>JACYFF010031958.1:84292278-84308357 GCA_017589665.1 Selenicereus undatus | reverse complement strand
TTATTATTATTATTATTATTATTATTATTATTATTATTATTATTATTATTATTATTATTATTATTAGTTTTGAAATTTTATGATGATCTTAATAGGCGTTAATGACAATTACTATCGGGTACTAAATTGAACAGATTCCCGAGCGTGATTGAGCTGACAAACCTTAGAAATTATTTCGTCAAATACTGGATCGAGTGTTATTAGCGGGAATGAATAAGTCAACGAACGTCAGTATTACAGTTTGAATTTAAGCTAAAGAGGTACGAAAATTGGGTTGAGCAATATTAGTTAAATGGGCAAGCAACAAAAAAAAAAAAGAACCACAAAGAACAAAAAATCAGGGAAGGGGGCCGAAGCCCCGTTTTTCTTCTTCACGCAAAGAGGGGCAGAACCAGGGGTTTTGCAACTCGGCCCGCCACCCGAGCAAACCACGAGAGAGAGGGGGAGACGCCGCCGCCGGTGTGCCTACAACGACCACTTTGCTCCGCGACCCACGCCGCGACAGAGAGAGAGAGAGAGAAAGAGATAGAGGTATAAAGTGGGAGCAAGAGAGCAAGATAGGAGAGAGGACTGGGGCTGCACCCAGGCATTGACAATGGTGACGTTGGTGGCGACGAGGTGTCTCCATCGGTGGGCTCGAGTCCAGTGACCACCAAAGGCCACATGAATTAAGGAGTCGAGGGTTAGGTTTTGAACCCTCAACCCCACCTCCACCATGACCAGCGCACCTGGGACACGAACTCAGCCCAAAATTGCTCAAGTTATGTGCTTCGGCTTGGATTCGAGGTGGGTTTTTCTCTTCCTCCCAATTATTAGTAATTTCAAACAAATTTTAACGATTATAGGTAGTTTATGTTTAATTCTGAAATTGTTATCAGCAATTGAAGGATTTGAGGTTGAAATGTGGTAAAAATGGTGATGATGCTGATTTGGGATTCATACATGTTGAATTGATGCATAGTTTTGTTGCCTGGTCAATTTAGGGAATTTCAGAGTAAGCATATTATGCTCTAATGTTGTCGCCAAAATCAGTTTAAATATGTTTGAATTTTGTTTTGGTGATTACATATGAATATTATGCTTGTGGATATTGGTTTTTGCAAATTAAATGATTGAATGGTTATGATACTGAGCCGAGCTTGGTAGTTGGATGGTTTGACGTGGAACTAATGCGTGATTCAAGGTTTTTGTGGATACGGTTGTGTGAGGAGGGAGCTTGGGTTTGATATTAATCTCAATTGTGTGAATTACGAAGTAAATGTGATATTAGGTAATTCTGCTGAAATTGTTCTTGTGAAGTGAAACGAATATGCTATTTGTGAATCCCTCTCCTCTTGAATTGATAATATGATGTTATGTGAGTGAATTGTGAATTTTAGAAATCTTTAAAAGGGTCGTTAAAAGCTTGTTTTCATAATTTCAAATGTTTCTAAAGGTTCATCAATTGCCTGTTCAATTGCTAAGATGTTTGTAGCCTAAAATGACACTAAATCGTTGAACTACTCAATTGAATGACTCAACTGAATGGTCGATAGGTGTAAGAAGTTAAAAAGAAAATGAATAATAAGCTTAAAAATGTTTTAAGGTTTTGGTTTGTATTATATCTCTTTCTTTTGAGTTTAAAGAATTGAAATGAACTCAAAAAGGGCAACTGAAGGTGTTTAATTACTAAGCCCAGTTTGAGTTATATTCTAGCCAATTATTTTACGTTTTGAATTGCAAGTTAGTAGACTCACCACGATCTTAAGAGGTTTTTCTGATTGAAAATGAAAGAACCATAAACCATTAATAGCGTTATGGGTTATTTTGCTAGACAAGCATAGTTTTAATTACGTAAGCAACTATTAAAAAGAAGTGATTTGTGACTCACTTGTAGCTGAGACTCACTGTGTGTGACAGTGAGCTCTTTTCATAAACTATAAAGGTTTAGTGCGTTTTAATGGCTAAGATTGTGGTAGGTAAATGGCCAGGCCTAGGGAATAGACCCAGAAGTGGGAACGCTAGATTAGATCCTGATAAGGGTAATGTTTGATGACGTGTGGTAAAACCTTAAGGGTGGGCACTAGATGCAAGATAAGGCATGAGCTGCTTCCCCCAAAGATAGGGTTCGATGATATGTTACTAGTAATAAAACCTTGAGGGAGGGGACCAGACGCACGACAAGCTATGGGTTGTTGCCCCCAAGGAGGATAATATAGAAGTTAGAGCTATTCTGCTGAGACGCGTTTGGCAAAATGTTATACTCAGTACACCCCGAGGATAACGTGAGTTGTGAGTGACGACCTCACACAGGGCAAGTGTAGATCTCCCCTAACCAGCAGATTATACGATCTTATGCCTGAATAGAAAGATATGTTCCTGATACGTGAGAAAACCATTTGATTTCTAACCAATGTGGGTGTTTCAGGAACTTTTGATAAGTATATGACCCATAAAGGGGCTAGTTTAAATTGTAAGCAATTCTTTAAAAACTAAAATGAGTTACTACGTTTTCAAAAGCGTGATTGAAAGCTTTTTTCACCCTGTCCTTATCATTTTGCTTGGTTGTGTGCTTGAATGCCTGCTTCTAAGGAAGCTTGGTTATTTAAGTAGTATACACGAGCTTGAGTGGCTTGGTGTGAAGTTTAGAGGTGATGGTTTCCTTGGGGAGATTTGATTGCCTAATATGATAGTATTATATAGATGTTGAGTGATTGCTACTTATTACCTGTAAATGTTTTGGTTTTTAAGGAGTTCAGAAATGCTCACTGAGCGTGTGGTAGCTCATCCCATCTCTATTTCCCCTTTTTCCATGTTTTCGATGTGACAGGTAGAAGTTGATTTATGTATGCCAATTTGGAATATTCCCTTGCTTCGACAAGGTGTTATGTGTGCACATATAGAAGTGGACTTACGAGTAAAATGGTAAAATATGATGTACCCTACAGTTGTTAATGTACGTAACGAAAGTACTCTAGTTCATGTAATGCATATTGTTTAGGAGTCGCTCTGTATGGCCATGTTAGCCAACCGTCTTATTAGTCAGCCATCTTTTGCTAGTGTTGTTTATTTGTGGGATGTAAACCTCGATACGTTGGATGTGTGATCCATCGTGTTGTATCTTTTATTTCCTACTTTATTATTGAAGTATATTGTTTGGTATACTCCGAGCGAGTGGCTCGTAGAGTTGTGAGCTATGGTGTGTAGTTGTTGAGCTTTTTTCTTTGTCCTTTTATACTTCTATTGATTGCAGAGATTTAATGTAAGGCTTTAAGCCTGGGAAATGGTCAGTTTTTAGGCGAAATTCTGTTGGTTATTCCCCAAAATTTAAGAAAACGTTAACATCACTAGCCCTAAGGTTAGAGGTGTTACAAAGCTTAAACGTCTCGAGTGCACTACCGTGGCCTTCTCTTGCACATCATCCAGCGTAACATCAACACATGTGGGGTGAAAGGTTGGTATCGAATAGTTTGTCCACCCAACTACATGTGCGCTTTAGACCAACCTTCTTTCATTCATGGGTGGAAGTATAGGTTTGTTTTCATAAAGAAGGCAAATGGGAATTGGAGAACTCGCTAATGGAACAAAGGGGCCCAGCGCATGATTCGTGCTTAATCCGCCCTTCGTTTAGTTCCCATCCAGCGTGTTACAAAGGTCAAGCTTAACTCTCTCAGGGATCAGGCATGTCGTGATAAGAAGGAGATATCATTTCTCAACGAGAAGCTCTAAACAAAGGGGCGCTAGAACCGCGAGTTGGAGAACCAGCTAAAGGAATTCCAGCGCAAGTATGAGGCCGAGAGGATGCTTATGGAGAACCAGGCCTACTCAGCCCAACTGGATGTCAGCAACGTCTCTCATGAGAAGGGCCAAGAAGTGACAATCGACCTGATGGCTCGAGTTGCTCAAGAATATCACTAATAAAAAATGGCTCTTTTCCGGCGGATTTTCCGACGGAAAATGATATTTGTTCCATCGGAAAATGTATTATGGTCCGTAGACCCACACCTTCCGACAGAGAACGGATTCCATCGGCCTTTTCCAACGGTCAGGGGGACAGCCGGCCGATAGAATTTCAGGTGTTCGACGGACAATTCGGTCGCGCACACCCGTTCAAATTGTCCACGAACTGCCAGACTGACCGACGAAATGGCCATTTTCCGTCGGACAGTTCCGTTGGATTTGTCCGACGGAAAATGGCCATTCTGTCGGTCAGTCCGGCTTAACTGTTCGACGGAAAGCCATAATTCCGTCGGAAATTTTGGGAAAAATAAAAAAAAATAATTTAAAAATGTAGTTCCTCAAATACAAATTTACAACTTGCACATACAAACTCAGGCCAACCATATGTTGACCGAACCAAAACCACTACACATGGTACACCAATCGCAACAAACATAACCACCATACGTGGTACACAAATCGCAACAAACGTAACCACCACACGTGGTTACTTTCATTCAATAAGTATAAATAAAAAACCACACCAAATGGATATTCAAATAGTAGGAAGTACAGTAATAAGAAACCAAAGCAAGGCAACAAATGCAAGAAAACGTAACTGTTCAAATGAGTATCGAGGAGGAAGGGGAGGATCGAGGGACATTCTAGTTGAAATAATCCCTGTAGTCATGAGGGCGATCATCATACCCAAGGTTGGCGCTACCATCATCATGATCGTCGTCGTCACAGGGTTGCGGTTCAGGAGGAGGAGGTGGAGGAGGGACATAAGGAGCAGCGCGGCGGTGTTGTCGATGGTGCATAGAAGGGCGTGGGCGAGATCCAGACCCAGATGCTTGTTGAGCTCTCATAAACTCATCGAATGTATCTTTCAGACCAGGTAATTCCGAAGTGAGTAAAGTCACTTTCTCTTCTAAGTGACGGTTTTTCTCCGCCATCGTACTGAGCTCGCTGTTCAGCTAGGTGACCGATGCTCGCACATTAGGGTCATGATCACGGTCCCGGGATTTCACTATGGACTTCACCAGGTGCTTCAGTTTCACCCCTTCTCATCCTAGCCAATACACACGGCCCTTTTTGTTGTAGCTAGCTTGCACCCACAACTCGGTCTCGGATGGGACTTCAGTTGGTTTGGAGCCGGGATCTGTGGAAGATTGTGAGTTTTGAATGTGGTCCCACTTTTATTGGTGCTCCGTCTATAAAATTAGTTTCAAAAAAATTACACATTCCAAACATAGCATTCAATCGTGAAGACACTGAGCTGATGTGTAAGGCAAGCAAGAAATCATGCAGGTGAGTTACCCATCTTTTTTCAGATTTTTTGTCAACCCATTTGTTAGTCGCGTCTACATGAGTGTCCTTAAAAAGTTCGAGGTCCATAACCTCCCTATTAAGCTTATTCTCCTATACAATATCAAAATACGTTAACGTACAGGAGGATTCTTCTAATTGGATAAGGCGTTGGGAAAAATAAGTAAAAGAAATAATGAACCATGCACTTACCATGCGTCTTCTGTGCTCAGTAAATGGGACCGAACCAGATCTATGCAAAGAATGACCTAACCCGTCCTGCTTGCTGTTCCGATTCTTCTTTGCCTGGGAACTCATCTTAAGAAATTTCTCGGAAGCCCAATATTCCTGCAGCGACTTCCAAGTGCTGTCAGACAACCACAACGGTTGCTTCCTCCTCTTCCTCAACTCCCTGAATGTGTCCCTCAATCTACTTGCCCCTTTCTCCTTGAAATTCCTCCGTATCTGGGTCTCATGCTCTGGAGCCCAATGGTAACGCTTCTGCATGAACACAATTACATGCCACAAAATGTAAATGATGCTAACAATATGAATATATATATATATATATATGTATATATATATATATGTATATATATATATGTATATATATATATATGTATATGTAGATAAATATACAAAAATTTGGAAAAACTCATACCTTAAACTCACCAAACCCATCGTGCACAAACCAAGCCTCACATTACGAGGCTCAGAAGCAAAATCTGGGTATTTGCAATGAAAATGTTTCCATGCTTCCCCATCAGAAGGGTGACACAGAACACCATCCTTACGCCTATTGTTATAATGCCACCTCATGTGCTCAGCTGTGTTTCTTGAGGCATAAAGGCATTGCAACCTTGGTATCAAAGGGAAGTAGAACATTTTTGCATATGATTTTAACTTCTTCCTATTATCACCTTACTTAATCGGCTTCCATCTTGGCGAATCACAAAACTTGCAATTTTCATGGGCCGAATCTTCCTTAAAGTAAAGCATACATCCACCGCGGCAACAATCAATCCTGTGCACATCTAAACCCAAACTTCGGACCTTCTTTTCAACTCTGAGTAACTTTGGGGCACACGATTGTCTGGCGGGCAACTCTCATGCAGTAACTGCATCACCTCATTCATAGAATTCTGCGGCATATTGTAATCAGATTTGATACTCATCAACCTCACAGCATTGGACAACTCAGTTTGGTTTGAACATCCCTCCCACAAAGGCCTCTGAGCAGTTTGAAGCATATCATAAAATGCCTGAGGTTCTGCATTTGGTTGCTCACTAACTTCAACATCATTAGTAACAATGACATCGTTCACCATTGCTCCAACACGATTGATAAATGACTTCGTGTTATCAAAATCCATAGGACTTGTTGGACCCATGCTATCATACAAGTTTTGTTGGTTACTACTGCTAACATTTGCATATTCAGTTGGTTCTATCTCCCCATGAGATGTCCAATACCAATACCCCTTAACAAAGCCGTTTTGGTACAAGTGTAATTTAACATCATCAGGTTCCCTATAAGCTCTGTTTCCACACTTGGCACAAGGACATCTATAATGCCCATTATTAATGAACTCTGTTTGACACCTTACAAATTCATCAAACATTTCTACTCCTTCTAAGAACTCCTGCCTATAAGATTTTCTCCCTGATAGAAATCTTTCATACATCCACCTCTGATGGGGTGGTCCACACATATTATCAACTGTTCATCATTGACAAAGTAAGCAGTACATTGGTTACTTTAATCATCGACGTATTTATCACATTTTAATTCGTATATAACTGAATGCATGATGGACTTATCATTAAACTATTTTGTCATACGCTATGATTAACACGATACCAACAAAAGCACATATGTATTACAACAATAAAGTCATGATATAAACATGTTTCAATGTCTGAAGTGGGAGCCCAAAGTTGTGACATGCACACCGACAATAATGACACTCACAGCAACAATAACGGATTTTTTCCCCTTTCGCAATACGTTTTCTCTTACGACCCATTTCCTTCATATTAATTATCCACAAAAATCGTTCTCATTAACACACAAATTAAAATAACAGCATTCCCTCAAATCGTACACAACATATATGCACAACTTTTTCACATTTAACAGAATAATATAATCTCATAGTTGCTTATCAATTATTTTCTATCAATCCTCAACAATAAATATATTTCACAACAAATTATGTTCAATGTTTGTACAAACACATTCTTCACTTCACTATGTTTTACAACAACAACAAATTACTAATAATAGCACTTACCTAACAATTACATATTAATTTACACAAAATTTCAACATACACAAACCATTATCAACAAATTAACACATATCACATAATCAATCCACTTTAATTTACCAAACCGCTGTGACAATCCATACATTTTTAATTTTCCACAACAATCGATTTTCAAAAATCACTCAATATAAATCTACCAATCACTAATTACCACAAAACTATCAAAATTATCTCTTCAATTTCACAAATCTACAAAATATTTAGGTTTAAATACTTACTTCATGATAATGAAATTTATGGGCCACAAATGGCGGGGATGTTGAGGTCGGCCGGTGGTGAAGAGGCGGCGGCGAAGTGGCGGTGGCGACGCCGGTGGGAGGCACCGAAGCTGGGCGGCGGGGTTGGCGGTCGACGCTCACGACCAACGTAACGCCCACTGACAAGGCGGCCGAAGGGGTGGTCGACGGGCTATCGCGGGGCACACGACGGCGGCGACCGGCGGCAACCGGGGGGGGAGGGGCAAGGGGGGGGGGGGGGCGACTTTGGAGGGGCGAAGGAGAGACAGAGCCTGACTAGCGAGAAGCTGAGTCAGGCCTCTTTCAAAGGGGGTCCGGCGAACATGTCCGTCGGACCCTTCAAAAATGGTAAAAAAAAAGGCGGCCAATTTTAAAAAATAGGCGTCCGATGGGTGCGTCGCCGGAATATCCGTCGGACCGGTCCGCTGGATTGCTGTCCGTCGGAATATTCCGCCTGAAAAACCCGCTTTTTAGTAGTGAATATGATGGAGGTCGAGGGTTCTTCATGCTGACTGGGAGGTCCTCCTTTAGTAGGCCAACATGGTTAATACGAGGGATGCCAGCGCCGATGCTAAGAGGAAGGAGGATATTCATCTCGCGATTTCTCACTCTTACGCGGGTGTCGGATCCACCACTCCCCCATCTTCCCCCGAGTTTGCCCAACAAGACCCTCTGGAGGATGATGTTGTGGAGACCCAGGCCAGCGGTGATGTTGATGATGATGATGATGATGATGATGATGATGATGTACATTCCTGACTCCCCCTCCCCCTTTATTCATTCTTCCATAGCCCGTTAGACTTCACTATTATCAGTGATTGGTTTTGGCCTTGAGCCGTTCAGCTAAGGTTATATGGACATCTGATCATTTTTCTTTGTTTAGCTAGAACTTCTATTTATGTGCTGCGGTTTCTTATTTTGTTTGCATGTTTGACATTCCCCATAAGGGTTCCTTTGTTTTCCATCACATCTTTGCCTCACTTGCTGTCGCTATCTATTTTCATTATGTGTCGAAGAACTTATGTTTGTTTATCATGCCAAGGTTACTTGCCCTTTGAGAGGGTTGAAGAGGCTTTGCCTCTCTCTTAGTGAGAGGAGGACGGTTAGCTAAGTGAAACAGTGTCGTACATCCCTCCCTATGAGATAGATGCTCTGCCCCCCACGGCCTACTATGGCGCCCTTGATTGAGTGGGTAAGACGAGTTCAAATGCTAGACCGACGTCTTATCGTTCCCATTGGCAACTTTGGTGTTCGTGGGTTAAGTTAAGATGTAAGTCGAACGAGCTGATCCTTGCATGAGCGTACCATTTAACCAAACTGTCGCACTTGGTTAGACCCTTCTTTGAGGGCGTAGGATGCGTTCGGATGCAAGGCCGACGTCCTATCGTTCCCATTGCCAATTTGGTGTTCATTGGTTAAACTCGGATGTAAGTCGAACGAGCTCATCCCTACATCAGCAAATCATTTAACCAAACTGTTGCATTTGGTTAGATCCCTCGTTTGAGGGGGTTGGACGAGTACGGATGCAAGGCCAATGTCCTATCGTTCCCATTGCCAACTTTGGCGTTTGTGGGTTAAGTTCGGATGTAAGCCGAACGAGCTAATCCTTCCATCAGTGTATCTTTCCATTTGGATTTGTTGTTAAGTTTTATCATTTCGTTAGACCTGCCGCTTTTCTCTAAGCTCCTATGCCCCCAAAATTTACAACAAAAAATGCAAGAAGATTGAAGGGAAGTACATTCATTAATATTCATAGATGATAAATCGGGCGCCAGCCGAGTGCGAAGCAAGTATCCCACTTACACCGGCACACGATCGTTTCACACCCACTGATTAGTGCTCCTATATACTTCATCTTTGGGATGTTTTGTAGCACTTTTTTCGAGAATTCATGGGCCTTATAATTTATACTCCTATTCTCGTTTTATGCTTGGGTATGGTTCTTTACTGACTTTTGTAGGATTTTAGACCAATTGACCCAGCAATTAACCCTCATTTGGGTGCATCTTGGCCCACCACAGAGGTACCAAAAGTCCTATGCCCTTGACATAAGAGAGCAATAGAAGATTTTAGATCTAGAAAGCACCACGGCCTGCCTGTGGTGGCTTCCACGGATTATGGTAAGCCTGTAACTGCTAACCTCTTCATCTTGCTTTGTTGTGCAGCTGAAGATGCTAGGTTTTAGTGCTTAAAAGGCGTGTTTTTGGCTGAAGGAAGGAGGATGATCATCATCTCACCAATACTCTCTCATTCATCTCTTTTAAGTTAGAATTTTAATTTATTTTTGGGAGCAAAAGGAGACTTGAAGGGAGAAACTTTGCTCTTGGAGGCTTGAGGATCGTGACACCATTGAAGGGCTGCCATTATTGTAAAGTTTTCTTCACCTTTGAATCTATCCTTGAACTCGTGTTAGTTGAATTTGAAATATAAGTGAGTAATTTTATTTAATCTAGGGAATTGTTAGCCGTAGTATTGTAGTTGGATCCTTAATTTCTACAATCTAGTGCTTACTTCATGATTGGAATGATTTACTTCTATTTTGATATTGAAATGCTGTGAGTAAAGTTTGGCCAATTTTGCTTGCTTATATTAGATATTTAAGTAAAGTACTGAAAAGTGAAACTCACTGTTAGATCACCTTCATAGAACTTGACCTAGTAAAACTTGAGAGAGAATTGCATGTTAAGAGGATAATTAGCATTCATAAATCTTCAACCTAGACTAAATCAAGGACAATTGAAAGAGTGTTAGTTGAATTCGTTTGGGCAATTTAATCTATTTCGAAAGAAAGGATTAAATTTAACTCGATTGCAATTCCTTGAATTATCCAATCCATGAAAAGTGCATGCTTAATTCTATCATCTAACTCTTTACTTGGCGAATCGAATCCCTAGATGTTTTACTTTGATAGAATTTTCAATTAGATAATTAGTATATTTTAAATCAACTCATTGAAAAGACTGATTGCTTAGCATTTTGAATAGGACATTAGCTCGATAGATTACTTTGGTACCTGAGAACGATCTTTTAATCTAAACTACAACACCCATGCGCTTGTGGACGTGTCACCCACATTATGTGTAGTACTTTCTAAGGTTGTCGGAGTGCCAAGTCCTTGACGTCCTTTCCCCTCGAAGGGTTGAGAGGCGAAACTTTCTAGGTCGTACTTCTTCGATGATCATGTATGGCCCTTCCCAGTTGGGTGTAAACTTCCCTTGGCTTGTCCCCTTTCCGGTAGCCTCTATTTTCCGTCGAACTGAGTCTCCTACTTTATGGGTCTTTCCAGGACCTTACGATTATAAAATCGGGCCAATTGGATGCAAGCAATCTCTTCTCTGAGTTAGGCATCTCCGCTTACCATGCGCAATAGGTCAAGTGCATCCCTAAGGGCCTTGTTATTAAGGTTCCCTTGAAAGGTGGAGATGCAATGGGTGTACAACAACCTCAACAGGAAGCACGCCTCAAATATGTAGACGAGCATGAAAGGGGTTTCTCCGGTTGCCCTCTTCTCTATTGTCCGAATGGCCTATAGTATAGCTTGGAGCTCGTCAGCCCATGGCCCCTTTGTGTTGTCCAGTTTTGTCTTAAGCCCATTGAGAATTTGCTTATTGGTCTATTCGGCATGTCCATTTGTTTGAGGCCAAGCGACGGCGGTGAACCTTGTTTAGATGTCATACTCGACACAATAGTCTCGTACCATGTCAGTGTCAAACTGCCGACCATTGTCGAATACCATTGCTCTTGGGACTCTAAACCTTGTGATGATATTCTTCTACATGAACTTACAGACTTCTCTTTCGGTGATGGATGCTACTACCTCTGCTTCCACCCACTTGGTGAAATAATCCACTATAACAAATAAGAATTTGCGTTGTCCTGTTGTCTTTGGAAAAGGACCCAAAATGTTCATGCTCCACTTTGCGAAAGGAAACTGGGAATGCATTGTCGTCATTGGGGTGGATGGTTGGTGGTACAAGGGGCAAATCTTTGGTCTAACCATTTCCATTGCATCCAACCAAAGTGTGGGCTAATAATAACCGGTCCTCAATGCCTTTGCGGCCAAGCTGCATCCCCCAATGTGTGACCCACACTCCCTTTCATGTATTTTGACCAAGATCTTCTTGCCTTCGTCCGGTGTAGTGCATCTTAGCAGGGGATGTGAGAAGGCCTTCTTGTGAAGGAGTCCTTCATATAGCAAGAACCATTAAGATCCTTTCTTTATTCCATCGGCCTCCTTCAGATCTTGTGGTAGGGTTCCATCATGCAAGTAGCTTGTGAGGGGCTCCATCTACGTCTCACTCCTATCAACCCAAACCAGCTCCTTGGCGTCAATCGTTTGCTCCGACAGGACCTCCCAACGAATGTCTTTAGTACAGCCATTGGGGGAGGAAGACGCAAGCTTTGACAAGGCATCCGCTTGCCAATTCTCTGATCATGGCACGTGTTTAATTATAAATTTTTGGAACATGGAGGACTTCTTCTTTACTTTAACCAAGTAGGCTACCATCAATGGATCGTGAGCTTCGAACTCGCCGTTCACTTGACTCACCACCAATTGTGTGTTGGAGAAAGCCTTTAGGTGTAAAACCCCTAACACGTTGCAAATTTCCATCCCAGCCAGTAGGGCTTCGTACTTTGCTTCATTGTTGGATGTCTTGAATGTGAATTTCAATGCATGCTCGTACGAATGTCTTTCGAGTGACATCCATGCTTTGTTGATGATCTCTTGGGGCTCATTTGCGACTGAGTACTCAACAATGAAGTTGGTAAGAGCTTAAGCTTCGATTGCTCTTAGTGGTTCGAATGTGATGCCATACGGTGCTAATTCAACAGCCCACTTGAACGTTCCTATGAAGCTTCCATACTTCTCAAGAGTGCCTCGCAAGGGTTGGTCAGTCAGGACAATAATGTGGTGCGACTCAAAGTACGGATGCAGCTTCCTACTTGTGCTGAGCAAAGCATATGCAATGTTTTAATGAGGGGGTAATGCTACTCAGCCCCTACCAGGATGTGGCTAACATAGTAGATCAGCAGCTATTGTCTATCTCTTTCCACAAGCAGCATTGCACTGACCGCATGATTAGAGATGGCAAGGTATGCTAGCAATGGTTCCTCTGTGGCATGGCTTACCATTCGAGGGAGTCTTCCCAAGTACTCCTTGAGGTTTTGGAAGGCTTGCCTGGCCTCCTCATCCCAACCAAAGTATGATGTTTTCTTTAGTACTTTGAAGAAAGGAAGGCATTTATCTACCGATCTTGACATGAACCTTCCAAGCGTGGCAATGCAATCGGTGAGCCTTTGTACCTCTTTCACGGTTGTTGGAGACTTCATGTTCAGTACCCCATTGACTTTGTCAGGGTTGGCTTTAATGCCTCTTTGATCAATCATGTACCCCAAAGAACTTTCCGGACGTGACTCCAAAGATGCACTTCTTGGGGTTGAGCTTTATTTCATAATGCCTCAGGACCTTGAAGGTCTCCTCAACGTCTGTTATATGATTGATTCCTTTGATACTCTTAGTGATCATATCATCGACGTACACTTCCATGGCCTTCCCTATGAGTGTCGCGAAAACTTTGTTTATGAGGTGTTGATAGGTAGCCCCGGCATTCTTCAACCCAAACGGCATCACCTTATAACAGTATAGACCAGTGTCAACAATGAAGGTCATCTTCTCTTCGTCTTCCCTAGCCAAAGGGATTTGGTGATAGTCTGAGGAAGCAACCATGAAACTAAGCAGTTCGTAGCCAGCCGTAGAATCGACTAGCTTTCGCAATAGGTAGCTATCTGTGGGGCATGCTTTGTTCAAATCAGTGAAGTCGATGCACATGTGCCACCACAGCTTTGATGGCATTACCACCACTAGAAAGTTTGTTTCCATGCTACGTGAGTTATCTTTATCGCCAACCTAGAGGCAATCTTTTGGCTCCAAGGGGATACGTGGGTTGTTCCCCGAACTGTACAACAGGAGCTTCTGTAGCTTCCAAGTCTTTCTCACTGTACTGTAACTTCTTTAAGCACTCTAGAGTGATGATATCAACCAAACTTCCGGTATCCACAAGTATTTGGCGAACCATGGCAGTCGCTACCTTGAGTTGTATTACCAAAGCACCATTGTGAAGGGTTTGCAAGGGGTGCATGTCCTCCAGACCACAGATTATGGTTGGTCCCACAATATGGTTTCAATTCCCTGGCGGCCATGACCTGACTGAGCTTCCAGTTCTAAGCCTTTTAGTACCCTGCACTCAACTCCTTAGCATCAATCACTTCGATGATGGTGGTTATGATCTCCGTGTTGCGATCAGCATCATTGTCCTTCTTTCCCTCTAAGTTGCATCGGTTGTGATCCCTACCTTCTCCTTTTCTCAAGAAGTAGTTGGGTTATCCTCAATCAGCCAGCTCATGAAGGGTTTTTTTTAAGCTCGTGGCACTCAGCGGTAGTATGCCTGTGATCCTCATGGTACTCGCAGTACTTATTCTTATTCCTAAATTTTGTTAGCGTAATGGGCTTTGGGCGCCTTAGCATGGGGTTGCCCTTGATCTCCATGAGAATGTTACGGGTCGTAGTGTGAAAATGCCCGATTCTCTTGTCATCCTTCCTTGGACGTTCGTCTACCAGGGGACCCCCATCTTTCCCTTATCTTTTTCAGTTGTCAGGCCAGACGAAATCATCCCCAACACATATCTTTGTAGCTTACATGAAATATTGGGCCCTCGTAAGAGCTTCTTCCAATGTCGTCGCCTTGTTCTCAGCTAGGGAAAACTTGAACGATTTATGTGCTATTCCTTTCAATGTGGATAGGAAGTAGCGACAGCACATTGAGGCATCGACATCCTTGACATACATCTGTGCCTTATAGACATCCAGATGGTCGTAAAGGTTAGTAGTCCCATCAAAGGAATCGATTGTTGGTATTCTGACCTTCTTAGGGCGCGACGCCTCCAAAATTGCCTTACTAAAGGGTGTTGAGAAAGAGGGCAAGTGTCCTTTCTCCGAGGAGCCCCCAATTTGAAGTGCAGGTGGCTCCGGATGGCCCAGCTCCATGACCAAAGGTAACCCACGGTGCCTGGATAATACCCCATGCTTCTGTCCCCCTCTTGGAGCTAGCAGTTCAAAAAGGGGGTGGGTGCTTCGGGGTACCCAAGCCCCTATTAGGGTCCTTCCCATGGACTTAAGCGGTAATAGAATTCTTTACTCGGTGCCTCCTACTTCCGAGTAAATGAAGGCAGGAGGATTACTCTTGTTCCTCGTACCAATTGGCTCCCTGGCCCTTGGATGCATAGGGAGTCATGACGGAATGGGAGGGAGTGGCGCTGTTCTGAGCTTTTTGCATGGCTTGTTTAGCTTTGATAATTCTCCTAGCATCTCTACCTTGCAAGGCATTTGCATCCCTTTGAGGGTGTCGTCTTCGAGCTTGCTGATACGGGGGTTGTATCCTGGTGTTGCCTCACATTGGAATCCCCAAATCGGCTTGTGATGACGCTCAATTGCCTTCTCTTCTCACACATCGCACGGATCACTGCCTCTTGGACTTGCTTTACCCTTCCCTGAATTGTTCCGTAGCGATAAACTGCGAAGCGAAAGGACGATCCACCGAATTCTCCCTAGTGCTTTGCGTCGGGGAGCACCCTGCCCCTTGGTAGGCCCTCTGTTGCCACACGCTTGCCTTTGTTTCGCTGCTTCAATGCTTTTGATCGAGTATTAACCATCTTTCCAATGCATCCCTATAGACGACGTCAATCTGTTTCGAAATGAAACTTACTTTAGGGGTGGTGAGCCCCGGACCTAAGTGTGGCTGATGTGTCACTCGATTGACGTCACATACATCTCCTCCTTCAATGACCTGCATGAAGGTCGACCTCAGGTGTTTCTCCTGAGAAACGCCCCTTTGACGCTCATCTAAATCTCAAGAAGAATTAGAAAGGCAAATTGAGAGAGCAAAGAGCAGAGAGAGAGAGAGAGAGAGAATGAAACAGGGATTGGTAAGTTTGTTCAAAGTGCAAAGCAAAAATGTAGAGCACAAAGTCCCCACAAATTGGGAAAGTTGAGATAATTACAGCCTTGAGGTTGATCCTTAAGGTTAGGAGGGTAATTTCCACATTGAAGAGGTCAAATCACCACTATACCCCTCTCACGGTCTTTCTAAACGCATGCGGTCAACTAGGACTCCCTCTTGACTTGGACGGTGCCACGTGTTGCCTCCTTATTAGATGGGAAATTATCCACCCCAATCAAATATATACATGAACACACACACACACACACACACACACACACACACACACA
>JACYFF010031958.1:84266210-84277278 GCA_017589665.1 Selenicereus undatus | reverse complement strand
TATGTATGTATGTATGTATATAGCTTTGGTTATTCCTAAACTATTTTTGAAACTTTAAAAACTTACTACAAATAATTGAAGTGGCCACTTTAAAAAAAGTAAGTAGTCATATTTAGGTTATAATAATTAATACGTAATTTGTTAGGTGTGCATAATTAAATAATTTTATATATTTGACTTCTCAAAAAATCTTATATCATGATAATAATTAAAAAGGGGGAAACATTTAATCCAATCAATACTTAAAACTTCAATGAGGAACTTCATTGTATATTGCGTTCTACTAAAATAATTAACAAAGAAAATAAAGTTCTCATTATGGCTAATATAAAAAAACTAATGATCATTAATATTTAAAAATGGATTATCATATGACTAATTTAGGTATTGTATTGGAATCACAGTAGAGTTAGAAAAAACAAAGTTTCCAACTCTATTTAGGCCCTGTTATCTTCGACTCGTTATGATCGAACTTATTATGAACTGAAGTTGTCTGAACTTATTATGAACTTATTTTCTGAGGTTATTCTGAATTTATATGCTGAACTTATTGTGAACTTATTATGAAGTTTTTAGAAATCAATTTATAAACTTATTTGTTGAACTTATTCTGAACTTATTCATTGAACTTATTATGAAGTTATTTTGAACTTATCTACTAAGCTTATTCTTCGCTGAACTTATTTGAACTTATTCTTTAAAAAGTAACTCAAAGACAATAGAGCCTTAATCTTATGACAAATTATTAAGACTTTATGACTTCCAATATTATGCTTAACTTTCAAATTCAAGCTACCACTTACAAACAATGATATCATTGACTAGCTGTATGATTTTTATTACATTGTATTACCATATCATCTAAATTAATACACATAAATAATTTGCATAAAAATAATATAAGGAAATATGATGTTATGATTACTAGATTTTTTTCATCCTTGAAGTTAACCATTATCTTTTCTTAATATAATTAGTTGTGGTTTGTGAAAGATAATATAAATAATTTCACAAAATAATTAAAATTAAAATGTACTAAAATATTTTTTGTGTATGGGTTATAAAAACTAGTTTTATAATTACATCAAAGTTGTATAATTTTCATATTTTGAGTGTAGGGTGAGAAGTTAGTTATACTCTCTTCATTGCTTTTAAAAACCTAGTCCCATTTAATTTGTGCGTATAGTAACGATGTATTTCTATGCAGTATTAGCAAAATTTCTTCTCCTCCATGACCCTTTAGTCTAGTTGTTGCTATCCAGCCTCTGGACAACCCACTTGACCCACCAGATCTCTCAATTCCTAATTTGCAAGCAACAGAGGCTGCAATTGGAGAGGAATGTGTAGGGATGAAACCCATGGAGGTCGACATCTCTGAAAGACAAAGACCCTAATAGAGAGCTTCATTCAGAGGATGTGGTTAATGAGGTAGATCGATGTTTTCCTACTATGAATTCAATCCTTGAGCAGTTGTACAAAGATATGGAAGAAGAGATTCTGGAACCAGATACACCTCTGAAAGTGTCTTTTACACGGGATCAACTTCGGCAGCTGGGAGCGCCACGGAGTAAAATGTTAATAGCAAAGTCCTTCTATCGATGGTAAGGTATGATGTTATAACTCATCGTCTTCCTGCTTTGTGGAAACCACAAGGCAAGTTTCACATCATTGATTTGGATAAAGATATCTTCCTCTTTAAGTTTGATCTCCAATATAACCTTAAGCAGATTATGCTTGGTGGCCCTTGTTTTCTATTTGGACACTATTTGATGCTCACCAGGTGGAAACCTAACTTTAGTTTTTCTAATAATCTGTTGTCATCCATCATAGTTTGGGTTTGACCTCAATTATCGATTGAATATTTTAATAAAAAAGCATTGTTTAACATAGCCAAACCTGTGAGAACTCCTATTATGGTTGATTTTTCTACAGACTTGATTAGTTGTGCACGATATGCAAGATTTTGTGTGGAAATTTCCTTAACATATAGGACAACATGATACTAATGAGCTAAGGAATAACGAGCTTATGGATGTATTTTATTGTTAGTGCATATTGTTAAGGAGTTGGTGAGCTAGCTAAGTTAGGTACAGATATTTCCAATGTGCCTTATACTAGTATGAAAAGGCTAATGTAATAGCTAATCTGATCATCATGGAATAATAAGGGTGTTCATCTGTTTCTTTCTCATCTCTCAACCTCATTTCTCTCCTTCATTGATCATCAACTTATCATGGTACTAGAGTAGATGTTCTCAATTCTGGATCAAATTTCAAAAGCCTAAATTCCTTGGTTATTCTTCTCATCTGATTTATTTGCTTCATCAATCAAGCCACTAATCAAAATTAGTCCACAAATCCAGGTCTACATTATTGATCAATTGTTTTATTTCAACAATTGATCAACCCTATACCAATCTATGAATTTAGGCCTGATTTGATCACATACTGCATCATCTTGATAAAAATGAGTCCAAATCGTGACATTTACAATAATGATTTGCAAAATCCTACCTTCATCCATGCCTATTATGGTCCAAACACTATTGCATTGGGAGAGAAATTATCAGGTTCATTAAATTATCACTCATAAAGAAGATCTATGGAGATTAATCTCTCAACCAAGCGAAAACTGGTTTTTATACAAGGTATGATTTCCAAATCAACATATGATGCTCTCAAAGTTGATCAATGGGATGCCTATAACAATTTGGGAATTGCCTGGCTTACAAATATTGTCATTGATACAATTGCTAGATCTACCTTGCTTGTTAAAACTGCAGCTGAAACCTGATCATAATTAGAGAAGTGATTTGCTATTACTAATGGTTCCAGAAAATATCAACTAGAAAATGAGGGTTACTCCTTAAACTAAGATGGACAAAGTACCAGTGACTATTACACTAGAATGAAATTAGTTTAGGAAGAAATTAAATTTATGTGTTAATTACCTTGCATTACAACTAGAGCTGATGTTGTAGTGCGACTTTTTGCTTGTCCGGCGAAGTAACAACCTGAAAAGAGGTTGTTTCAATTTTTGAACGGCCTAAATGAAATCTACCAAGGTTAAAGAAGTCAAATCTTGTTGGCGAATGTTTTGTCCAGTAGAGGTTATATGTAGAATGTTGCAACGAGAAGAACTGTAGAAACAAGTGCTGGAAGGATTAAAGTTCTCATCATACGTTGTTGCTCTTTTAAGCAGAAATTCTAATCAGAGATGTTCTGAGTGTAGAAATAAAGGTCACACATAGGACAAGTATTGACATCATGGCATCCTAGATCCAAAAGGCAACCTCAATAGGCCTAAATAAACGTCTATAGGCCTCAAAGTCAGAGGAATTTCAGCACAAAGGGAGAAAACTCAAACTAGAAGGGAATTGCTTAAGTTGAAGTACGAAAATTTGAAGGGTCTTGATTGAGTTCAAACATTACTCAAAGTCCAATGTTGACTGCTCAGCAAGTAGAGCAACTTCTTAGATTGTTGCCTCAGTCTAGTGCCAACTCAAGTTGTAACTCAGGACTTAAATTTAGCTCAGAAACAGATGATGAGATTGATATGAACTTTGCTGGTAATGTTACTGCTCTTTCTACTATCTATTATAAACATTGGATATTAGATACAAGAGCAACGGATCATATTACTATGAATGTGTCAATGCTCAAAGAATTCAAAAGTTTCAATTCTGGATGCTACATGAGCTTACCTAATGCACAAACTGCTGAGATAGTTAGCATGGGTCATATAGTATTGGCAAGTGGTATGATGTTAAGAAATGTGCTTTGTGTGCCAAACTTTAAAGATAATTTTTTGTCAGTATCAAGAATAACTAAGGATAGTCACAGTAGAGTGGTTGTTTATGATGAGTTTTGTTTCATACAGGACCGTGCACAAGACAGTTATCTGCTAAATCTCTCACATTCAAAAATAAAGACTCATATGACTAAGTTGTATCATAAAACATCATTACAAAGCAGCCACCAATGCTGTATGAAGATAGAAATGCACAAGATCAAGTTGCTTCACTAAGTATAGATGGCAGCAACTTATACAAAAATAGTTCCAATCTATGGCATCATAGGCTTGGTCATATTCTTTCCTCTATGTTAAGCTATGTATCTGGATTACATTTGAGGCATAACATTTTGGATACATCTATTTGTATTACACGTCCAATGGCTAAGCACACACATCTATCATTTTCTCTAAGTGACAGAATCTGTGAAATATCTTTTGGTCTTATTCATATGGACATCTAATTTGCGGTCCTTATAGAGTATGCTCAAATGGCCAATATAGATTCTTCTTGACAATTATTGATGACTGTATTAGAGTCACTTGGACATATTTGTTGAAATATAAATCACAAGCTTTTGCCACTTTACGAATTTTCTGTTAGTATGTCTATAATCAGTTTGGTTATAAGTTGAAAATTATCAAATCTGACAAAGCACTTGAATTTGACACTTTTGAATGTCAAAATTACTTTGCAAACAATGGTATAACAAATCAAACAAGCTGTGTTCACAGACCTCAACAAAATGGCCATGTGGAAAGAAAGCACAACCACCTATTCGAGATCTCAAGAGCTCTTAGATTTCAAGCCAACTTACCCTTGAGTTTTTAGAGTGACTGTGTGTTAATAGCCACATAAATCATAAATAGGGTTCCTCCTAAAGATCTCCAAAATAAAACTTCATATGAGAAACTATTACATAGGCTTCCTAATTATGAACACATAAGGGTGTTTGGCTACCTAGCTTTTGTATCTAACCTAGACAAAACAAGTGACAAATTTAAGCCAAGAGGAATTCCCTACTTGTGTCCTTGGTGTCCTTCTACACAAAAGGGATACAAGTTGCTGAACCTTCTAACCAAGAAGGTATTTGTTTCAAGAGATGTTCACTTTCATGAGCATGTATTTCCATACAAGCAATCCAGTTTAGATTAGTATAAGCACCCTATCTCTTCCAGTTTACCACAAGTTTGGATAGATACACCTTATTTCTCAAATGATTTGCAACAAACTAAGCATACCTAAGATGTTGTCACTAATGAAATTGCTCAAGATGAAACTGCTCAAGAAGTCACAAATTAGTCTTTGACAAATCAGTCTTTGACAAAGTCTACATCACTAATTGGTCATGATGCTCCTATATCATCTCAACATGAACCCCAATCTTCACTTATAAGTTTTTCTCCTATAAGAGTATCTTTAAGAATTTCAAGGAAGCCTGAGTAGATAAAGGATTACATTACTATGAATATTACCATTGTTGAAGGCAATAGGTATCCACTCTCAAACTCTCTCAGCTATGAGCACATTTCACCTAAGCACAGGGCTTTTTTACTACTACATCTATTTGGGAAGATCCAATCCTATTTTTCACTGTAGTAAAGGAAGAAAAATGGTGTCAAGCTATGAATCAAGAGCTGAGGGCTTTGAATGAGAACAATACCTAGCAAGTTACATTACTACCACCTTGAAAACAGGCCATAGGCTACAAACGGATTAATAAAACAAAGTATATGTCTGATGGTTCATTGATAAGTACAAAGCACGATTGGTTTCCCAAGGTCTTAGTCAGTAATATGGCATGGAGTATGAGGAAACATTTACCTTTGTAGATCTTCTAGCAGTATCAGCGATGAAACAATTGTTAATTACTCAAATGGATGTGTCAAATGCATTCTAGCATGGTGATCTTGAGTAAGAAGTGTATATGTCCTTTCCTAAAGGGTATACAGGTTATGGCTACAAAATTAACGCAGCCAATACCCAGTCAGAGGGGTGTCAAAGCCTAGAACTGGACAAAAAGTGCGCAAACTGATCAAGTCAAGACAGTAGCTCTTATGTCTTATGGATTTCAGCAGTCCAAAGCAGATTATACGTTATTTATGAAAAAGTGAGCAAATAGGAAATTGCTAGTAATACTCATTTATGTGGATGACATGATAGTTATTGGAAATGATGCTGTTGAACTGGCAGATCGTAAGAAGTATCTTCATATTCACTGCCACATACAAGATTTGTGTGATTTGAAGTATTTTCTTGTATTAGAAATTGCTACTTCTAGCAAGGGCATCCATATATTTCAAAGGAAGTACACTCTAGACTTGTTGAAAGCAATGAATGCGGCCAATGCGAAGGCCTTACAGCTGCCTATGGGTTCAAATCTCAAATTGAGTAACTTCATAGGGTAGAAACTCAAAGAGCCTGAAGTTTATAGAAAATCGACAGGCAAGCTTATTTATCTTTCCATTACCAGACCTTACATTGCATTTGCAGTTCAGGTTTTGAGTTAATTTATGCATAAGCCCTCTATTAAACATTTACTAGCTACCAAACATGTGGTTAGCTCTCTTAAAGGTACACCAAGGCAAGGCATCTTGGTGTCTAGCACCGCTGAATCGGATTTAACTGGGTTTTGTAACTTAGACTAGAGCAGTTGCTGTGATTCAAGGAAATCCACTATAGGGCTTTTATATTCTACTATGTTCGTCTCCTATGTTATGCAGGGTAAAGAAACAAAATATTGTTGCTCGCTCCTTATTAGAAGCTGAATACAGGGTTATGGCTACAACATGATGTGAGATCATTTGGCTTTTACACTTGCTCCTGGATCTTGGTTTATTAAGATTGGCTCCTGCCATAATCTATTGTGACAATCAGGCAGTTCTCCATATCTCAGCCAATCCAATACTCCCGGGAGGACTAAGCATATTGAAGTTGATTGTCAATAGATTCGAGATAAATTGATGACCAAGAAACTTAAACCAGCTTATGTGCACAACACAGAAGAGCTTGCTGACGTCTTTACTAAGCCTTCGTCAGTTTCTCAGCATTAGTACTGTACTTCCAAGTTGGGTGTTCATAGTATCTTCCAACACTCAACTTGAGCGGGAGTGTAGGATATCATGATACGAATGAGCTTAGGAATGATAATTGAGGTGTGTATTTTTCTGTTAGTGCATATTGTTATGGAATTGGTGAGCTGGATGAGTTAGTGACATATATTTCCAATGTGCCTTATGTTAGTATAAAAAGGCTAATGTAATGAATAATCTGGTCATCAAGGAATAATGAGAGTGTTCATCTGATTCTCTCTCATCTTTCAACCTCATTTATCTGCTTCACTAATCATCAACTTATCATAACAAAATCATTAATATCTCACATTTAGGTTGTCAATGGATGGCAAAAAATTATATATGAGAATTTAAATATGTTGTGTATGAACTATGGCATTGTTGGGCACTTAGGAACAATGCCAATTAAGTTAACATGGTAGTCAGCAAAGTGAACAAGTAGAAGGAAGTAGTTCTACCAAGGCACCAACCATGTCTAACAATTCTAGAAATTTGGACTAACATAGTCTAACTATTACCAGGCTAAGAGAAAATAAAGGAACTGCAGAGGATAGTAATGGACAATCTAGACAGGCCCATAATGACAATCAGAGAGAGCGGTTTGTGGTTATCGCCAAGCACAAACAATCCAAAGCAAAACATGCTGCTAGACAACCCTGTGCTGTATAAGGCTTGACTAAATCGGGGCTTGCTTTGAAATCTCATGAACATAGTGTTTGGGTCAAAACTAAAGCTATGGATAGTGGTGCATTAAATTTGACCCCGAATGCAATGGGACCAAGACTGAGTAACACTGACTGCAAGCCTAACTTAGATTTGGTTTCTCCTTAACTCACGATGGTTAATTCCTTCCAGGTTTTGGGGGCTACTCAAGAACGCATAGTTAATTCTGAACTAGTAGGAAAGGTCGATACTATTAATGCCACTCACAACCATTGTCAAAGTAATTTGTCAAATGCCTAATCAGCTAGCATGCATCCTCCTAATTATAAAGATGTTAGTCTTAATTACCCACAAGGATACACAGTAGATAACTTAAGGGATGTTTCTTTTTATAAAACTATGGGCGGAGCTATGGTTAAATCTCCTTTATTTGTTGTTGATCCTTCTTTTGCATGTAAACTGACCTTACAACCTTCTATTGTGGCATCTTTTCTTATCATGAAAAACCTTCCGCCACCAGTACACCAAAAGCTGGTGGGGCTCGGTTCCTCTCAGCCAATCAATTACGAACATTCTCTGTCTAGTCCTCCTCTGCCAATGCCCTTATTTGAGGAACAACAACCTCCAATGCTGATTATCTACCCATGCTGGAAAGAAGTACAGTGTTTTCCAATCCTCTCCTTGTGCCACATTTGGTACTATCTAAGTTTATAGGACTCGATCATCACAACTGCCCTTTACTGAATCAATTGCCCAATAATCCACTATTTGCTCTGAATCTGCAACTGTTACCGCATCGATTATCAATGCTAGTCGACGCTACTCTTAATTGTTTCCCGATATTTCCAACTTTGGCTCGTTGGCCGAGGATAGTAGACCCTGTGAAGAATATGAACTGCCCACTAAGAGAAGCGATAGACCACCAAATGAGGCAAGCCATCGTTACTCAACATATCCTCCAATATGGCAATTTCCAGATCCAAAATGCCAGAGTTTTGAGCCCCCCCAAAGGCTGAGCATGAGAAACATAGGTGAGCAAGGGGAAGTAGGTATGACCCATTTCAGAAGCCTAATTCAATGCTCCCGTCTGACTCATCAATCCAATTTCATAAAACTTGTGATCTTCGAATTTCCTCATGGTCACCTTCCTTGGATAAGAGTCTCTCTCTAACCTCTAAGGGTGTTGGTCCCGAATACGCGAACACCATGGCCTCATCTTCATAGGGGTCCGATGAATTAGCAGATAAGGACATACTCTCAGCACATGAAGGAAGTTGCATCAACCTCCCAAATCCCGATGGCCATTATTAGAATGTTTAAGGACTAACCTTTGAAGCGTGAATGCAATCCTTGTCGTCCCTTGCTCCACGAATAGATGAATCCGGCGGCTACTAGAGTCCCGGTAATTACCCACGTCTCAAACCCGAACTTAGAACGGTGATTGCGTTTAACCCACGGAGAGAGAAGAGTGTGAGAGTGCTCTTTTTTTTATGTATTTTTTCCACCCTTGTTTCACGAAGATGAGGGAGGTTATGTGTTCTCTGCTGCATAATCTTATCCCTATTTTTAAGCCACCATCTCCCTGTAAACAGGGAAGTGGCCGTTTTTGGCTATTAACTAAAAATAGCCTTCAGCTCCCACTCGGCCACTTAAGCCGTAACATTGTCTCTTTTAAACAATGTTTCCTCTCTAAACACGTCATACCAGGAATGAGACGTGCGACCATGAATAGTAGGTAGTGTTTTGTTAAGATACCGTCAAACTAACAAAAACACTTTCAGTACTAGTGATAATACCCTGAATCATCGTCACATTGCCAATGACATACAATGTCCCTTTATGTCTGATATATCATATGGTTATAATCTCAATATAACCGCCCGGGCTGATATGGCAATGATGGATCGATTCTTCCTTAGACACTCATAATGCTTCATTTCAGCATGATAGCTTTCCTGACGTGTTCCGCTAGACTATATATTTTATAGCCCTTGGAGTTCACATCAAAGTAGCTGCACCAGGCCTTAAATCCACATCACAGTTCTAGGTCAAAGGGTGTTATCTAAATAGACCACGAAGTCTATAGGGATCACCTAGTGACAAGGAAGGGATTCAATTGTCACTCCCCAGGTCGACTTAAGCACACACAGTATGAAGTGTGTGTCATGGTATAGCTCCCACTAAGGTGAGGTTGTCACTTTATATACCATGCGAATTATAAGTCCATTTTTCCTTAAAACTGACTCGAGTTACTTAGTTAACGTACGAAACGTAGCGTTGGTACTCAAAATTCGGCCTTAGGCTTCGATATAAGGTTGTGTTATATCCGATTTACTCAAAATCTCATCTTAGACTTACTAAGGCGACCATTCATTCTCTGCATCACTGAAAATGCGATGATAATCAATATTGCACACCTAGTGCCAATTTGATCAACTCTTATCCCACTCGCTACTCAGGCGTCAGGATTGATTATCCATGTGATAAGATAATCAGAAGCCTAGTGACATTTAGATATGCCCAATCAAACAACCAAAATATTGTAATGAACATCTCAGAAACATCAATTTGTATTCAAAAGAAAAGATCATTACATATGTCCAAAACAAGACATCCCAATTAACTAAAACCTAAGAAGACCTAAACTCATCACATGAGTTTTGAACGTATCTCTAGGAGTAGGTTTAGTCAAGGGATCAGCAACCATCTTACTAGTAGGTAAATATTTAACAATAACTTCTTTCAACATTATGGCGTTTCTTACAAAATGATAACGCCTTTTGATATGCTTAGCCTTCCTATGGAATTTAGGATCCTTAGCATATTGGATAGCAGCAGTATTGTCGCACCACATTTCCACAGGATCATCAACTCTCGGAGTGAGATTGAGATCCTGAAGAAAACTCCTGAGCCAAATCGCCTCCTGAGCGGCGAGCCAACAAGCAACATACTCTGCTTCCATAGTTGATAAAGCTATGCATTCCTGCTTCTTGTTGCACCAAGACACGGCTCCCCCACCAAGAGTGAAGACATATCCCGAGGTAGACTTAGACTCATCTAAGTCACCACCCCAGTCAGCATCAGTGTAACCTCTTAGTTTTAAGTCCACTCATTGGTAGCAAAGTACCAAGTCAGTAGTCCCCCGAAGATAACGCATTATCCTCTTGACGGCTTGCCAATGAGCGATTCCAGGGTTGCTTTGGTAACGACTTACCAAACCAACCGCAAAGCAAATGTCAGGCCATGTACACAACATGGCATACATTGGGCTTCCTACAACACTAGCATATGGAACACTGCTCATCTTCTGTTTTTCTACTTCTGTTTTCGGGCATTGATCTAGGCTTAAAGTTAAACCCTTATCTACTGGAGTATCAACGGGTTTTGAGTAATGCATTCGAAAACGTTCTAAGACTTTCTCGATATATGCCTTTTGGCTTAAACCAAGAAGATTCTTCGAACGGTCTCTGAGAATCTCCACACCTAGGACATACCTAGCTTCACCCATGTCCTTCATCTCAAAGACGGAGGACAACCA
>JACYFF010031958.1:84218636-84259448 GCA_017589665.1 Selenicereus undatus | reverse complement strand
TTATTATTATTATTATTATTATTATTATTATTATTATTATTATTATTTATTTTTATTTTTTTCTTTTTGTTCGTCTGGTTGGATTGCCCTGCTTTTATATTAGCTTCTTTTTTGTTTACAAATTAGTCCTGCTGTAATTATTTCTTTTGTGGTGGGAGGGTAGTGGACCAGCTTTCTCGGGTGTCCTTTAGTTTGTTGACCTTTAGGGTGGTCGTTGGCCTCGCAGACGTCGGCGTCTGTGGCGGGCCATGTAGCTGCTTCAGCCTGTCCTCCGGGGAGTTTTGGGGTTAGGAGGGGGTTAGGGTTGCGGAAGGTTCGCCTAGCATCCTGGAACATTGGGACACTCACGGGTAAGTCTTTAGAACTAGTTAAGTCTCTGCATAGACGTAAGGTTAGTATAGCGTGTGTCCAGGAGACGAAGTGGGTTGGGGCGAAAGCTAGAGAGATCGATGGGTACAAGCTGTGGTACTCGGGGTCAGCCAAGGCGAAGAATGGAGTTGGCATCCTAGTCGGGAAGGATTTGGCGGACCAGGTGGTCGAAGTAAGGCGAAAGAGCGACAGGATTATGGCCATTAAGGTTTTGGTGGGTTCAGTTTTCGTGAACGTGGCAAGTGCGTACGCACCCCAGGTAGGCCTGCCGGAAGAAACTAAAAAGCTCTTCTGGGAGGACCTAAATGAGGTCACCCAGGGGGTACCACAAAGCGAGAAATTGTTCATAGGAGGAGACTTTAATGGCCAATATCGGCGCGGAGGCAGCAGGATACGATGGGGTCCACGGGGGCCTCGGTTTCGGAGAGAGAAATGCGGCAGGGGTCACTGTGCTGGACTTTGCGGTGACCTTTGATTTGGTGGTGGCCAACTCCTTCTTCAAGAAGAAGGAGGACCACCTGGTGAACTTTAAGAGCAACTCTTGTAAGACCCAGATTGACTACTTCCTAATGAGGAAGGAAACTCGGAGATCGTGTAAGGACTGCAAAGTGATCCCTAGCGAGTTGCTGGGAACTCAACACAGGTTGCTGATTTTGGATGCAGAGTTCAAGTATCCTAAGAGGTCAAAGCGGGGAGCAGAAGAACCCAGAATTAAGTGGTGGACCCTCACAAAGGAGAAGGCAGGCTTAATAGCAGAGAGATTAGCTGAGGAGAGAGCTTGGAGGAGGGCAGAAGACGCCGACTCGATGTGGGATGCTGTGGCGGATTGCATACGTAGGTCGGCTAAGGAAACCTTAGGTCTTTCCAGGTGAGGCGGTAATAGGATGGAGGGCGCCTGGTGGTGGAACAAAGAGGTAAAGGAGAAAGTCAAGGCAAAAAAAGAGGCTTACGCAGAGTTCATGAGCAGCAGTTCAGAAGACGAGCAGGCTCATAAGAAGATTGGATACAAGGTGGCCAAGAAGGTGGCCAAAAGGGCGGTGGCAGTACCAAAGAGTCAGGCGTTTGATAGACTGTACCATAAATTGGGGACGAAAGAAGGGGAGAAGGAGGTTCTTAAACTGGCTAGGGCGAGGGAAAGGAAGACTAGGGATTTGGGTGTGGTGAGGTGTATCAAGGACGAAGAGGGTAAGGTGTTGACTGAGGATGCTGATATTAGGGAGAGATGGCAGAGTTTCTTTGCTAAACTCCTAAATGGGGATGGGGGGGAGACGACTGTAGTAGGAGCGGAGAGTGTAGTGATCAGCGTGCGGGCGCCATGATAGCAAAGGAGGAGATTAGGGAGGCCTTGAAGAAGATGGCGAAGGGGAAAGCAGTAGGCCCGGACCAGATACCAGTGGAAGTTTGGAAGTACAAGGGGGAAGTGGGATTAGAGTGGCTTACGGAGCTTTTCAATGTTATTTTCAGGACTGCCAAGATGCCCAGAGGGTGGAGGGCCAGCACAGTCATCCCACTGTACAAAAACAAAGGGGATATCCAAGACTGTAATAACTTTAGGGGCATCAAGCTGCTCAGCCATACTATGAAGCTGTGGGAGAGGGTGATTGAGAGGAGGCTGCGAGAGGAAGTAGAGATTTCAGAAAACCAATTTGGTTTCATGCCAGGCAGGGCAACCATTGAGGCAATATACCTCCTTAGAGGGCTCATGAGCGTGTTCAGGGATAGAAAGGTGGATCTCCATATGGTGTTCATTGACCTGGAAAAAGCGTATGATAGAGTCCTAAGGGAAGTATTGTGGAGGTGTTTGGAAGAGAAAAGGGTGTCGCCCGCGTACATTCGTGTTATCAAGGATATGTACGAGGGAGGGAGGACGAGGGTTAGGACTCCGGCAGGGGTCTCCAATGATTTTGCTGTTAGTTTGGGCCTGCATCAGGGCTCCGCTTTAAGCCTGTTTCTTTTCACTTTAGTTTTGGACGAACTCACTAGAGGTATCCAAGACGAGGTGCCTTGGTGCATGCTTTTTGCAGATGACATCATCCTTATCGATGTGACCAGGCAGGGGGTGAATGACAGGCTGGAGAGTTGGAGGCATACACTGGAGGCTAGGGGCTTCCGGTTGAGTAGATCGAAAACGGAATACCTTCATTGTTGTTTCAGCGGAAGGATATAAGAGGGGGGAGATATCGTTCTGGATGGGAGGGCAATACCGAAGGTCGCCAAATTCAAGTATCTGGGCTCGATCATCCAGCAGAATGGGGACGTTGACGAGGATATTAGCCAGCGGTTAGAGTGGGCTGGCAAAAGTGGAAGTCAGCGTCAGGGGTGTTGTGCGACAAGAGAGTGCCCATGGGTTTGAAAGGCAAAGTCTATCGGATGGTAGTTAGACCGGCGGTTCTCTATGGATCGGAGTGTTGGCCTCTAAAAAAGGCGCAGGTCCAGAGGTTGATGGTAGCTGAGATGAGGATGGTCAGGTGGATGTGTGGTTTTACGATATTAGACAGGATTACGAATGGGGTTATTAGGGGCCTAGCTGGAGTGGCCCCCATAGAGGAGAAGATGAGGGAATCGAGACTTAGATGGTTCGGCCACGTGAAGAGGAGAAGTGTGGCCGCCCCGGTGCGAAGATGCGAGAGTATCAACCCACCCGGTGGTAAGAGAGGGAGAGGTAGGCCGAAGAAGAGCCTAGAAGAGGTGGCTAGAGAGGACTTGAGAGTTGTCGGTCTCACGGAGGACATGGCTCAGGATAGGAGGTTGTGGCGGGACAAGATTAAGGTCCCTGATTGTAGGGGACCGGCTATGTAAGAGGCAGTAGCCTAGGCGGTGTGGGGTGGGGAGGGGTGGGTTTTGGTTTGCTTGTTTGCAGGTCATGCTTTTCCGGATTGTCATGACACCAAGCGCCCACGATTTGTTGAGGTATGTCTCCACCCCCTCTTTATTCGCTTATCTGGAACCTTTTCTCCTCCCCTTTCTCTTACTTCGGTAAATGGTTTTGCAATCGTTTCCTCTCAAAACCTTTTTCTCAAAACTGTTTTGTGGGTCTTATGGAATCAACCTCTCTATGGGTAGGAATACCGGTAGAGGTAAGGTTGCCTACAGCTGGATCTCCCCAGACCCCGCGAAAGCGGGACCCACTTTGGGAGTTTTTTGTTGTTGTTGTTGTATTTTTCATTTTTTTGTTTTTTAATTTTTCATTTTTAGTTTTTTATTTTTCATTTTTTTGTTTTTACTTTTTTATTTTTTTTATTTTTTTTTCCATTTTTTTATTTTTTTTTAATTTTTTATTTTGTATTTTGTTGTATTTTTTTATTTTTTTATGTTTTTATGTTTTTTTCTATTTTTATGTTTTTTTTTATTTTCCATAATTTTATGTTTTTTATATTTTTGTGTTTTTATTTTTCTATTTCTTATTTCTGATTGTTTATTTTTTTATTTCTTATTTTTTATTTTTTACTTTTTATTTTTCATGGTTTTATATTTTATATTTTATTTTTTATTTTTCATGTTTTTATATTTTATTTTATTTGTTTCTTTTTTTATTTTTGTATATTTTATGGTTTTCTTTTTTATTTACAATAAGAAAGAAAAAATAAATTTAAAAATAAAAATTAAAAATGCGAAATTAAAAAAATAAAAAAATAAAAAAATATAAACATAGAAAATAAAAAATAAATGAATATGAAAAAGTAAAAACAATAATAAAATAAAATTAAAAAAATAAAACAAAAACCATAAAACAAAAAATATAAAAATTAAACACATAAAAAATACAAATTAAAAAATAACCAAAAATTAGGAAATAAAAAATAAAAAATAGAAAATTATAAAATAAGATATTTAAAAAATTACAAATTAAAAATTGAAAATTTAAAATTTAAAATAAAATTTTAAAATTTAAAATTTAAAATTTAAAAAAATAAAAAATAAGAAATAAGAAATAAGAAATTAAAAAAATAAAAATTAAAAATTAAAAACAAAAATTAAAAAATTATAAAACAAATAAAAAAATTAAAGATTAAAAACTTAAAAAATAACAAATAAAAAATAAGAAAGAAGAAATTAAAAAAATAAAACATAAAAAATAAAACATAAAAAATAAAAAATAAATATAAAAAATAAATAAAAAATAAAAACTAGAAAACAAAAAATAAAAAATAGAAATTAAAATTAAAATTAAAAATTAAAAATTAAAAATAAAAAATAAAAAAATGAAAAATCAAAATAAAAAATAAAAAATAAAAGTAAAAAGTAAAAAAGTAAAACCAAAAAAAATGAAAAATGAAAAATGAAAAATAAAAATTAAAAATTAAAAATTAAAAATCAAAAAAATAAAAAATAACAAACAAAGATTTCACAAAATTTGGATAACTTCGTAAATTATCACACATTAATTACATTCTCATTATTTTAACCCATTTCAACCCACCACATAAAAAATATACTAACTTCAATCAACTTCAACCAACATCAATCCACTTCAACTTATTTTAACTCACTTCCAAAAAAAAAATGCCAACTTCAACCTACCTTAATCCACCTCAACCTACTTCAACCTACTTCACCCTTTTACCCACCCAATTTACTCACGAAAACAACAGGCCCTAAATCTCACATGATACTTTACAAATTATTAAAATTATGAAGGGGGTGGGTTAAAGTTGGTTGAAGTGGGTTGAAGTAGGTTGAGATAAGTTGAAGTTGGTTGAAGTTGGTATTTTTTTTTTCAAGTGGGTTGAAGTAGGTTGAAGTGGGTAAAAATAGATTGATCCACGAAAAGAACGGGCCCTAAATTTGTTAATTTGGTTGGTTATACAACTCTCATTAAAGCAGTCCTATCGTATTTACCAATCTATCATATGCAAACTAACTTACTTCCTCCTAAATTATTAATGGTATGGAACAAGCCATGAGACAATTCCTTTGGAACAAAACTAGTACCAGTAATGGTGGATACATGGCTCAGGTTGGTTAGAAAAATATCTTCCTCCCTATAAAGAAGGGTGGATTAGGGATTAACAACCTAGAAGAATATAGTAAAGCTTTCCGGCTAAAATTTCTCCAGGTTTGTTATAAAAGAAAGAATATTCCTTAGGTTCAACTTGTGTGGGCTAAATACTTGTATCTATATAACTACATATAAAATTGAGTGAAACCACATACTGTTCTCGAATGTCACATTATTGTTGGTTCATCTCTTTTCTTTTCTTTTCTTTTCTTTTTTTTGTTATTGTCCTTTTCTAAATAGCTTTGTAGTTATTAGATAATTAACGGCCAATTATATTAATAATACATTTACAACTGTACTAATGATTATAATTTTAATATTCATTTTAAATCGTGAATTCAAGCATCAATACAATTGACCTCCAAATTATGAGTCTTTAAAATTTTAACATTTCTTTCTATCATTATGTCCACACAATTTTTTTGTCTTTTACATTAGTTATAATTAGTGATTGGCTAACTCTAGTAGAATTAACTGTTTCAGAAGTTTGCTATATACAAACTTGGCATCGAGTTAACTTTGTATTATAACACACTTTAAAAAGTAGACAATTCTTTCTTATATCTTTAGAACTTGACTTTTTCAATCTTCCCAAGTGGAAGTATAATTTATTAAGATTGTAACATCCATTCCTCCATTCTTTTAGTTCCTCCTTGGTTGTTCTCGAGTTTGATGTTAATTTCATTTATTATCCAACTCTATCTTATTTTTTAATTGATTGTCACTTATCCCCATATTTCGATTTCAATTGCATAGTGCTTCAATTATAGTTTTAAATATTTTCACTAATCTATATATACATATATATATATATATATATATATATATATATATATATATAGTTGCAATTTTTTATTTTCGTAAAAGACAATTTGTTAGACTTCATTATAGTTGTGCATAATTTAAGATAAAATATCCTAAGGAATTTGATTATTATATATTTTAAACTCTATATTACATATTTACAAAAGCATTTTCTTTGTCACTATGGCATTATTAAACTCTTGAAATAGTAGTCTGTGTAGAGTATTCAGGCTATACTACAACATATCCTTTTGTCCATCCTATACAAGTTGTGAATTTGGTACCATCCCTGAGTTGAAAAATCACTCCTATATGGTTAAATATCAAGTTAATCCAAGGGAAAGAAGAAGAAAGAGAAAGACTTTCTTCAATTGATGGATACTATTATAGCATAATAAACTTCCTTATTCTAACGGAACTACAATCACTATTTATAAGCTTTGATTGAGAAAAATACAAAATCTTTCAATAGCATTTTTGTGATAAAGGTAGAGTACAATTTAGCTTGACTTATTTAATTCTCTTTTTTTTCCGAAGTGAATTCCTTTTTTTAGTTAATCATGTTTTTGTTTCTATTATTGTTTTAATTCTATTTTTATTCAATATACAAATATTAAAATTTATTAATAATTTACTAATTTATATGAAAAATAATCATCAAAATATAGTACAAAGCGATTAAAGGACAGGTATGATGCTAGTATAAGTCTAAAATTGAGTATGCAGAGTCAAAAGCCCACCATTCACTCTTTCGTTAAAGCCTCATCTTACTGAAAACTAATCTCCATCAAAACCTATGCACCGAAATTGGAAACGGCAACACTACTTCCTTTTGGTTTGAGAAATTTCTGCAAGCAGATCCACTTGCTATTCAAATTTGCTCAGGCCCGACAGAAATTTGCTCTCATGCTCAGGTTAGCTATTTTATTTCTGAAGGATAGTGGAATTTCAATGAATTACAAAAATGGGTTCCAGTTGAGCTCATTAATCACATTCTTCAGGTTCCAATCTCCTCTTATCCTTGGCTAGCTGATTCAGTGGTATTGGATACTGGTAAAGGTACCCCCTTTTTCATTGCTGATGCTTATAAAATTATTAGCCCAGCATCAATACTCTCTCTTCCTTTAGCAAACGAGATTTGGACTCTTAAGGTAATGGCTAAAATGAAATTTCATTTGTGGAGATTAGTTCATAGTTCGCTTCTAGTAGCTGCCAACCTAGCTATATTTATTCCTTATGTGGATGCTTGTTTTGTAATTTGTGGATTTGTGGAAGACCATCGACACCTATTTAGAGATTGTCCATTTGCTTGTGCTACTTGGACTCATTTCCTACCTCTCTCTACTGCTCATAACTATCAAATGTTCCTTTACTTAATTGGAAGAAATGGCTACGCTTTAACTATGGTAAATCCTGGCCACTCAAGATTGCAGTCATTGTGTGGCATATTTGGTGTTATAGGAATCGTTGTGTGTTTGATAAGGTATGTCAACATACTAACCAAGGTTTGGCAGCATAATGTTGGTGATATTTCTATTGTGAGTGAACTACAGAACCACCTTCTCAATACGGAGCAACGAATTATAGCCTACAAGACTCCTGTGAAACCAGCCTTCAAGATCACTATGGATGCTTGTCAAAAGGATGATCGAACTCAGGTAATATGAGCAACAGTTATAAGAGATGCTAAGTTCAAATGGTTCCTAGGATTTCCTCGACGTATTATCTCCCCTATATGCTTGATATTATTTTAATTACCCTCAAGTTTGCAGGCATGGTCTTATCAGGTGGAGACTCGTGAAGTTTATCTTGGCCGAAAGGTCATTACTGAATTATAGGCTGGACTTTTGAGTTATCACTCATTACCTCCGGGGCCTGGTTAATGAAGTCCGAGAATTGCTTGATCGGAGATGGGTAGTTAGGTTGAACTATGTGCAACGGGCAACGAATTCGATAGCTATTGTTCTAGTCATACTTTATAGGGAGCAAACAGATGTGCTAGTCATCCACTCTCAAGTGTCAAGCTCTCTTCAAACAACACTTGAGTTGGACAAGAAGACCTTCCAACATGCATAGAAAATTCAAGAAGATAGCCATCTCCATAACAATGAGGAATAGGTGGTCCTTATGGGTGTCCTTTTTGGGTTTCAATGGGGAGTCATGATGTTGGTTGTATTTTGCACTAGTGATGATGATAACATGTTCTCTCTCTACATGCTGCCTAACATAATGCTTATTTTAGCCTTTGCAATAGCGTTTTATAGATTTTGGATGTGGTTCCTTTCTATATTTACTTCCTGTTTCAGCGCTTTCTAGTTTCTCCAAAGATGACGTTGGCATAGAGCGGGCTTACATGATGGCAAAGGGCTTGGACATCTAGCGATCCACTCCACGAGCATCAGTCCTGCAAAAAGGGCAACCCCAAATTGGGATTCGGAAAACACCTCTCTGGTGATCAAGTCAATATGGGGTCCCTAGAAGAGACAACACAAGAAAGACAGTACCGAGAAGAAGTAGATCCTTTCAGGGACTTGGTTCTGAGTGGGCGTGATGAATGTTTCCCCTTCCCGAGGTGGGTAGACGGGTATTTATTATCCTCGCTGCCGCGGGCAAAATTGTAATTTCCTTTGGATGCATTCCTTGTTGGCCGCTTGGCAGTTTCCTCTATTGAGCCCAAGAATCTCACGATTTAGGCCCACCAGCGTACATTGTGGAGCTCACACTAAAACCCTAGTTTTCCCGAATCATTTAGCCCCTCACATTTTGCTTGTGCGCCCGATCGAATGGGTGGATAGGTACAATGCGGAGCAAGTTTCAATCGAATTGACTATCTACAAACTCTAAAGGGAGATCTTTCATGAGAATTACCTGATCCCTTGCGGACACCTGTTCCTTGAATTTGGTGCCGGGGGGTTTCTCGTGGAGGTCTCATTCCCGAGGTTCAGATGTTGCCTTGGAAGGCTCCTACTTTGTGCATAAAATGGCAATGTGCCTAGAGGTTGTTGCGGAGGGGACGTACTTTCTAGCGGCCCCTACGTGCTCCGATCTTAGGGATGGGCCGAGCACATATTTTCCAAACCCTAGGGTACTGCGCACCCTAAAGAAGTCGATATTGGAGGAGAAGTATCTCCTCCCCATCGGGTATAAGTTCGTGATTCCCGACCCGGACGCTGCTATCAACAAGCTACCCTAGGGGTGTATAGCGATCTACCGGGTGGCCCTCTCTTACGACCTTAGATTCCCGCTGCATAAAGTCATCGTGGAAATCTTAAACAAATACGAGTTGGCGCTCGCGCAAATTGTGCTTACATCCTGGCATAACGTGTGCTCATTTATCGCCACCTGTGAGCTACGTAGGCTCTCTTGTACTAGCTGAACCTTCGGGTTGGTTCATACTGTGCAAAAGGCTCCGAGTGAGACCGGGGAGACCGACTGGTAAAGTTTCAATCATAGGAAGGACTTCATGAATGCCATTGAGAAGAAATCAAAGTTCAAAAATTAGAAATATGATTTCCTCTTTAGGCACCATACGACGGGTTGGGCCGACCTTCCTGACTGGAATAACAGTAAGCCGGTACGTAACCTATTCGGGGAGCCGACTTCGGCAGAGAGGAGACCGCTCGTTATTTCCAATACTATATTCGGGAAGATGGTCAGCCGAAGCCCCTTCCCTCCTTCATGTCTCAAATAGTGGATGCGAGCAAAGAACCCGAGCGTCGGCGATTCAAGTCGAGCGATAGGGAGCCCTCTAACTGGCTTCCCAAGCTATCATGCTTAAAGAACAACTACTTCCTTGCTACCACAGGCCTTCTTATCCTTGAGAATTATTCTATGGGTATTTTACGTGTCCCCTATGCGTTACCCTTCCCTTAATTCTAACCTGACCTTCTTTTCACTTGTGCAGAGCAAGCCTAAGCCACGCTATCGCCTTATAAGAGCGGGAGCACTACATCTAAGGAGGTCACGGCCGAGGCTGTTTGGCGTCGGGAAGGGGAACGGCACCACCGTGTTGAATCCCAAGCGGGAAAGGTCTGCCATTACAAGCTGTGAACTTGTCTTTTCAAGTCAATTTCTAGTTTTTCTATTCCAAGTATTAACTTAGGATCTTCTGACAGGTGCCAAAGGTCACGCTGCGTGGCCAGAAGCCTGAGCATCCCGCGGTTGGCTGCACGCAAGCACCTGCGCCCAAAATAGAGGTAGAAGGTAGCCGCGACATCTGCTCCTACCCCCCTAAGGACCGGCCCACCCCCCTCAAAGGGTGGTGAGGCCGAACGGTTGTCTCCGTGAAAGGTGTTCGGGAAGCCCGTTGACCGAGCGACTTCTGGTGAGGCAAGGGGGCCCTTCTCACCAGGGGGCTCCCAAGGAAGCCTTCAAGCCCTCCAAAAACAAGTCGTGGAGGCATATGTTAATAAATTAGCTGAGGTCATGGATTTTCTAAGGGTCGATCCTCCGATCAAGTTAGAACTGGTGGATTGCCTCGCCAGGTCATGGGATCTAGCCTGCTCCGACCTGCTAAGCCCTCAAGGGTCACCAAAGAGTAGGTGGTCATTGCTATGGTAAAGACAGGCATATTTTTGCTCTTCTTTCCTTATTTTTTTTCTCTTGCTTGCTAACTTTGTGTGTTGGTCCATCTCTGGGCAAACCTTCGCCTGGGCACTAAAGGTCATGAGATAGGTGTCGTTCCCTGCCCTATTGGAGGAGCAGATCCACAGCCTTCAGGAGTCTAATGCCTAGCTGGAGGATTAAGTCTATAGCCTCCAGGTAGAGTGGCGAAATTCGGAGGACTCAGTGGCTAAGTACAAGCGCCGCTGGGAGAAATTGAAGAAGGATTGCACCGCCAGTTGGAAGAGGCGTATATCAAGATAGAGGACAGGAGGATCACACGCCACGAAGGGGTCGTAAAGGCTGAGCAACAGGGCTATCAGCGTGGCCAAGAAGACCGAACGGAGTTCTTATGAGAGTTCCTTAAGGCCCTCACCCCTGATGATTTTCAGCAGGAGGGCTACTTCCAGGTTTACATCAAATATATTGATGACCATTGTCGTACTCATACATCAGGCGGGGACCCAAAGTAGGTTGAATTTCAACCTCCGGCTTTTGGATGATGAGGGTGTGGGAGAGCCTGAAGACACTGCCCCATTGGACGGTGAAACCGTAACCAACAAAGGCAGCAATGACGATGACCTTCTAAGGCAAAGCAGCTTATAACCTTCTTTTATTTTTTGTTCTTCTTCTAATTCTCCCATTCCTTTGTTGATTCCCATTACTACTTGTATTTTGTTCGAGCATTAATTAAATCTTTGGATTTAGTTATCTATCATCCATAACTTGTTGTTTCACATTTCATTATATATGCTCGTCCATCACTTGTTATCTGTCGTCCATTAATGAAATCTTCCGATTTAGTTATTTGTCGCTCATCACTTGTTGTTTCACTTTTCATTATATGTGCTCACCTTTGTCCATACTACATAATCGCTTTGGGACTTACGATCTTCTAGCCCCTAAGTAAAACAACAAGTTATGGAGGTGTTCGGCTTCATAAAGGAAACAACGGTAGTGGCGTTGTGAGTCCCTCAGCCACTCGGGGGCTAAAGGTGTAGCAACCGGCCTTGGCTGTGCTTTGAGGCTCTCAGCCCCTTGGGCGATAAAAGTGTAGCGAATGGCTAGGGGTTGTTCTTTGAGAACCTTAGCCCCTTGGGTGCTAAAGGTGTACCGACCGACCTTAGGTCGCACTAAGAGACCATTAGCCCCTTGTGGGCCAAAGATGTAGAAGCGTGGAAGAAAAAGGTGTGGCCTGGCCGATAATGTCCATGTGCAAATTTGTTGCAAAATGTTGGATGCACATTGTGTTGACCATAAAAGGTATGTGAACTGCTAGTGATGGTACTTATGCATATCCTTGGAATAGGAGTTCCTTGTGGGATTGTGAGTTAATATGTGCCCAGTCTCACCTGCTCTATGACCTCATAGGGGCCTTCCCAATTGGTCGTAAGCTTACCGTGTTTGCCAGACCGAGCCACGACCTCAGCTCTCCGAAGTACTAGGTCGGCCGCACTAATGGGATGAAACCTTACCGTTCAGTCGTGGAGCCGTACTATGTAGAGCTTGTAAAGTGCCTCTCGATGGAGAGCGTCGCCTTAAACAGAGGGGAGTAAATCAAAGGCTTCCCGAATGGCTGTATTGTTGAGTGCTTCTTGTATAGTGATGAGACGGTGTGTGTAGACCGCTACCTCAACAGGGAGTATGGCTTTAGACCCATAAGTTAGTATAAGGGGGGTTTCCACCGTAGCTGTTTTTTTAGTGGTATCGATAGACCACAAAACTCCCTGTAGTTCATCGGCCCACTTACGCTTGGCATCGTACAATTTCTTCTGTAGATCATGGAGAATAACTTTGTTTGTGGCTTCAGCCTGACCGTTGGTTTGTGGGTGCGCGAATGTGGTAAATGTGCGCGAACGTGGTAAATCTCATCTGACATCACAAGTTGCTAAGGTAGTCAATGAACTTATTTATATCAAATTGCTAGCAGTTCTCAAAGCTCATTGTGCGGGGTATGCCAAAACGGGTGATGATGTTTTTCCATAAAAACTTAAGGACTTTAGTCGCGGTGACTGAGGCGACTGCCTCTACTTCTATCCATTTTGTGAAGTAGTCCATAGAAACAAACAAGTGCTTGTGATGGCCCATGGCCTCAGGGAAAGGCCATAGGATATCCATACCCCATATGGCAAATGGTAGAGGGCTAATTATCGGCGTCAGCAAGGTGGTGGATTTCTGCTGTACGAAAGCAAACTTCTAGCATTTCTCACACTTGGGTACTAAGTTTATAGCGTCTTCCCATAAAGAGGGCCAATAGTAATCGATTCGTATAGCGGCGACCGCGAGGGCACGTCCACCAATATGCGAGCTACATACTCCCTCTAGAGTTCTTCGTTTCCCCATTTTTGGAGTCACACAACGCGGCAGCGGCCGGGCATATGAGCGTTTGTATAGGATGTCGACGTATAAGATGAACCAATTCGCCCGCTTTTTCACTCGGTTTGCCTCCTTAGGGTCCGCGAGCAGCGTACCATTCGCTAAATACATTTGAATTGGATCCATCCAGGTAGAGCTCCTGTCCAGCCAAAGGATTTCACGGGGTTCAATGCTTCTCTCTAACAAGATTTCCCATGTGATTCATTTCGACTTACCATCCTCTGAGGAGTTAGCCAATTTGGATAGGGCATCTGCCTGACGATTTTCAGACCACGGTATGCGTGCAATCGAAAAATACTTCAATAGACCGGTAGCTTCCCCCATCCAGCAGACATACACCGTCATGGTCTTGTCTTTTACTTCGTAATCTCTTTTGAGCTGGCTGACTACCAGTTGTGAGTCTGAATAACCTTTGATCAAGTCTGCTCCGGTCGTGTAGCATAATTCTATTCCCGCTATCAAGGCCTAATACTCGACTTCATTGTTACACAGTTTAAATGTGAACTTTAAAGCATGTTCATGCCTCTCGCCCTGAGGGGTTTCAATGATTAGGCTGGCCCCACTCCCATCTTTAGTGGAGGAGTCATCCACATATAGGTTCCAAGAGAAGGGAGGCATGGCTATCTCAGGAGGGTTGTTGGCGTTTTCAACCAATAAGTCTACTAAGGCTTGGGTCTTGATTGTCCGTCGCACTTTGAAGGTGAGGTCATATTGGGATAGCTCCACCGCTCACCTTAAGAGGCCCTCAGAGGCGTCCAGTCTTTGCAGAACATTGTTTAATGGTTGGTTGTTAAGGACAACCACTTTGTGAGCCTCAAAGTAGGGACGTAGTTTTCAGCTGGCGAACACCAAGGTGTAAGCAGACTTCTCAATTAGGGGCTAGTTCACTTTGGCCCCTACTAGGGTGTGGCTCACATAGTATACCAGAATTTGCTCCTTAGCCCTCTCTACCACTAGGACCGCGCTTACCGCCTGTTGCAAGATGGCTAGGTAGAGAAGGAGCGTTTCGCCCTGTACTGGGCTAGCTATCTTGAGCAAGTGGGTTAGGTATTCCTTCACTGACTGGAAGGCATCATCCGCTTCTTTATCCCACACGAAGTTTGCACCCGGTCTAAATTTTGACATGAAACGGCCCAAAGCTGCAATGCACCTGGTCAACCGCTTAACTTCTTTAATATTACGTGGGGGCTTCATGTCTAGTAGAACCCTGACTTTATCAGGATTCACCTCAATTCCCTGGCTACTGATCATAAAGCCCGGGAACTTACCTAACCGGACCCGGATAGCACACTTTTTACGGTTGAGTTTCATATCATATCTTCGAAGAATTTCGAACACCCCCTGCAAATCCCTGTCATGCTCTGCTTCCCGTTTGTTCTTGAGTATCATATCGTCCATGTATACCTCCATGGTCTTCCTAAGGACGGGCTCGAAGATTTTGTTTACCAAGCATTGGTAGGTAGCCTCGGCGTTCTTTAACCCAAACGACATTACCCTATAGCAATGCAGCCCCCGGTCGGTCGTGAAGATCGTCTTCTCCTGATCTTTGACGTACAGAGGAATCCGATGATACCTCGAGAACGCGTCCATAAAGCTTAGCATAGCGCACCCTGCGGTGGTGTCCACTAGTTTGTCTATCTTCGGCAAAGGGTAGTTGTCCTTTGAGCACATCTTATTCACATCTATGAAATCGAGGCACATCCGCTATATCCCGTTAGGTTTCTTGGCAAGTACTTGGGATATTGGCATTCCCTGATGAAGCCAGCCTCTAGTAACTTTTGTACCTCCGTTGTTTCCACAATGACTCACTCAGGTCCCATATGCCTTTTCTTCTGAACCATCGGTTTCTGGGCGAGATCGACATTCAGTCGATGATCCATCACCAAGGGGCTGATGCCTGATATTTCCTCGGTGGCAAAGGTGAAAACATCCTGGTATTCTCACAGGAGGCTGACTAAAGCATGTTTGGTTTCCATCTCCATCTCCCGGCTCATCTAGATTGTGCGGTCGAGCCGTCTTTCATCAAGGAGAATCCCTTCTAGGCCGTCAGCAGGTTTCGAGCGCAGTTGTCCGGGGTCGGCCAAGGTTAAGGTACAGATAGCCAAGGTTTCGACGGGAGGAGAAAGTGTAACCCACAGCTTTTTATCCCAGGGTGGTGGCTCAAAAAGTCCACGCCCGCTTGAGTATTCCACCAATGGCCGAATGCTGACAAGGTAGCACTCCCGAGCTACGCGTTGATCTCTCCGGAGCTTTCCAACACTACCATTATCCGCTTTGTACTGGAGCTGAAGCAAGTACGACGTGATGACAACCTTTAGCTAGTGCAAAGTCGGTCATCCCAAAATAATATTATAGGCCCTAGGGACATCGACGACTAAGAAGCCAACTCTAGTTTTTGAGCGTTAAACTTGCCTCTGAACCCTAGTGGGAGCCGGATCATTCCTGTGGGGTTTACCTCTTGTCCTCCAAATCCTAGGATGGGGTGTACGAGCGAAATGATTTTCCTTCCCGGATACTTGAGTCTTTGCAGGCAGTGCCAAGTGATAATGTCAACAGAGCTCCCTATATCGATTAAGATCTTGCGGATGAGGGTGTTTGCCACTTTTAGGTCGACCACCAAGGGGTCAATATGTGACGAGTAAAATACAGGCTACTGTCGAACACCAAGGTGGAGACCATGACATGGCTCCCTTGCTCCGCAGTTAGAACTTGTTAAGTCCCTCGCATTTGGGCCTTCTATGCTGATAAGGTGATATCCTCTACATACCCGCCGGTAATGGTGGCTACTATCTCTGTGGAGCACTCCTCCTCTCGAGGCTCCGCGCGCTCGGGGCTGCACTCTTTGTGAAGGAATCGAGGCCCTCTCTTCAAGAAGCAATCTATCTTCCCTTTATTAGCATGCTCATTGAGGGCCTTCTTCAACTTTCTGCACTCGGCGGTGGTGTGGCAGTTTTGCTCGTGGAATTCACAATATTTCCATGCATTGTGAGGTTTCGGCACTGTGGTCATGGGTTGTGGTTTCCTCAGCACAGGATGTCCCTTCACCTCCATCAATATGCTCCTTGTATCTGCAGCGAAGCGAGAGTCCCGGATGTCAGGCCTCGACCTTTTGTCTACCCGTCTGGTGTTCCTGTCCCCTTGGGTTTTATCCTTTTTTAAAACGTCCATACTTTCGATGCATATTTTTGTTGCTCAAATGAAATCAGCGGTCTTCCTCAATGCCTCGGCTAAGGAGGTTTCTTTAAGCTCAGCCAAGGAGAACTTGAACCGTCCGGTCTTCAATCCGTTTAGAAAGGAGGTGGACGCTACCCCTTCCTCCAGGTCAGGAATCATGACTGCCTCCTGATGGAACCGTTTCATAAATTTCACCAAGGACTCTGGCAGCCCCTGCTTAATCTTTGATCGGTGAATGCTAGACCGTGTCTCCGTGCGCCTATTGATGAACTGATTGACGAATAGGTTTGTTAAGTCCTAGAAGCAGGAGACACTTCCAGGGTCAAACCGTTAAACCAGGATTATGCCATTCCTTTTGAGGTAGCCAAGAAATACCAACAGTAAGCAGCATCGTCCACATCTTGGACGTACACTTAGGCCTTATTGATAAGTGCTTCTTTATACTTCATTTTTGGGAAGTTTTGTAGATCTTCTTCGGGAATTCATGGGCTTTATGTTATAATTTATGCTCTTATTCTTGTTTTATGCTTGGGTATGGTTCTTTGATGAATTTTGCAGGATTTTAGACAATTTGACCTAGCAATTGACCCTCATTTGAGTGCAGGTTGATCCACCACAGAGGTACCCCAAGTCCCATGCCCGTGGATCAAGAGAAGAGCAGAATATTACAGTTCCGGCCAGCACCATGGTCCAACTGTGGTAGCTGTTACGGACCGTGGTGAGCCTGTAACTGCTACCTTCTTCATCATCCCTCAGTGTGCGACTGAGTATGCTCCGGTTTGGTGCTTAAAAGGCATGTTTGAAGGCTGTAGAAAAGAAGAATTCAGCGCCCATCATCTTCTGACTATTACTCTCACATCCATCTCTCTTTTAGTTAGAGTTTAGTTTAGTTTATTTTTGGGAGCAAAAGGAGAATTAAAGAGAGAAGTTTTGCTCTTGGAGGCTTGAAGATTGTGGCACTATTATAGGGCTGCCATTATTGTAAAGTTTTCTTTCCCTTTGAATTTATCCTTGAACTCTTGTGTTAGTTGAATTAGAAATATGAGTGAGTAGTTTTATTCAATCTAGGGATTTGTTAGCCATGGTATTGTAGTTGGATCCTTTATTTCTACGATCTTGTGCTTATTTCATGATTGGGATTATTTACTTCTAGCTTGAGATTGAAATGTCGTCAGCAGAATTTAGCCAATTTTGCTTGCTCATGTTAGGTAGTGGAGTGAAGAACTGAAAAGTGAAACTCACTACTAGATCACCTTGATAGAAGTTGATTTAGCGAAACTCGAGAGAGAATTGCTTGTTAAGAGTAGACTTAGCATTCATGAATCTTCAACCTAGACTAAATCAAAGACACTTGAAAGAGTCTTAGTTGAATTTGTTTGGGCAATTTAATTTATTTTGAAAGAAATAATTAAATTTAACTTGATTGCAATTCTTTGAATCATCCAATCCATATAAATTGCATGCTTAATTCTGTGATCCAACTCTTTACTTGGTGAATCGAATTCCTAGATGCTTTAATTTGATTAAATTTCCAATTAGATAATTGGTTTATTTAGATCAACTCATTGAAAAGATTGATTGCTTCACATTTTCAATAGGAGATCAGCCCAATAGATTACTTTGGTCCCTCATGACGATCTTTTAATCTAAACTACAACACCCATGCGCTTGCAGACATGTCAAGTTTTGGGGTGCCGTTACCGGGGACCAAATTGTTAACTATTGAGCTAATCCTAAGAAATTGACTAAGTGTTTTACTTTATTTTCCTTTTCTTCTTGATTGCATTGGTAGTGTTGGCGATTGTGCTTATAGAAACTTTCCCCTTTTATATGAAGTCCATTTCTGTATGAACCCGATCCTGAGATTAAGAGGACTTTCCATTTAAGGAGGAAGAAGCGAAGACTTGACGAACAAAGGTGCAAGGCTCAAGAGACCTCGCCAATTATGGCGGGAGGAGGAGGTGAGCAAAGAAGGACGCTTAGGGATTTTGTTACCCCAGGAGTCCAAGGCATCGCCTCAAGCATCGCTGGTCCTAATGTGGAGGCAAACAATTTTAAGCTCAAGCTAGCTCTTATTTCCATGGTGCAACAATCCAAGTTGTGGGCACCCCATTGGAAGACCCAAACTTACACCTCTCGGTCTTTTTAGAGCCGTGTGACACATTGAAGCTCGATGGAGTCTCTACCGATGCCATTCGATTACGGCTATTTCCCTCTTCAGTTAGTGACAAGGCAAGAGTATGGCTTCATTCTTAGCCTCCCGGATGCATCACCACATGGGATGAGCTTACTAGAGCCTTTCTTGCCAAATTCTTCCCACCAAGCAAGACAACAAGCTTGAGGAACCAAATCACTAACTTTACCCAAAGGGATGATGAGACGCTCTGTGAGGCTTGGGAGCAGTTCAAAGACTTGTTGCGGCTGTGCCCTCATCATGGCCTTCAAATGGATGATTGCTCAAGCCTTCTACAATGGAGTGACCCAACCTGTAAGGTCTACTACTGATGCAGCAATAGGGGGAACCTTGATGAATAAGAGTGAGGATGAGGCCTATAATTTGATCAAGGAGATGGCACTCAAAATTTCCAATGGTCCAACGAACAAGGCCAACCCAAGAAGGTTGGAGGTATGCTTAAAGCTGATGCACTTATTTTACTTAATACTAAAGTAGATGCTATGACTCAAAGGTTGGAAAGACTGAATGTGAATGCTATAAATTCTAGTGCCCCTTCAACATCATGTGAAACATGTGGTTCCATTGACCATTTAACTGAAAATTGCCAATTTGGAAGTCCTTTTACGCAAAACACTAGCAACCAAGTCAATTGTGTCAATAATTTCAACCTAAGACTGAACAATGACCTTTATTTAAATACTTATAATCCGGGTTAGAGGAATTATCCAAATTTCTTGTATAGGCCTAACCCATCCCTCATTCCCCAAGTCAATGCTAGGTAACCCCCCAGATTTCAAAAACCTTCCTTTCCCCTACAAGCTTCCCAAAAGTCCAACCTAGAGGCCATGATGGAGAGTTTGCTTTTAGAACAAAAGCAAGATGAGTATACAAAGCAATTAGCCTCCAAGGTTGATGTGCTTACTAATGATAACAAGATGTTGGAAGCCCAAATTGCCCAACAAACAAGCTCTTCATCTATAGCCCCTGCTAGACTTCCAATAAGCCAGAGCCAAATACTAGGGAGCAATGCAATGCCATGATCCTAAGAGGGGGTAAACAACTTAAGGAATCTAAGGGGGTAATCAATAATGAGCCTTTGCAGGATGAGCATGTTGATAACGTTGAGATTGTTGAGAAAGAGGTGTGTATTCCCTCTACTGATTTGCATAATGATGATGCTGTAAAGGATGCTAATGTGGTTCCTAAAAACCCTAAGCAAACTTCCCCTAAATCTTACACTCCACCTTTACCATTCCCTTAAAGAATGGCTAAAGCTAAGCTTGATTTGCAGTTTGGGAAGCTTTTAGAAGTCCTGAAGAAACTCTACATTAATATCCTATTTATTGATGCCTTATCTCAAATGCCTTCTTATGCAAAGTGTTTGAAAGAGATTTTGTCTAATAAAAGAAAGCTGGAAGACCAGGAGATTGTTGCCTTGACTGAAGAGTGTAGTGCCATGATGCAGAATAAGCTTCCCGCTAAACTTAAGGATCCCGATAGTTTCCCAATTCCTTGTCTGTTAGGGAATATGTCTATTGAACTTGCTTTGTGTGATTTGGGGTCAAGTGTGAGTTTGCTGCCCTTTTCTTTGTGTGAAAAGCTGGATTTTGGAGAAATGAGACCTACCACCATTTCCCCACAATTAGCGAATCATTCTGTGAAGGACCCTGTGGGTATTTTAGAGGATCTCCCAATTAAGGTGGGAAATTTATACATGCCAGTAGATTTTGTGATACTTGAGATGGAGGAGGATGCGTGTACCCCATTATTCTTGGGAGGCCTTTCTTGGCCACCGTCGCCATATTGATGTCAAAAATAGTAAGTTGTTTTTTGATATGGGTGATGATCACGTGGAGTTCAACTTGTTTAAGGCTTCTAAATTTCCTTTGTTTTCTGATGAATGTCGTATGATTGATGTGGTTGATGGTTTGGTATAGGAAACCATTTCTAACCTTGAATCTGATGACCCTCTTGAGCATTGTATATTGAATGATAGTTCTACTAACGACGTAAATCCCGAAATAGCAATGTGTGCTCAATTCATGGAAGCATCTCCACAAGTTCCACCTACGCTGGCTAAAGCAGAAACATTGGTAAGTGATGCAAAGCCCTTGTTTGATGAGGAGTGTGCTCCCTAGGTAGAATTAAAACTTTTCCCTTCCTCTTTGAGGTATGAGTTTCTTGGGCCTAACTCTACTTATCCTGTGATTGTTAATGCAAGTTTAAGTGTGTCTCAAATTAACTCTATGCTTGGAATACTTAGAATGCACCATAAGGCCATAGGATATACTCTTGATGATCTAAAAGGAATTCACCCGTCTGTGTGCATGCATCGTATTCTGATGGAAGATTACCATAAGCCCTCAATTGAGCACCAAAGAAGGTTGAACCCTAATATACAATAGGTAGTCAAGAAGGAAATTTTAAAACTACTTAAAGCTGGCAGTATCTACCCTATCTCTGATAGTAAGTTAGTAAGCCTGATCCATGTAGTACCTAAGAAAAGGGGGATGACAGTGACCCAAAATGGGAACAATGAACTAATTCCTACTAGGACTATCAAGGGATGGTGTATGTGTATTGACTATCAAAAATTGAATAAGACCACCCGAAATGACCATTTTTCCCTTCCCTTTATGGATCAAATGCTTAAAAGGTTGACCACAAATTCATATTTTTTTTGCTACCTAGATGGGTATTCGGGTTTCTTTCAAATCCATATTCACCCTAGTGATCAAGAAAAGGCCACCTTTACTTGTTCCTGTGGCACATTTGCTTATAGGAGAATGCCATTTGGGCTTTGTAATGCCCCCGCTACTTTCCAACATTGTATGATGGCTATTTTCTGTGATTTTATTGAGGACATAATGGAGGTCTTTATGGATGATTTTTCAATGTGTGGTACAACATTTGACCATTGCTTGAATAATACGGCTAAGATCTTAAAAAGGTGCGAAGATACAAATTTGGTCTTGAATTGGAAAAAGTGTCATTTTATAGTACAAGAAGGGGTTGTTTTAGGTCATATTATCTCTAATAAAGGCATTGAGGTTGATAAAGCAAAAGTGGAGGTGATTGAAAAATTACCCCCAGCGGCTTTTGTAAAGGGTGTAAGGAGTTTTATTGGATATGTCGGTTTTTACCAGCAATTCATAAAAGATTTTTCAAAAACTATAAAACCACTCACCCATTTGTTTATGAAGGATGCGCCTTCTGATTTTAATGAAGTATGCTTGAGTGCTTTTCTCAGGTTGAAAGAGGCATTGATTATGGCCCCAGCGATGCAAACCCTGGATTAGGGACTTCCTTTTGAGGTGATGCGTGCTGCAAGCGATTTTACAATAGGGGCGGTTATAGGCCAGAGGAAGGACAACAAGCCATATGCTATTTACTATGCATGCTGAACTCTTGATGAGGCTCAAGTAAATCATGCCACAACAGAGAAGGAGTTCCTGGCAGTTGTGTTTGCCTTGGAAAAATTCCGATCTTACTTGATAAATTCCAAGGCCATTATTTTCACTTATCATGCCGCTTTGAAGCACCTAATGAAGAAGCCCGACTCTAAACCCTGCCTTAGCCGGTGGGTTCTTCTCCTCCAAGAGTTCAATTTGGATATCAAAGATAAATCTGGAATGGAGAATGTAGTGACAGATCACTTGTCCCACCTAGGCCCCGTGGTCACTCCTAATGAAGAGCTCCCGATTGATGATTCTTTCCCAGATGATCAACCACTTACCATTTCTCACCAAGCCACCCCATGGTATGCTATTTTGGTGAATTTCAAGGTGTATGCGGTGTTGTCTCCTTGATTATCTTATCAATAAAGGAAGAAATTCCTTTCTAATGATAAATATTATATGTGGGAGGAACCTTTTCTCTACAAGTTGTGTGGAGATGGAATATATAGAAGATGTTTACCAAAGGATGAAGTTCATAGTGTGGTGGACACTTTGGCCCGAACAAGACTATTGTAAAGGTACTCTAAGCGGGTTTCTATTGGCCCACTAAAATTTGTCTTGACTTGTGATAGATGCCAAAAAACGGGGAACATTTCCAAGAGACATGAGATGCCTCAAAGTGGCATTCTTGAGGTGGAGTTCTTTGATATATGGGCGATTGACTTCATTGGACCATTTCCTCCTTCCCATAACAATCTCTACATCCTCATTGAGGTTGACTATGTCTCTAAGTGGGTGGAAGTCATTGTCACCCCAACCAATGATTCTAGGGTTGTCATAAAGTTCCTCCGAAAAAATATTTTTACGAGAGTTGGCACACCGAGAGCTCTTTTAAGTGACAATGGGACTCACTTTTGCAACAAACCACTTGAGTCACTTTTAAAGAAGTATGGGGTCCTTCATAAAGTCGCTACACCTTATCATCCCCAAACGAGTGACCAAGTCAAGCTATCTAATTGGGAATTGAAGAGTATTTTGGAAAAGACAATAGATAGGTTCCGACAAGATTGGTCTTTGAAACTTGATGATGCTCTTTGGGCCTACCGAACTGCTTACCAGATGCCTTTAGGCACTACCCCATACCGCTTAGTGTTTGCGAATTCTTGTCATTTGCTGATCAAGTTGGAACGCAAAGCTTATTGGGCAATTAAGATGCTCAATTTTTGATCTTAAGGTGGCCAGTGAGAAGTGGGCTTTGCAATTATGTGAACTTAATTAGCTAAGATTAGAGGCTTATGAGAGCTCCTGCATTTACATGGAAAGGACCAAGAAATGGCATGATAAACACATTTTGAATAAGAGATTTGTGGAAGGTGACATGGTCCTTTTGTTCAATTCTAAGCTGAAATTATTTCCGAGCAAGTTGAGATCCCGATGGTCGGGACCATTTCAAGTTATCAAGGTTCATCCTTTATGGTGCAGTAGATGTATGGAGTGAATCCACCGATGCATTCAAGGTAAATGGACAGTGGCTTAAGTCTTATCTTGTGAATAACCCCATTGAAAAGGTCGTTGTCCATACGCTTACCGATCCCGAGCGCACATAGAAGTATGGTCAAGCTCTTGGGCTTAAAAGAGCGCTTCTTGGGAGGCACCCAAGCCCTTTTATAGCTTTAATTTCCATTTTTAGATAGTTTTTCATAAATGAAAAAAAAAACAAGAGAGGCAGAAAAAAAATTAAAACGAAAAATAGAAAAAAAGAGAAAAAGGAAAAAAAGAAGAAGAACACAAAAAAGAAAAAGAAGAAAAAAACAAGAAGGAAAAGGAAGAAAGATGATGGGCACGGACGATCCGCATTTTTCAATACGGCCTGTAGCATGCCGGCCTAGCAAAACGGAGAAATAGGCATCCAGCAACCACCACGGTCCGAAATGGTGTCTCCCACAGTCCGTGGTGGATTGCTACGGGTCGCGGTCAAGGGTTTTAACTGCGGTGACCCTTCACTTTCATCTTCTACGTCAAGGCACTCTCTCTCTACCTCCCTCTTTCTCTCTCTAAACCCTCCATTATTAAACCTTCAATTTCTCCCTCATTTCTTCCTATTTTCACTCAAAATTTTCCCTTTTCACTTAATCTTTCTCTTTTCTCAAACAAATTTCATCTCTTTCCACCATTTCTTCTCCAAGTTCGTCTTATTTCACCCTTCCTCTATAACTATTTTCATCTCTTTCTAACTCTTCCTCTTTTTCACTCAAATTTTTCATTTTCTTTTCACATACCTCATCTTTGCTGTTTTTGTTTCAAATTCTTACATTTTACATCCATGACACCCACCAAGAGGCAAAGGAGCATCAAGGAGGTGGGGAAATCTAGTCGAGCACCATCACGACCCCAACAAACCTCCCACACTTCCACCAATACACATACCCGAGGTAACGTTTCGTATCACCTTGGTTTGATTAACACCGAACATGTTGCTAGATATAATTGCTTCAATGAACGAATTCTTGTGGCGAGTTGTTATTATGATGACGAATTGTTGGGACCTTTGGGATTATTGGATGTTACACGGTGGTTATTTGCATGGGGGGGAGGTATAGGACATTTTATTGAAATAAAGGTGCATACATATCGGGACCTCGCAGTAGTATTTCTGGGTACTTTGCATGTTGAGGTCACTCGAGAGCCTCAATATCAAGCGGGATATATTTCACTTTATTTGCATGGGCAATTTTATGAGTTAAACTTAAGTACCTTCAATACCTTATTTGTTTTTCCACCTAGCATGGACTTACCAAACCATCATCTTCCCCGTGAATTCAACCCAAATGCATTTTGGGGCAAGCTTTCGAGGGATTTTAGCTACAGTACTAGCTCTTCCAAATGCATCCATATTAGGAACCCTTGCATTCAGGTGGCTTAACGTATTCTAGCTTGTTGTTTCTTTGCTCAGGATGATAGTTTCAATGTCCCTAGATTGTCTGAGTAATACCTCCTATCTTGTACGTAAGATGGTGTCCAAATTGATCCTGGGGCATTCTTGGCCCGATAATTGTATAGTGTAGCTGTCAGCACCAAAGGTAGGATAGTCACTGGGGGTACAATCACCACCATTGCTAGATTTTTTGGTGTTGAGCCCAATCCTGAGGATCAAGTTTCTAGGCTCAAGCAGCTTGATCAAACCGCTTTTGACCAGCTGAACTTTTTCAAAGGATGGATGTTTCTGCTGGATTTATCTCGAGGATTGGCTTATGCTACTTTTCGATGTTGAGCATACCACCTTACTTCACCAGGCTAACCTTCATTATGTACTCGGTGATGCTGAGGTTGTTCCCCATGCACCTCCTCCACCCCCATTTACTTGTCAAGCCGGACCTAGTTCTTCCTCCCAACCTACCTCCACTGACTTTGCAGAAGTCAAAGCCACCCTTAGGTCCATTCAGGAGGAGCAAGTGTCTCTTCGAGCCTATGTTGCCTCTGAGAGCGCCGCTCTTCGTAACTTTGTCCAAGAGTGGCACGACGAGCTTCGTGGGATGCTTGCTACCCATACCCAATATTTTCAGGACTATAAGGCTTGCCTTGAGACCTAGCGAGATTGGCATATCTCTTATGGTCAACCTTCCCACCTTCCTTGCCCACCTACCTTCTGATGCTTCTTGCTACTCCCCTTCCCTTTTCTACACCTGTGCTCACATTGAAGACAATGTTTTGTTCAAGCATGTGGGAGTCAGTCACTTAATTGATGACATCTGATGTCTGACTTGGTTTGGTGTGTGCTTGTGTATGCATTGTATATATTGTTCATGCTTGCATTTAGAGTTGCATTTAAGGTTTAGTTTTAAGTAGCTAGAGCATGTTAGAGGTACATTTAGGTTTCTTTTCACTTTCGGTTCCTTTTTATAGTTTTTTTTTTCATCATTTTTTGCATTTTCTTGGTATTATTATTAGGAGCATCTAGGATTACTTTGAATTACCATAGAAAGTTGTTATTAGGAGCATGCATTCACTAAAAAACCCCAAAAAAAATCACCAAAATGAATAAAAGAAAAAAAAGAAAAAAATTCCTCCGATGATGAACTTCGTAGGCTAGGTAGACTTCTTTGGTTTAGATTGACCCTTTGATTTGCCCAATTGTGAATAAAAGTGTTTGAAATGAGTTTGCGAAAATGAGCTTCAAGTTTTGCCCATTTATTGAGTGTGAATTGATTGCCCCTATGATTCTGTACACGAATGTTGGCATGTGTCTACTAATAAGCTAGGTATGACCTTGGTAGATGTCCTGTGAGGCTTTGAACTTTTAAAGACTAATTTATTAATTTAGTTTCTTGTCAATTCATGAGCGACTCTTCCTCGACATCATTTCTTTAGAACTTGCTTTGACTTTCATTCAAGATCACACTTAGCATATGCATTTAGGCAACATGATTAACGCATTCTTTGACTTGATAACCCAAAAGACCAAACAGCCACCCTTATGTATAATATATCTCTTGCTAGCCCCTTTGAGCTTTTATCCATTTTTATTGATGTGAACCTTCGAACATAACCTTTGGCCAAACATTTCTCTAACCCTTAAGCCAAGACTAGAGAAGCGTTTCACCTTTGTAAATTGAGTTTGATTGGGAGTTAGTAAGGTGCATTGAGATCTTTTTGGTGGATTTGGTTGGTAAATTGATGAACATATTTGTGTTATTGTGTTTGTGTAAAAGATCCCTTGTTTTATTGTGTAAAGATTAGAGAAAAGTTGAAATTCACATTAGATATATATTCCCTTAGCCAACTCTTTCATGAGATTGAAAAAAAAAAGAGAAAAAGAACGAGCAGAAAAACAAAACAAAATAGAAAAAGAAATAAAAGAACAGAAAAAGGAAGTGGTGGCCTTCTTTGGATTGTAAAAGGTATATTTGACTTTCAACTCTCTCTCTCTCTTCATTTGGTTGTGAAAAGGGATGTACTTGTTATTGAATTGTATGGTTTGAGGAAAGTGTTGCATAAGCGCATTGGAAGTGTTCGCTCTTAGTCTATGGATCCTAGCTCCATATTTCCAAAATATCCATTCCCCTCTTATCTTTACCCATGGCCCCATTACAACCTCATAAAGTCCTCATGATTATCTAAAGTGTATTGCATGCTAGTGATGGCAAATTAGAGAGCCTTAACAAGCTTATGGTAGAATTGAGTTTGTGGAATCAGAATTGAGGGAATCTTCCTACATTTTTTCAAACCCATGTGTGATGAGTGCCACATGACTACAGCGAGGTTTTATCGGCATTACTAGCTCCAATTGTTCCATATGTCGATGTGATTGTATCTGACGATTTTAGGGGAGGTTGATTCAAACTTGACATTGTGGTCTATCAATGATTTCAAAAACTTCATTTCCTAGCCTATTTGTTAAATGATTTTGGCACTTTTTGGGCTAACTTTGGGTTGACTTTGCCATTGAGCTACTACCAATGTCTATCCTGAGGAGGTTGTGAATAATTTTTTGTCTTAGTGTTGGTTAGGGACAAGCAACGATTCGAGCATGGGGGAATTTGATAAGTGCTTCTTTATAAATCATTTCTGGGACATTTTGTAGCACTTTTTCAGGAATTCACGGGCTTTATGTTATAATTTATGCCCCTATTCTCATTTTATACTTGGATATGGTTCTTTGATGACTTTTGTAGGATTTTAGACCATTTGACCCAGCAATTGACCCTCATTAGAGTGCATGTTGACCCACCACGGAGGTACCCCAAGTCGTATGCCCGTGGAGCAAGAGAAGAGTAGACGATTGCAGCTCCAGCAAACACCACGATTCGATCGTGGTGAGCCTGTAACTGCTAACCTCTTCATCTTCCTTCGTTAGGCAGCTAAGGATGCTCTGTTTTAGTGCTTAAAATGTGTGTTTGAAGGCTGTGGAAAAGAAGAATTCAGCACCCTTCACCATCTCACTACTACTCTCACATCCATTTCTCTTGTGGTTAGAGTTTTGGAGCAAAAGGAGAATTGAAGGGAGAAGCTTTACTCTTGGAGGCTTGAAGATTATGGCACTATTGAAGGGCTGCCATTGCTCTAAAGTTTTCTTTCCCTTTGAATTTATCCTTGAACTCTTGTGTTAGTTGAATTAGAAATATAAGTGAGTAGTTTTATTCAATCTAGGGATTTGTTAGCCATAGTATTGCAGTTGGATCCTTTATTTCTACAATCTTGTGCTTATTTCATTATTGGAATTATTTACTTTGATCTTGATATTGAAATGTCATGAGTAGAACTTGGCCAATTTTGCTTGCTTATGTTCGGTAGTCGACTGAAGAGCTGAAAAGTGAAACTCAATACTGGATCACCTTAATAGAACTTGATTTAGCGAAACTCAACAGAGAATTGCCTATTAAGAGGAGACTTAGCATTCATGAATCTTCAACCTAGACTAAATTAAAGACACTTGAAAGAGTGTTAGTTGAATTTGTTTGGGCAATTTAATTTATTTCGAAAAAAGAATTAAATTTAACTCGATTGCAATTCATTAAATCATCCAATCCATAAAAAGTGCATGCTTAATTCCATGATCTAACTCTTTACTTGGCGAATTGAATTCCTAGATGTTTTGCTTTCATTGAATTTCCAATTAGATAATTAGTTTATTTTGATCGACTCATTGAAAGGATTGATTGCTTAGCATTTTCAATAGGACATTAGCTCGGTAGATTACTTTGGTCCCTGAGGATAATCTTTCAATCTAAAGTACAACACTCGTGTGCTTACGGACGTATCACTTATACACCTCGAGGTGTTCCTCCGGGTCCGTGGTCCCGTCATACAATTCCACAGTAGGCATCTTGACCTTGCTGAACCTAGGAGCGCTGATTACTTCGGCACTGAAAGGAGTGGAGAAGGGAACGGGCCTTATTCTAGCAGTCAGTTGAGACACCTTGACAGGAGTGTCTAACTACTGAACCACTTCCATTACCGATGGGCTTCTTTGAGGGAGGTCAGTCCTCATAGGACTATGTTGGGAGTGCCCAGCCCGGTGGGGACTATGATTCCGCACACCTTGTGCGAATGGATTGCGTGTGCGCTCCTGAGATGAAGGGCATTCGTGGGTGCGCTTCCTCCAGGAGGCTCCTTCCTGAGGCCTTGAGGTTTGCTCTTGCTCTTCGAACTAGGTCGTGCACCGGGAGTGAGTTACGTACAGAATGGATGCAGTCGCGGAGTTTACGAGTCTACCTGGAGCCGCCTGATGGGCCCGCTGGGCATTTACTCCTATTAAGTAGTCATAGTTCCTTTCACGAGACTGTCTGTTCCTCTTAGGTCGGGCGATCTCTCTTCCTTTGTCACTTCGACATAGTGACCCCACGGGGGCGTGCCTATAGGATGGCTCACACCCCGCAGTAGGTGTGTAGTCGAAGGTAGGGAGCGGCCTCATGGAGTTTACGTCTTCCATGGTCAGCCTCACCTGCTCGGTTAGTTGCTGGAGGATGGTGTCAGTCATAATGGTCATGAAATTCTTCAACACATCCATCGTGACGAAGGCCTCGCACTCAGGTCGTTGCCCGACCGAGTGAGGATCTGCCAAGGAGCTCTCCGAAGCATGTTGCACTTCAAGGGCCGCCAGGACGTCGGTCATCGGGGCCTTGTCTCTCCTGGAACGCGCTCGTGTGGCGTTACTTACAACCATCGTTCATTACTCTCTCCACATACGGTGCCACATCTGTTTCTGTGCTTTATAGTTTCTCCAAAGATGATGTAGGTAGATAGCGAGCTTACGTGATGGCAAAGGGTTTGCACATCTGGCGATCCACTCCACAAGCGTTAGTCCTACAAAAGGGGCAATCCCAGATTAGGATCCGAGGAACGCCTCTCCGACGATCAAGTCAGTACAGGGTCCCTAGAAGAGACAACACAAGAAAGACAATACAGAGAAGGAGTAGATCCTTTTAGGATGGTTTACGACGATTCTTTCTTGGTTCTGCATGGGCACGGTGAATGATCCCCCGTCCCCAGGGGGTAGATGGGTATTTATAGTCCTCGCTACCCAGGCAAAATCATAATTTCCTTCTAGTGCGTTCGTAGTGGGCCGCAAGACAGTTTCCTCTGTTGAGCCCAAGAATCTCGCAAGTTAGGCCCACGAGCATACATTGTGGAGCCCACACTGAAACCGCAGTTTTCCCGAATCACTTCCTAAGTTTCGTCATGTCTTTCCCATTTTTATTGTTCATTTTTCCAGGCTAATATATGGCTACACACTCTTTTAATTTGTTTATTTTTGATTGGTTAATGATTGCACTCTCTTTTTATCAATGAAGGTGAAAATAGAGAAGGCATTTTTCTTTTTTGGTTTTTGAAATCTAAAATAAAAAATGAAATTTGTTTTATTTTTTTATTTGCTGTAACATACTCTATTCAATCGAGTATCTTTTTATAGTGAATATGTACCTTCTTTCTTCTTCTTTTTTGGCAAGTTAGCCACGTTTTTCATCCCCTTTGTTATTGCTATTGGGTAAATTGAGTTCTTAGTAGGTGTGCTTAATTAGATAGGTCTGATGTAACTATGTTGTTTAAAATTACATCATATACTAGTGTGCATCCCGTGCTTCGTACGGGCATGTGTGAAATATTATAATCTGATTATTTTTCTTTAAAGAGTTTGTGATCCTATCATTCATTATAATTAGAAGCACTAATTTGTTTAACTGATTGGTACTAAAAAATATTTATACAAACTATTTTATTTTTTGACATATTGTTTAGATTGACAACTAAGTTTTGAGTTGGACACTATTTTTAGCATAATAAGAGAATAACTCTGATATTGGATATAGTTAGGAAAAAAAAAGAACAAAAACAAGGAAAAAAGGTGAAGTGGCTAGTGTTAAACAGTGTATATATATGTATATATATGATAATTGTACATGTAACATTAAAGCACCTAAATGCATTTATCATATAATAGAGAATTCAAAATTGAAGGTTTTATCATTGAAGGATTGCAAATAATTTAACATATATAATAATGTATCAATTTGTATTTAATTGTTAAAAAGATATAAGGATCATTTTGAAGATAAGGAAAGTTTGGGTCTCAATTCCTACATACTATAATTTAGTTAGCAGTTCTTATGCATACAATTGTAAAATAAATATCACAATTAAATATAAGTGTCATATGGTCCTATTATATTTGTAAAATAAACATCATTATTTAAAGGTTCTTTTAATAAAAAATAAAAATAGAAGATAAGAGAAACATCAAATCATGTACAATAAATGTTTTTATGTTCTTCAAAGTTACATATTTAATCATTAAATATGTGTATCATTTTACATTACCCCATGCACCTTTTTTCCCTCTTTGTTTAGTTGAAAAAACCTAATATAAATTTTGTTCTCCTAACTCTTCATATTTTATCTGAGCAAGGGAAATATTTTTTTTTTCTTGGTTGGTGTTTAATGTAATGTGGCCTCTGGGCTAGGAGGATGTCTCTTCAAATTTGGATAAATTATAGGTGTCCCCATTATCATAATTAAAACTACATTTTATACTTGTAATCTTCTTTTATTTCAAATTTGTAACTATTAAAACAATTGAAGGAAGAAAAAATCATTTAATATTGATACTTGAATGTAGTTAATAAAATTGATGGTGGTTAAATTCATTGAATTAGGAATAATCATAAAGAACCGGTAGGAAGTTGATACTTAGCTTGTCAAAATACCAACATTCCGCTCAACCCATTCAACTTTATATTATATATATGATACATGATATGATATACATATGTTTTTTGGGTTTTAGGCATTGAATTGGAAGGTGTATGCATAACGAATATAAATGATTAGAATGAATTAGCAATATATATATATATATATATATATATATATATATACTTATTTTTGGGTTTTCGGATGCTTCAAATTTGTTATTAAATGATGCAACATAGGGTTGTTACTAATAGCAAAATAAATAATATGACATTGATGATCATATATAATCAAATGAATTTTAACTTTATGTTATTATTTTAAAGAAAGATATTAAATTATACGCTATAAAATCATTTCTACCTGTGCATATTGTGTGCTTATAGGCTACTTATGTATTTCTCTCTTTTTTGGTTATATAATGGCTACTTACGTATTTCTCTCTTTTTTTGTTATTGCATAGTTACACATTTCTTATATTATACAACAAATTAAATATTTATACAAAAGTCAACGTATATATACATTGTGAATTGTAAAATCTTAAAGAATAGACATCAATGTAGATAATCTTCTACAATTTTAAATGAATATTTGTGTGTACAACAGACTTAAATATATCCAACAATGTTGGAAATTTATAATCTAAAATAAATTTTATCCCAATTTTATTAATTCTTCACCCTTTTAGTGGCTCCATATTCAATTAAAAATTTCTGATGAGAATATTTTTGCTATGTACTCTTTATTAAGTATATATGTGTATTTATATAGGTATAGCTTATACTAGTCTTTAAACCCGTATTATGCACAGTTTATTTTAAAATTTCAGCTAAAATATTTTTAAAAATATTATTTTAGTTTTTAGAAATAATACTATTAACATATCTATAATTTAATTATTTCTTTGTTTTTTTCATTGAAGTAGCTGAAAAGATACTATTTATTATAATAACTTTAAATCACCTATTATTTAAATTTTTATTTTTACATAAAATCTTAATAAATTGTTAACATGACACTTGTTGCAACCACAATGTTCGGACTCACTTATATATATATATATATATATATATATATATATATATATATATATATATGATTTCTAACCAGTAGTCATCTAATGTTTCAAATTCTTAAATTGACTTTGATATCTGGTCTTAATATTTATCACAGAAGCATTTGTGACAAATGAGCTTTCATTTCTTTGGTTTTTGTTTGCAAAGACTATTGGTTTTTCTCATAAAGAACTCATGCATGATGCATGTAGCTTATGTATGCAGTGGCCAATAGAATGATAGCATTATAGTTCTCTCTTTATGGTTATAATGTTAGCTAATTATGAAATTTGGTTGGCAATTTATGATACATTTTTTAAAAAATTTTGACATTTTTCTTATTTTTGGGCATCGGGTGATGCATTGGTTTCGAATCCCATTGTTGTATTTGAAGAGATCAACGATGTATCAACTATCAAATATGGAGAGAAGACCACACATGAGGATCGAATAACTTACTATTGCAATTCGATCGTTTCATATATAAGTGAGTGTTGTAGAAAATATTTTAACCCAAACTATTTCTGAACCAACTCTATATTTTTCAATCTCTAACTCTAATTCTGTTAGTTACTAATATAATACATTTTTATTGGTGTATTTTATTTGATATATAGCCCTAATTGTGTCTCCCTCACTCTTTCATTACCTTCCTACATATAAGCAAGAATTCCGAAATTACAAACTCTTTGTTTATAATTCATTATTCCAATTAACTTTTACTCATGTACGCTTCCACGATATTACTAAAATTCCTTTCAAAAAGTCATATTATTTTTGGGGGGAAAAACAAAGAACCACATATATACCTATGATACCAAATATGATGAATACATTTACAAATTTTAAAATTGTATGTAACCACCAATACTGTAAAAATTGTAAACCATGACTTTTATATAGACCATGTGATTTAACTCCAAATCCATGTAATACACGGGTCTAAATTCTAGTATTTATTTTATTACTTAGCTTTGTTAATTACTATAAATATTTAAACAATTAGAATGAGAAATTGATCACTTTGTCTTCCTCCACTAAAACCTTCATTTAAATTGTTATTAATAGAACAAATAAATAAGATAACATTGATAAATGACATTAATAAAATTAATAAAAATATGTAATTATATACGACTAATGCAAAACAGATCAAAAGTCTAAAATGTTATAATATTGATAAAAATTTCAAATCCAAAACCCCAAAAAAATAATACAAGATAAATCAAAAGTCTAAATATGTTGTTAAGAATTAAATGCTAATAAATGAAAAATTCTCACTACAAAAGAGAATAAACGGATAGCGAGTTATGGTACAGGCCTTATATATGCCCATTTACCACTTCCTGTTCTCGTTCTTGTCTGTTTTGTTCTTCTCTCATATGCAATTTTAATTTTTATTATTTGCATCCATTTTTGCACTATCATGTCACTCATAAATTTATTCATTCTTATTTTTTAAAATTTTTTTTTGGATATGTTATTTCATTTTAGCAAACATAGTGAGGCAATATTCAAGTTTTTAGTTGATTTATGTAATTTTGACGTTTGATATTATTAAGTGTTATATTACACAAATTAAAATTCTTCATTGTCATTTAGTTTTGATTGCTCCAGAAAAAAGTGGTGTTGGTTATTTACTTTTTGATAAGGAAAATGGAGACCCAATAAGATAGAGAAGATATTGAAAATTTATATTGATTTGATTTTATTTAAATAACTTAAAGGTAATTTATAAACCTTTATTCTCCTCCATCATAACATCTAATTTAGTTGTTGAATAGTTTTCATATTGTGTATATTGAGAATTATGTCTTGAGGTCGACTCGTTAGATCGACTTATTTAAATGGTTATTAATAAGTTCATATCAATAAAAATATATATAATTTTCATTTTCTTTGGCATTTGTTTATCTATTTTTCAATAAATAAACTTTTAAAATAAGTTCACTACCAAATATTGTAGGTAGTATTATGGCATTATAGTATTACAAGTTCATTAAACTATGAGGCATAGACTATTTTATAGGACTTAAAAACCAGACAAGTCCTTTCTCCACCCTACATGGACAAAATTAGATTTTTTTGTTCTATTTTTCTATTTGGATACACAGTGGAAGAGTTTCATAAAAAGACCCAAAGAAGTTAATTTTTTTTTCAAAGAACAGAAGATACATTCTCCATCCTATAATATCGCTGACTACTTTTAGCCTTACTTTTGTTCATTATGAACCATACCTAGGATCAAGTTCATAATCTTTTTTAAATTAGATATAAAGGTCTTTATTGCAATACGAGAGAAATAATCAAACCTAAGATTTAAGTTATGAAAATTTAACGCATAACTTTTCTGTTGCTCCTTTCAATAGCATTTTTTACTTCCAAGAAAAAAAATGGCAAATATGATCTTTTGAAGCAAATATGATAATTTATTTTCAAATGTTGAAACTCCATACGTATTCGATCATGATGAACATATTATAAATAATATCTACAACAATGTGTGCAGTTTTGTTGCAGCCCACACAAATCAAATTACTAGTAATAATATTAACATTAATGATATCAAAAAATTGATCTCTGTCTACTGATTTGCAAAGTCCAAGAGCGAGGAATATATGTTTTGATTTTAATGAGGCTTACCTATCTATCTCTTCATTTTAGTTCATAATCTTTTAATGTTTAATTTGGTTGATCCTTGTAACTCGGCACATGCAATTTAACATATTACCTACTATAGCATACCTCTACTGCCTTCTTTTCTTGACTAACCTCGGTTGGTCTTCGTGGCATGCCCTTCCAGGGCCCCCCTCTGCAATTGGGTACCTACTTGCTTCACTGCAGACATTGGCCCCCCTTCTGCACCTGCAATGGCTCGCAGCTTCATGGTCTCTTGCATCCATGGCTCCTGGATGTTGATGCCTTCTTTCCCCTGGACGAAATGGTCCTAACCTACGTGGAACGGTTAGAGGACGGGCTGCGTTTAATTAGCTTATATGGCACTGAGGTGTATGGTGTCACTGTCTTGCTTTGATGTACCATTTTTATGCAATACTGGCTGTTATGATTATTGCAATTCATTGGATAGTCTTGGGACGGCACGATTGCTGATGGTGTATTTTTGTATGGAAACATGAAAATCATAAGCTGGAACGTACAGGGAGCTAAAAAACTCCAGATTCTTGAGGAATTCCAAATCCTCAAACGAACTATCCAACCGGACATTTTATTTCTATTAGAAACCATGACCAATGAGAAAAACACAAGGCTAATTATCCAGAAAATGGGTTTTGACCACTTCGACTATACTCTTCCGCAAAACCATGCTGGTGGCTTATGGGTCCTATGGAATAATAATAATTGTCATGCATCCGTACAGGCCAAAGAAAACTGAGCTATTCATATGCTTGTTCATGACTCTCACAAGTCAAACAATATTCTTGTCTATGGGGTCTATGCACTAGCTCAGACCCGAGATAAAGAACCTTTTTGGGATCACCTTCTCTGTATGAATAATATTGTGGATATTCCTTGGCTACTTGTCGGGGACTTCAATGAGCTAGAACTAATTTCTGATAAACAAGGGGGCACCCCCCATCCTTGCGTCACACTGAACGACTCACTTCCTCTCTAACCACGATTAATACAGAATCTATTGTGGTTAATGGAAAAAGTTTTACATGAAAAAAACGCATTAATGGGTCATGGGTATTTGAAAAGTTAGACCGAGGAATAGTCCGTCATGACTGTGCTGCCTTATATCCTAATATAAGCGCTGTACATGGTCTTTTCACCTTCTCAAACCATTGTCCTCTCATAATCTCTACTGAGCCACAGCACGGATGTAGTATTGCTGCGCCTTTCCGCTTCCAGAACTTTTGGACCAAATATCCTCAACTTGATGATTTAGTTACTAAAACTTGGGAAACCCCTATTAAGGGTACTAAAATGTTCCAGTTCTCACAAAAATTGAAAGGCCTTAAAAACGCAGTCAAACCTTGGCCTAAATCCACTTTTGGCAACTTTCAAGATAAACTGTGCCGCAACCTTGATAAAATTAACTATGTAGAGGGCAAACTTGTAGATGATCCTATGAATCGCCGGTTTAATGACTGGCCCAATCGACTCATTAAACAGAGAGAAAAATGTTACTTTTTAATAAGAGGTTTTGAGGGTGATTTGCAAGACTGGCTTGTCAATGGTGATCGGAATTCTACTTATTTTCAACGACAGGCTAATCGGCAACGAAAATGACAAGACATCACTCGATTAAAAGACGAGGTGGGCATATGGCTAGAAGACCCACAGGATATCAAACAAAAATTCCTGTCTGACTTTATAATTAGATTTAAATCGGCCCAGACCACGCCCCGCACTTTCCTCATCTGGGGCTCTTAACGCTAATCAGCGACCAAGACAACAACATGCTAATGGCTCCTCCGACCGCGGAAGAAATTATGCCTGCAGTGTTTGACATTAACCCAAACAAAATGCCAGGACCGGATGGTTTTGGGGCGGGTTTCTTTTAGAATTATTGGCCACTGGTTGGTGATGAATTCGTCCATTGTATCAAGGACTTCTTCTCCCATGGCAAATTACTAAAAGAGATTAACCACACTTTCATTACCTTAATACCCAAAACTGCGCAACCATAGTTGACTTCCCACTTTCGACCAATAAGTTTGTGCTCTACTATTTATAAAACTATAGCTAAAATTCTTGTCAACCAGCTACGACCTTTATTAGCAAAAACCATTCCTCCATTTCAAAGTGCTTTCATTCCGGGACGATCTATCCATGATAACATTCGCCTTACTCACGAAATCATGCATAAGTTCAAAACAACTAAAGGAAAAATGGCTCGGGCTGCCGTCAAATTGGATATGGAAAAGGCTTATGCTAAACTGGAATGAGATTTTCTTCTTGTATGCCTCACCGAGATGGTGTTCCATCAGCAATGGATTGCACGGGTCAAGGAATGTGTCACAACAGTTTCGTACTTGCTTTTAATCAATAATACCTCTCATGGCCTTTTTAAGCCGTCCCGGTGGATTAGACAAGGAAACCCCCTCTCACCTTACTTGTTCATACTATGCATGAATGCCTTTTGTGTTGCCTTGTGTAATTTACCCAATACTCCCAAATCGGGCGTAGGGGTCCGACTCTCAGCTCACTCCCCTATCATTCCATGCCTCTTCTTTGTAGATGATAGTCTTTTATTTTGTAAAGCGACATCTTCCTCCTGCACCAAATTAAAATCAGTTATTGATCAATTCTGTAATCTCTCGGGTCAAGTTATCAACTTTCATAAGTCTTCAATTGTTGTTTCCAAAAATGCGTCTCATGCTTAAAAATAGACAATTGCATCAGTTTTCAATATCCGACATAGTGATTCGCTAGGCAAATATCTCGGTTGCCCTGTCTTTCAAGGCAAACCCAAAGCTTCGATCTTTTCTGAAGTTCTAGGAAAAGCCATAGCCAGGATGGAATCCTGGCAAGCGAATACGTTATCCAAAGTTGGAAGAACAGTGTTAATTCAGGCCAATCTAGAATCCCTACCGACTCATACAATGCAATGTTTTGAATTACCAAAGAAGACGACCACAATGTTAGACCGTGTTAGCAGAAATTTCTTCTGGAAAAAATCCAACAAAGAGCACGGGCTCCCAATGATTGCTTGGGACAAAATATGCCTACCTAAAATCTTTGGGGGGTTGGGGTTAAGGAAAATTGAGGTCGTCAACCTTGCCTTTCAAGCAAAGCTAGCTTGGAAATTACTTGCTGATACCCATGGACTATGGACTGAGGTCATTAAGCAGAAATACTTAAGATCCACTACCTTCCGGGAGTGTAAACACAAAAATACGGACTCCCCAATTTGGCAAAGCATCTTACGTAGTAGGGGACTTATCAGGCAAGGGATAAGGTGGAAAGTGGGTAATAGGACTAATATTAGCTTCTGGTGGGACAACTGGTTACAACAACAATAACAACAACTCCCAGTATGGGTCCTGCTTTCACGGGGTCTGGGGAGATCCAGTTGTAAGCAACCTTACCTCTACCAGCATTCCTACCCGTAGAGAAGCTGGTTCCAAGTGGGACAACTGGTTAGATAACACAAATCTTGTGAATATGCTGGATATTGAACCCTCCACATTAGCATCACCCAACCTCAAAGTATGTGAAGTAATCACAAGCCAACACCGTTGGGATGTCAAAACTATTCGCTCCTTAGTAATGCAACAAAATATTGTGCGAAAAATTATTGGCATACATCTACCACATTCTACGGTGGCAGATTCTTTTTGTTGGGGTCCCATGGGCTCTAGTGCATTCAGCACGAAGACAGCTACATGGATGGCCCATAACACCTTCCACACCAACGATCCTAAATGGATATATAATTGGATTTGGAAACTTGATGTGATCCCCAAAATCAAAAAAAAATTTATGGCAAAAGCTACATAATGCATTACCTACACGAGGAACTCTTTTTTCAAAGGGCATGAACATTGATCCAGCTTGCCCTATATGCGGGAACGATATTGAATCCAATGATCACTTATTTTGGGAATGCTCTATAATTAAATGAGTGTGGTCCCTTGCCCATCAACATGGATGGGTACACCCACTGCCTTCACAAGATGGTCAAACCTCAGGCCACCGATTATTCACAATTTATCGACAATGCAGGAATCCTAAAGACATCTTAAAAGTAGCTTTTCTGCTATGGTGCATCTAGAAAGGTCGGAATGCCTTGGTTTTCCAAGGGGACATGGTAACTCTGGTCCTCATTCTTATAGCCACAAAAAAAGGCTTCGCAGAATGGCAAATCCGAACTTGCATGTTGGAGGGTTTCACTTCTTCGGGGGTTTCTTCATCGCAGTCCACCTCTAACTTTATTGTGAGGTGGAATGCCCCCCCTCAAGGATCTGTCAAACTTAATTTTGACGGATCCCTTCATCAAACTTCATCAGCAGGTGGTTTCATCATCAGAGATTGGGTCGGCAGGCTCATCAAGGTGGGAGCTACTTCCTATGGAGATTCATCTATCCTGGTGGCCGAGGCATGAGCTTTACGGGATGGGCTACACGAAGCAGCAAAACTAGGCATCAAAAATCTTTTCATTGTAGGGGAGAATGCTCTCATTATCAAAGTACTACAAGGGACTTCATGCACGCCATGGAAAATTCAGACACTCCTACATGAATACTATAGCTACCTTAATCTTATGGATCATGTAACTATTTCACACATCTTTTGTGAGGCGAATATGGCAGCCGACTACATGACAAAGCTGGGACATGCAACATCAGAGCTGACAACATGGGACTATCCACCAACAACTGAGTGTCATGATATAATGATTGCTGATTTGATGGGGCATGCTCTTGTGAGAAGAGGCGGCTGATCACTCCTTATCACTTACCTCTGTAAAAATAAATAAATAAATAAAATTTGGTGTGTCTCACCAAAAAAAATGTTTAATTTTCTATGTTCATCCTTTCTTATTCTTATTACCTTTTGCTTGCCTTGATTGTCTCTTACGGTCAGTCTATTATTCACTTTTGTTAATTTGTGTTATAAATTGGAGAATCTCCGTTTGCCTAGCTCAGTTCTTTTATATTGCATCATTTGGTTTATTATATTCGTTTAGTCTAGGTTCAGATGCCTAATTTTATTTTCATCCATGTGCGTCAAGTTTGATACTTTTAAAACTCAATTGTCAAATGCATGTGTTATATCATTTTACATTGAAATGTGTTTTTAACAAATTTTATAATGAAAATTTTTCATAATTGTTTATTAATTATAGTTTTAAATGAGCCCGTCTATAACACGGTTTCAAAATCTAGTAAATTGTCAATGTTCATGAGATGTTGACTGGTTCTGGTTTTTCACAGACTCTTACTCAGAGAATTGAATAGTAGAATAACTTCCTCTTGTATCTCAATTGTTACCAAGTAATAGTTAGTTCATGAATCTTCAATCAAATTGTCAAGTTCCATACATACATATTTTAGTAATAGTTTACTCATAAATAATAATTTAAACTAAACAATGAATTTATTTAATCAAATTATCAAGTTCCATACATACTTAATTACTAACATTTTAGTCATAAATAATAATTTAAACTAAACGAAGAAAGATTCATGAACTTGATAA
>JACYFF010031958.1:84126641-84208636 GCA_017589665.1 Selenicereus undatus | reverse complement strand
TTCAGTTTTATGCGCAATTTTTTTTTTAACGTTCGTTTTAGGATTTGTTATGCTTCATTTTTCCTGTCCTTTCATTTTCAGAGTAATTGATAAAGTTGGTGAAGTCCCATTAAATTGTAACATTTAGGCAAGTTTAATTAGTTTCGTTTTTAATTTTCAACCAACTCGGTTGCAGTTGCATATCCGACCGAAAATTTTAAAGTAGAGGAAACTGAACAGAAAGCACTTGAAGAGAAAACATCGGAGCAGGCAATGTTGGATGATGATGACTTTGACTATAATGATCTTAGACTAGTGGGGGCTCTAGCCAAGGCAGATGAGGATGCATCTAGATGAAGACCTGGGCAGGATTATCAAGGACGTTTTTGATATTGACATCAAATTAAGTCAGACAACTTTGACTCCAAAAATTTCAATAGAAAGAGAGAATGGTGATGAAGATGTTAATAAGAAGAACCACTGGTAAACCGCAACAAAGTTCACAAGGTAACAACAAATTAAAGTAGGTCATTCATAGTGTTTGATTCATTAAGCAATTCTATTAGCAACTATTAAGCATTTTATGTATCATGTATAATAAATTTCCCAATTTTCAGTGAAAAAAACAAGCATAAGAGTTTGAAAGCAAATAAGGATGACAATGCCAAAGTACCTACTGAAATACTTCAAAGCAAGGTATGAAGAAATTAAAGACATATAATATTATTCAAAATTATTTCTCATAAGCAATTCATAAAAATAAGTAATAAGCATTCTGGAGGACTTTTATAAATAACTTACCTTATTACATGATAAGAAAACTACTAGAGAACCAAGCAGGACAAAAGAAAAGGAGACAACTATTGAACTGGATCAAACAAAGGTGATTGTCTCTTTTGAGCAGTTCTCTTCCTTCCATATAATTAAAGAATGGCATAAATACAAGCAATCTATATGTTTATCAATATGCATTTCTTGCAGTCAAGTATAAGCAATTTTTATATCTAAGCAACAACCAATTCTACAATATATTTGAGAATAATATGACTATAAACAATTTGTAAATTTTAGAAATAAGCATTCTATGTGATAATGTATAAGCAATTTTGTTAAGAAGTAATAAGCATTTTGGAGGACTTTCATAAACAATTTTATCACGGGACAAGAAAACTGCTTAAGAACTAAGCGCGACAGTAGAAAAGGACACAATTGCTGAAGCAGATCAAAGAAAGGTAATTATCTATTTTAAGCAATTGTCTTGCTTCCATATATTTGGAGAATAACATGAGAACAAGCAGTCTATATATTTATCAATATGCATTTCTAGCAGTCAAGTGTAAGCAATTTATATGTGCAATAACCAATTCTCCATTATATTTGAGAGAATAACATGAGCATAAGCAATTTATAACTTTATAAATAAGCATTCTATGTGATGATGTATAAGCAATTTTATTAATTGCAAAATGGTGGACATGATGATGAAAATGCTGTGAATGAGCCAAGCACCTCGAAGGAAATGCAGGACACTGATAAAGAAAGGGGAAAATTCATAACAGAAAGAAAGAATTTTTCATGAAACCTCACAGCCTACAGAGGCAACATGCTCCCCATTCTTAATTAGACTGACAAGCATCACTGATTGTCGGAGCGCTGAAGAAAAGATGATAAGAAATTACGCATTCAAAAAGAAATTTGGTGAAAACTAAAGGTAAATTCTCTCAAGTTAATATAAATACAATATTCTATAACAAAAACGCCATAAAATCTAACGTATTGTTTATTCAATCTGTGAACTCAGTACATTGCTCTACAAACACATGCATCTCCTCTAGTCCAAACATGGCATTCTTCCTTGTTGATATAGCAGTAGGTTTTTCTTCTATTTAATAAAAAGGATATCGCAGTTTTTACAGAATGTTGTTATAATTGTAGCTTATGATAAATTAATTGGAAAAACAGAGGCACCATCTTCATGACTCACTCATAGTATCATGGGAAAAGTATATGTTTTTCAAGTTATTCATAAATGCAGTGCTTAAAAACAATTATCCTTGGCTAAAAGTGCAGGATGTAGATCTGTAAGACTCCGTTTGGACTTAGGAAAGTTTGGTGGAAAGAAAAAAAAATAGAAAAGTTACTTTTTTTTTATGTGTTTGGTTTAAAGAAAATCACAAAGAAAAAAAATATGGAGGAAAGTTAGGTGGAAAAATTATTAGAAACAAGTGATAAAATTTTCCTCATAAAATTGTGAGGAAAGTTTGAGAAAAGTTCCCAACCTCCTCTAATCTTGCATTGCTTAAATGATATCAACATGATTCAACTAGTTCATCAACATTTAAATTTTTCATCCAAATTCTTGTATTTTTTCCTCAATCCAAACAAGAGAAAAAAACTCATTTTCTCCCTACTTTTTTTTCCTTCATATTTTTTTTCCTTTAAGTTTTCTTTCTACCAAATTTTCTAAGGATCAAACAGACCATAAGTCTTCCTATAATAGGATATACTTTATTTCCTTTCTAAAAAATTATAATCAGTTCAATAAGCTTATAATTTATTAAAAATATCAACAAGTGTTCTTCATAGTCAATCGAGGAAGAACACTATATACTATGCTTCAACCTAAAGAAAAATGGATTTGATCTACTAGACAATAGGGATGCAGGGACAATGCAAACCTGCTATAGTACACTAGGCAAGATTGTAAGTTTTAACAAAATTTGAGATAATTGAATAATGCTTATATTCATCCTGAGTATTGCTTATAATAATAGTTGGTACTGTATTACTTATGAATAGTTTGAAATTTGTGCCAAATATAGTTTTGCTTTTAAATGTTATCAATATTGGTTATCTCCTATTGCATATAATGCTTTTGAAATCACAATTATTGTTAACAAATGGAAAAAAAAACTTTTGCAAGATATTTAAAGGAAAAGAATGATCTTGGAATTGAAATGGTTAAACAAATGAAGATCAATAGACTGCTAATACAAAGGAAGAACAACACCAACAAAATGATTGTGGTCTTTACACAATGTGACATATAGAAGCATATATAGGAGATGGCTCAGATTTTAATAGTGGTTTTGGAAGCAAAAATGATGTAAGTTTAACAAAACAATATAATTTTTGAATTGTTTGATCTTTGAAATTTTAACGTCAATAAAAAATAAATTTTACAAAAATCTTTATTTTTAGCTTGCAAAAATAAACTTACTTAGCATAAGATATTGCTAATACTCAGGTTTGACACTAATGAAAACAAAGAGAAGATAAAAGAAGCTGCAAAAGCTTTCCGACATGAAGACCAAGATGTATACTGGGAAAAAGAAAGCACTTCCATTGATCTAGATCTTTTGGTTACTTTTAGTTGGTATTTTTGGTGGCTGAATGTGTGTGGAGCTTTTTTGTAACTAATTTGTAAATTTAAACCTGAATTTGTGTCGCACTTCTGGTGACATACATTGCACAAATACTTATCTCAAAACATATCTAATGTTTTTGGTACTTTTAGTCATTAAGCGTTTCATGGTACCTATTTCTAAACATTACAAGTATGACATATGGGGGTGATCAGCTTGATCATAAGCATGTTACTTGAAGTTTGATATGCATTTATCCAAAAAAACAATATGTAAGGTAAGAACATTCTTCATTGTGAATGTTCCCCTGTGCCTAAACAAATCATTATGCCGTATAAGCACTTCATATTGTGTATAATTAGCAAATTACACATATCAAATATTTTACAAAAGTTATTCAATAACCCAAAATACTTCCTTGTGATTGCGAGAAGTACGTACAAAAGTGAGGCTCAAAAAGTGGATCAAAAGTGGCACCAAAACAGATTGGTACGTCTACATTACATCTCATGGTCTCTGAAATTGCAAAAACTTGCTCATAAAATATGAGGCCTAATATCAGATTTACAGGCTTTGCTTTGATATTGCTTGATGAATGACTAGAAGTATATGCGTATCCTGTTTCTCCAACAGAAGGTCGAGCAACATGCATTCTTCATTTGATGATTCTAAAACAACAAAAAAATTCAAAAACATATTAATTCATGCCATAAGCATTTCCCCTACAAAAAAATGTAAGCATTTTTTTACTTAGTAGGGAAGCAAAAATATATTACCTGAGAATTATCAATGCAGGGAACTTTAGTAATTGAGCTATTCAAAAGAGATGTCGAACTCTGTGATTAAAAATACAAAACAATAAGAGATTTATATAACACTGATAATAAGCATTCTAACTATCATCAAATAATCATTATATATCAAAGATAATAAGCCTTATAACTATTATGCATTTTAATTATCATCGAATAAGCAATTATAACTATACCTCAAGACCTTAATAATGACATGGTTATCCAATGCTAGTAACCAAGGATGGATTTCCGATATTAGTAGTTGATGCTTGAAAATGTTTCTAATGAAAAATATGTTGAGACGACAAAAAAAAAATATAAGCTTCTAACAAGATCGACAATAAGTATTCTATATCATAATAATAAGCAATTATTTACAACACTTGCTTGTGATGAGCCTCGAGAGAGACATGATTGTCCCATGCTAATAAATGAGGATGATTGTCCAATATGAGTAGCTATTGATGACTGTAAAAATTTTTGTAATAAAAAAATCAAACACAAAAACAAACATGGAGAATTTAATGTAATACCATCAAATAAGCTTTACAAGATTGGCAATAAGCATTCTGAAGGAATTAATCTAACGGATTACGCGTAACGAAATTTAGCTTAATCCCGCAGCAGAAGACGATCGAACCTTGGCTTGAATCACTGGTCGCGGAAGGAACTCACAATACGGAGAACCTTCACAATCCCACAACCTAAGAGCCCTAAGTTTTGTGCAGAAACTATCTTTAGAGAACTCTCAATGTTTCTCTCTTATGTGTTTCCTCATAGACTAACATCCCTTTTATATTAAAAGACTGTCGAGGGTTAGGATTTCTCAGATGGCTTAAGTCGTTGACCTATTTGGCTTGCATCCCTTATGGGTGTATTATGCCCTAAGTCCAACTTCTCCCATTCACACATAAGGGAGTGCTTATTTCCACCTTAAAAAAACTTTTTTTTTCATTTATTTTTGTACAATCTTCATACTAGGGAAATAGGCCATGCGACCAGCATACTTGTGAGAGGTCTATGCTATACATCTGTTACGAATATATAGCCTTTCATCGAGAACTGTACGCAAGTAGTTAGAAGTATGCAAGTACCCTAGATCATTTCAATCTCATTAAGATGTCTCATTTTGATCTCATCAAACCATCATATTTCATATTCACAGTTATAACCCATATGTTATAACTGGTGCACCGGTGAATAGAAATTAACAAGATTCCATGAATGATCTTCCTCTTCTCTAGAAACTCTCGTCTAAATCCAACTCGTTTTTCTGGACATGTCCTGCCAGACCGAATCACTCATGATCCTTTGGCAACACACTAAGATAACGAATATTAAATTGAGTCTCCAGTCACTTATTGAAGTCCTGAGGGTCCAAATATATAATGCCATAACCTTATGGGGTCTCACACAAATATAAGTAGAGATCTAACTTATATTAACCCGATTGGCCGTTTCTTGCACACATGGTATGAAGCATGTGCTACAGCATTCTCTCCTTTCCCATGGAACGTATGTCTTTTGGTTCTTTAACCAAAATGATGTACAGATAATATCTAGACACCATATTATCCAAACTAAGTTCCCAAATGAACTCACATCTGGCCTCTTTAAGGTAGGCTAGGTAAAATTCATTTTTACCCATATGTTATAATGACCTTTTGTCATTATCAGGCAACATTCATGATTTTAAGTTGACAAGTTCTCATAATTATCCTTTAGATAATTCTACTTAAAATCTTGTCTCATCTCTTATAGATACTCAAATCAATGGAGGCGGTTACCTGTGTGAGAGGGCTAACCTCAAGGCTACGCGACATACTTTTCACATTAAAAAATGCACAATAAACATTCATGAATAAGAATGCATATTCAAGCATTCTAATAATAAGTGTATGCAAAACAACTTATTTGAATTCCATAATATTAGACAATCACTTTCTGAACGTTGGGAAAAACAATTGGTGAACATGTCGATGCATAGTGGTCATCTACAAAGACTGTTAAGCTCTTATGTGCTTAACAACCACACCGTCTTACCCGGGCTAGCTCAATGGCTCTAAAACTATTTCCTTCATAGGAAAATGTTTTACGTTCACTATCTGTGTATGTCACCATGTCATTAATAAAATTGAACCTTATGTCCAATCTATTTGGTCTTATGACAATACTTAAGGTTCTTGTTACATGTGATCACAAGTTGTCCTAGTTAACCATTACTGGGCAGTACTATTTGGTCTACCAACCAAATAATCCAAGTACCTCTTTAACCAAACAAATTCTTGCACTTTTAAGGATAGATCCATAAACTCTCCCTAAAATAAGGCAACATATGACTGTTTCTTACCACTTTAGCACTGTTGCTAAGTTGGAAGAGATATTTGGGGGTGCATTTCTCATATGAACCTACCACATTCAAGACCATTGCACCCTTTGATGCAAGTTGTTGCCTATATGCCATAAACGCATAATCGGAGGTTCCCTTCAGGTTCCTCATGACTTAACTTTCTACCGCTATGCTAGTCTCAGGTCCAGTTGATATCTATATAAAGATATCATGTCTAATGTGCACCACATCATGCATTAGACTTCTAACCACACTTAACAAAGTAAGTTCTACTTATTAGTCCTTTTCTAGTAGAATATGACACATTTTACTATAAGGTCTCACCTTTATTGATCCGAGTACTGACAAGGTCATAGGTGTGCGTATTAGATTATTCAAAGATCGTTTGATGTCATTCTCGTTCAAGAAAAGAATAACCTCTTTGAATATTATCTCAGAAACTTTATTTCAAGAGCATACGCAGCTTTACCCATATTAATCATCTCAAAGTTAGATGATGATAAGGCCTTTTGCCCTACACAATAACTCTACATCATTTCTAGCTATTAGTAAGACATCCAAATTTTGAACACAAAATTGCTTTTGGACCATTTGGTATCAATCATAGTGCAACCACTAGAGATAGCCACAAGTATACCAATCCATTGAAGAGTCGTTAAGGTCACTATTGACCTCACATGTCCACAAACCTCATGTTTGTGATCCTTTTCAGTAGAACATCACTGAATCCCTTTTGAGATTAGTATTTGCGCACCCATATGATGTGACTTTAGGTCCAACCTAGCCATAATAGCCAGAGCAAGGTGAAATTAGGATAAAACACACAATAATAGGGAAAAAGTCTTTTTAGTAGATCCTATCTTATTATATGTACCCTTTTGCAACAAGTTGAGCCTAATGCCAACTATGCCATTAGCTTTAAAATTTAAGAACTGTTTTGTTCTCAAATCATTTTTGTGTCCTAAAAGGCCAACCAACTATTCACCATTATTTACTCCATTTATTTCCTTCGTCTTAGTCCAGTTGTCCTTAGAAGGGTCAGAAAGAGCATCTTTGCTCATTTTCATTCTGTAGGAATGTCATGAAAGTTTCATGTACGCCATTGCCCAAATGGCATGAAGGAGTACTTCCTGACAATCATGTCTTAGTAGAGATTCATATAATCTCATATCGTTCCTTTTGGGATTGATTTTACTCCCACTCAAACCAATATCAATCATCTTGCTCCCACTTAGAACTAGAATGTAATCACTTTGATTCGCTCTTGATGATGATGGTGGATCTTGACAATAGACCTATTCATCATCAATTAAAATCCTCCCACTCGAATGAAGTGATCCGATTTGGTTGAAGAACTAATAAAGATAAGTCTTAACTTATCCCACCCTTCTTTGGAAATTTCTATAGAATGTGATATAAATTGGTTAAATTTTAGTTGCACTCCCACTGTCTTACAGCCCAATGAATAGAAAACTTTCAAGGTTAGAGTATCCCATAAACACGCTCTTTTTTCTCCTTTGGAATATCCACTGGGGGGTTATGTTCGTGGTTCGTATACCCCTGAGGTTCAAAGACTCTCATATTGAACTATAATCCATAACTCATATGGAGTAGTAGCAACTTACTTTACAAGTTCAAGGTCAAGATCATAGATTGCAACAAAAGTGGATTTCCTTAATAGGAGATTTACAAGTCTTGTGCAATTGTTGATCCTACCATATCAAGGGGCATGCTAGGTTCTTTCCCCACAACAACATTTTGTTGTAGGCTTAGGATAATTAGCTAATAAACTATCCATTTTTTCATCACAATATTCACCAAAATAATGCCAACAATGGTCTTTGAGGCCTTAACGTCTTAGGTTTATTTGATTTTCGATCAAGCTCACATATTTTCTAAAGCAACTTATCACTTTAGACTCATCTGAGCTCAAATAAACAAGACGAAATCAAGCAAAATGTGATGAAACATAGAACCTCTAGGCCTTATTATCATATTCATTGGACCATGAATATTCAAATAAATTAACAACAATGAAAATTAGGCTCTTAGCAACCTTTCTAAAAAAAATTTGGACGGTTTTGTCGTTGTTTCTCTTGCTAGATGATGTTCACAAGTGGGCTATTCCACTTATGTTTGCTAACAAATCTTATTTTGCTAGCTTTGCATATATGTTCTTTGACCCTTATGGTCTAGTCTAGCATGACAAATAAGCATTTCACATTATCATACTTGTGTGAATATGGAAAAACAAAGACTCAGATTAATGGAACAAATATCCAATCCATTACAAGCAAACCATTTCTAATAAAGCATAACCAAAACTAAAGGTGTTCTAACTAGGCTTCAATGCCATGAACATGTTCAAATGAAACCAACATAGCAACATTATTCAAATGAATCTTAGGTACAAGTAGTTTTTCACATAGGATAGGGTATCAGCTACTATGCATGACTAACTTGCATTTTCTGATTCTTGCAACAACCGCATTGTTGTTGTTTCCACATGTATCCTCATCCAACCATGTGAGAACCAGTTGGAAGCCCAATAAAGCTTCTTGGTTCCTAGCTCTTTGGTTCTGATTCCTAAACCTACAATCTACATAGGATTAGCTTCAAAAATAAGAATACAACTAGCAACACAAAAGTCACTAGGAGATATAGTACCTTCTTGGGCTCAATGCAACCACGAGCATGTTGACCCATTTGGTCAAAGTTGAGGCACTTAGCTTCCATTAAATCTTTCTTCCTTGTACATTTTTCTTTGCCTTGTTGGCCATGCTCAGTCTCCTCATTTGACTAAGTCTTGCAAATCCAGTTCCCTTAGTCCTTCCTTTTAGAGCTATTCCTAGAATTAGAGGTTGACATGTGCACTTCTGCACTTGTCATTTCAACGGCCTCTTGCCGCTCATCCTCTAATTCAAGTCGTCGCCTAATGTCCTCGAAAGTAAGGATATACTTAATTTGAGACAGGACCATCTTAATATGGCCCCAGTCATTAGGTAGACAATGGATCATGGCATGAACTTGTTGCTCATTGGTCAATTCATAACCCATTTCAGCTAATTCACTAATCATATTTGACATGTGCCTCAAGTGCTCCCTCATGGAGACATATGGACTCTTTTTATAATTTTCAAATGTGATAGTGAGAGACCTAACTATAGCAATTGCAGCAGCTGACACGATGCTTGTAAAACACAAAAGTTTTACAATTAGCACAAAACACACATACGTCTAATATTTTAGCATAAACTTATCTGTGTAACTTGGCAATAACTGACATACTTAAAGTACACAAACAGACCCTAGAGTCGAAAGTTCACACATAGTTCCCAATCATCATCGTAGGAATGAATATTTTGGTACAATTAACTTTGTTGTTTTGTTCCAAGTTACTAGGCATAATTTCTAATCAAAGAGGATATGCCAACCTTAAGAATATTTCAAGAATGTTTAACATATATTCATAAATATATCAAAATGAACTTAATTATATTAGGCATGGTTTGCATATTTAACCAAATTCTCAAAAACATATTCTTGAGAAATTTTAATGTCCTCTCACCCAACTTATTTAGGGAGGGTACGTATATAACTTTTTACATGCAACATATGAAACATATTATCATAATATATAACATAATATTTATGAGTTTCAATCAAGCATATATATACTTATTACATATAGCATGAAATTCAATTGAAAACAAATGAGCTAAATATCATAGAGATTTTATAATATTTTAACGCAAAAATAATCTCAATAATGCTAAATCAAGTGCTCCTATTTCTCGTGAAATTGAATAGAATAAAATTTTTTTCCTAAGAATCACACAATATTTCATTCTTAAAAAAAGATATCAAGCATCACAAATATGTATTCACAAAAAAAAGGAATATTTGAGAAATCTCATGAGAAATTTTCAATCAAATTATATAAAATCATATGCTCAAAAATAAAACATAAATTAACCCTTATGGTCAATTTAATCATTTCTTCAGCCAACAAGTCAACCCTTTTAGTGAATCTAGGTCAACAGCCAAGGCCCTTTGACTTTTTATTATTAAAAAAAATTTAGAAAAAGGAAAATGCCCGAAAAAAGGAGGGCAGGGCAGTCATGTGCACAACACGTGACCGGTGGCCTCAGCCCCAGCCCCTGCTATGACCCGATTGCACAGAGAAACGGGTCACACGACCCGTCGGTCAACCCGACACCCAAAATCACATTTTTCGCTCAAATTGATCCGATCAAATTGCTGGATTTCATCCTAAACATGTTCTAGGATTTATTTTCACAATCAATCGCGAAAGACTCGGTGCAAAAAGGCCAAATATTGAGTTCAAAAAATCGATTGCAACAGTCACTTCAGGAAGACTTGTTTTATGCCTTTTCCGGCCAAATTTCGACACATACTACAAAATTGTTTGGGGGCTTTTGCTCAAAAATTTGGGGGTAACATGATATACAAATCAATTGCAAGCGATAATGGCAAAAAAAAAAACGAGTTAATTGGGTTCAAAACTATGAACCCGAACCTTAGGCTTTTCCGGTGACAATTCGCCGAATTCTGGCCACATTTTGGTACATATGAAGAAATTGGTTTAGGGCTTTTGCTCAGAATGATGCTCTAGACCTTTTTCACAAATCAATTGCTTGAATTCGTGGCCAACATTGATCAAAATCGATCGAAGATGGGTTAACCAAATACGAAACTAGCCCCAAAATTTTCAGCAACTTCTTTGTCAAAATTGAAGTAAATTTTCGAACAAATTTATTCATAGATTGAGGACTTTTGGTCTATGTGTAATGGGTAACATAATCCATGCATCTATTTTCAAGAAAATTGAACGAAATCAACAATTCGAGAATCGATATTAGGGTTTCATTCACAAAGAACCCTAGGAATTCAATTCGAAATTACTCCCAAAATACCCAGCCAAATCATGTGTATAATATATCAAATTAAAGTCCTCTTCAAGCTCTACTAGAATCTAGAATTTTTACGAAAAACTATGAACAAATTACCCATGAAGTAATAGCATGAAGTTCTGGGGTTTGTTAAGCCATGAAGCAAAAAGCATGAAAAATTAACATGTTTGGGGCACGTTATGCGATAACGATTCAACCAGAAAACAAGTCGATTGGCTCTGATACCAATGAAGGAATTAATCTAATGAATTAAGCGTAAGCATAATTACCTTGATCTTGCAGCGAAAGACGATCGAACCTTGGCTTGAATTATTGGTCGTGGAAGGAACTGACAATACGAAGGGCCTTCACAATCCCATAGCCTAAGAGCAATAAGTTTTGTGCAGAAACTATCTTTAGATAACTCTTGATGTTTCTCTCTTATGCATGTGTTTCCTAATAGACTAACATCCCTTTTATATTAAAAGGACAGTCGAGGGTTAGGGTTTCTGAGATGACTTAAGTCGTTAACCTATTAGGCTTGCACTCCTTATAGGTGTATTATGCCCTAAGTCCAACAAATTCTATATCATAAAAGATAAGTGATTATTAACAATACTTGTGATGACCCTTAAGACAAAGATGATTGTGCCATGCTAGTAACTAAGGATGATTGTCCAATGTCAGTAGGTTTTGATGCCTGCCAAAAATGTCTGTAATAAAAATAAGAACAAAGCAATTTATGTAATATGTAGGAAGCAGTTGTTCAGCACCAGATAAGCATTTCTTTACTTGAAAGTTTCCTAGACTAAGATACGCTGGATTTAAGCTCTATAACAATGAGGTGAAACTCTGATATATTGTGTGTTATTTCTAAGAGCCATGTCTATCTCTTCAGTGGAAACTGACTATAATTTTCAGAATATGGACCATTAAAGCTTGGAACATTTCCCTATGTTACAAAAAACTTTAAAAATATGAAAGTTTAAATAAAAATAACTTTAAAAAAGCAACAAAAGAAAAGCGTCATACATAATCAATGAAGAAAGAACTCCTCTACTATAGAAATTTTCCATATGAATTGTCTTTTTTCTAACTTTTGACATATTTCTTTCTACATCAAGAATGCTCCTTTTCCTTTTATTTTTTTTCTTGCTTCTTCCTAGCTCTTTGAGGTTTTAAATATCTGGGTTGCGGATTCATTTCTTCCTCTGTTGAGCCAGACATATATACTTTGCCAATTTGTTCCTTAACTAGTGGTCTTGCACTCAAGAAACAATCTTCAATAATCTGTCTTGCTTTCTCATTCACTTCACTTTCACATATTAAGGAAACAAACTTCCTTCACACATATTAAGGAATCAAACTTCCTTCATACACCACATCTCCTAACAGAAGGCAACACACTTTAATGTTCAATCACAACATCCTTCATAAATCTTCATTATCTACTATAATACGACTAGTCTATCGTGTAAGAATATAACATTCAGGTAGTTTCCCAACACAGTGAACAAGGTCAACCCTAAAGCAATGAGAACATAACCAACCACATGGAAAAACCTTCACAATAACAAGTAACCATGTGTGACTTAGTGTGAAATCTTACAAAATGCCTCACTTTAGCTGTTTTAAAATGCCAAACAATACACACAATCTCTTTAAATACTTTATAGAGTTTTATAGTGTGCACTCTAATAACATGAGCTAGTATACTTTACCAAATGAAACAATAGGGAAACCTTCCTTACACAGGTGATTTATGCTTCTAATGGCTAGTACATTCTAGTACAAGCTCTTGAAATACATGACTAGAATCCTAAAGATTCTCAACACCAACTATCTTCTTGCAAAGAGAATTGTTCGTCGATTACACCTTCAGAAGAATACTTCTTGTTAAATGTTGCACACCACTTATCTTTGATCTCATACAAATTACACAACCAAGGATTATCATGCCCACCAAATTTGTCTAGCATAATATAACACAAAACATAGTAAGAAGCAATCTGTCGAACACAACATAAGCAAACAAAAATCAGAGTAATAAGTAGAGAATACTGCAACATAAAAAGAAGAGAAAAAAAAACATTCTACTAATTATAAATACCAACCTTTTCCAATGCTCCTCAAATTCTTTGACAATCTCTCATAACTTCAATATGTTATCGAAGGCATGAACGAAACCTTCTTTTTGTCTCAAACATTTAAGGTATTTCCTTGAATTCTAGCCGATGTGCCAAATAAATAATCCATGTTGAGTATTAGGAAAAACTTCTTAATGACAGTAGCGATAGAGAAAGCTTGATCAATCATAGTAATAACGGGACATTTACAGTCTATAGATTTTAAAAATTGATGACAAATCCAAACAAAATATCCAATTTTCTTATTAAGCAAAAGCCATAACCAAACATCACATTACTACCATGGCGATTCATACCAATGAATGGACCACATATCATGTCATATGTTTTCATTCTATAAGTAGTACCATGAGCCACCAAATCACTAAACAAAATGTAATCTTCCATCATTTGTGAATATCTCCAAAGCAAAACCTATCAACTTTTCATCACCACTTAATTCTACAATATAGAAGTAGTCTTTGTCATTTTAAACCTTAACATAAACTTACCAAGCAAAACATCACCTCCTTCTAAAGACCTTCTTCTTTCCTTGGACATCTCATTACAAATATCTCAGGTTGTGAAACCAAGTTGAGGAGAGCCCCTAACTCTTTTTTAAACAACCTAAAATTATCAGACATACTTATTTCAGATTCCCTTAGAAGTATCATATGTTTAAGAGTTTGCTTACTAATTTATCTATGTGCACATGTTCAACCAAAAATACGTGAGACAATGTAAGGACCAATCCATCGGGACCTTAACTTCCCTGGAAACAAATAGAGCCTAGAGTCATACAAGAGCACTTTCATGCCTGGGGTAAACTTTCTCCTATGGATACTCCTATCATGAAACAACTTAGCCTCACTTTGTAAGAACGAACACTCTCATAAGCCTCGACTCTAATCTCATCAAGCTCATTCAGTTGCAGTCTACACTCCTCACCAGCCTCAGTCAAGTCATAGTTTAGTTTCTTAATGGCCCACCAAGCTCTATGCTCTATTTCCACAGGAAGATGACAAGGCTTACCATAAACAACCCTATAAGGTGACATACCCAAGGGAGTTTTGAAAGTTGTCCTATAGGGCCAAAGAGCATCTACGAGTTTGTCAGCCCAATCCTTTCTATTCCGACTCACTGTCAATTAATCTGCTTAATCTGTCAATTAGACACCTCAACTTGGCCACTGGTTTGGGGATGATAGGGGGTAGCAAGCTTATGGACAATTGAAACCTCTTCAGTAAGGCATTAAAGGACCTATTATAGAAATGGGTGCCCTGATCACTAATAATAGCACACGAAGCATGCTAAATCTAGCAAAGATGTTCTCCCTCAAGAAATTCACAACAACTTTAGCATCATTAGTCCTAGAAGGGATGGCTTCAACCCATTTAGACACATAGTCCACAGCTAACAGAATATACTCATTCCCAAAAGATGATGGAAATGGTCCCATAAATTCTATACTCCACACATCAAAAATCTCCACCACAATAATGGGGTTCAATGGCATCATGTTCCGCCTGCTTATCCTACCCAGCTGTTGGCACCTAGGGCAACTCTTACAGTACTCAAAAGCATCCCTAAATAGAGTAGGCCAGTAGAAACCACATTGAAGAACTTTGGCTGCAGTCTTCCTACCACTAAAATGCCCCCCACATGCTTGATCATGACAGAAAGAAAGGACACTTCTCACTTCATGGCCAGGAATACACCTCCTAAACATTTGGTCAGAACAGTAATTAAACAAATTAGGGTCATCCCAAACAAAGAGCTTCACAAGGTGAAAGAACCTATCCATATCATTCTTGGTCCAATCCTCAGGAATCCTACCAGCAACTAGGTAGTTCACAATGTCAGCATACCAAGGATCGGAGTGGAGAACATACAACTGCTCATTAGGGAACCACTCAGAAACAGTGGACTCACTCTCTCTATCATGAAGAATCCTAGGCAAATGATCAACTACAAGGTTTTCAGAACCTTTCTTATCCCTAATCTCACAGTCAAACTCTTGCAACAACAATATCCATCTAACAAGTCTAGGCTTAGCATCCTTCTTAGAAAGAAGATGCTTAAGAGCAGAGTGATCAGTATAGACAATTACATGAGACCCAATCAAATAAGCTCTAAAATTTTCAATCCTAAAGATCACAGCCAAAAATTCTTTCTCAGTTACAGTATAGTTTAGTTGGGCATCATTCAAAGTGTGACTAGCATAGTAAATCACATGGGGTTTCTTATCAACACGCTTCCCTAAAACCACCCCAACAGCATAATCAGAAGCGTCACACATCAATTTAAAAGGTTCTCCCCAGATGGGAGGATGAAGAACAGGAGCAAAAGTTAAGGCCTTCTTAAGCTTAGAAAATGCCTCAAGACAGTCATCAGAAAAGTGAAAAGGCACATCTTTAGCTAGCAAGTTGGACAAGGGCTTTGCAATCTTACTAAAGTCCTTAATGAATCGACGATAGAAGCTAGCATGTTCAAGGAAAGACCTCACTTCTTTCACATAGGTGGGAGGGGGAATATTAACAATCAAATCAGTCTTAGCCTTATCAACCTCAATTCCATTTTTGGAAATAACATGGCCTAAGACTCCTCCCTTCCTAACCATAAAATGGCATTTCTCCCAATTCAGAGTCAAATTTTTCCCCCGACATCTTTCCAACACTTTTCTCAAATTAGACAAATAGTCATCAAAGGAAGACCCAAACACAGAAAAGTCATTCATAAAAATTTCTATGCATAGCTCAGCTAGATCTGAGAAAATAAAAATCATGCAACGCTGAAAGGTAGCAGGGGCATTGCACAGTCCAAAAGGCATACCTCTAAATGCATAAGTTCCAAAGGGACAGGTGAAAGTAGTCTTCTCCAGATCCTCAGGAGCAATAGAGATCTGGGTATAGCCAGAGTATCCATCTAAAAAGCAATAGAATGAATGTCTGGCCAACCTCTCTAACATCTGGTCTAAGAAAGGAAGGGGAAAGTGGTCTTTCCTAGTGGCAGCATTCAATTTTCTATAATCTAGGCAAACACGCCACCCAGATTGCACTCGAGTAGGGACTAACTCATTCTTGTCATTCCTAATCACGGTAATCCTGGTCTTCTTAGGCACAACTTGAACGGGGCTAACCCACTCACTATCAGAAATGGGATAGATAATCCCATGGTCTAACCACTTCAGCACTTCTTTCCTAACTACGTCCTGAAGAGTAGGGTTCAAACACCTTTGACGGTCACAGTAGGGCTTAGCATTGTCCTCTAGATGAATCCTATGTTGCACAATAGAAGGACTAATACATTTAATATCACCTAAGGTCCAACGCAAAGCTTCCCTGTTCTCTTTAAGTAGGGCAATCAATTTGATCTCTTAGTCCCCGTCTAGGTCAGAAGCAATAATGACAGGAAAAGATTCATTGGGGCCTATAAATGCATACTTAAGAGAATCAAGAAGGAGTTTCAGTTCAATAGCAGGAGGGGAAACAATTTTAGAAGCAGATTCAGAAGCAACAATGAGCAAACAATCAGCACTAGAGCACAAGTCATCAAACTCAAAAGCATCATACTCAGGCTCATCATTCACAAGAAAGGACTCATATTCAACAGCAAACACATAATCACAAGCATCATCAAGAATAGAATCCTCTACCCAGTGAAGAGTAGAGAACTCCATATCATCAAAACCAGAAGGCTGCTTTTGCAGATTAAAAATGTTAAGCTCTAAGGTCCTGTTACCAAAAAACAGTCTCATCATGCCATTCCTATAATTAATGAGGGCATTGGCAGTGGCCAAGAAAGGACGCCCTAGAATCACAGGGACTTGACTAGCTAAGTTAGGCACCGTCTCAGTCTCAATCACAACAAAGTCCACAGGGTAAATGAATTCACCCACTCGGATTAGCACATCCTCAACAATACCCCTAGGCAACCTGGTCGATCTATCAGCCAACTGAATGACCATCTTGGTAGATTTCAGTTCACCTAACCCTAACCTCTCATACTCAGTGAAGGGAATCAAGTTGATACTAGCCCCTAAATCAAGCAAGGCTCTATGAATAAGTTGGTCCCCTATAACTATAGAAATAGTAGGGCAACTAGGGTCCTTATACTTCACTAGGATCTAGTGAGACATAATAGAACTAGCACTAAAGGCTAAGAAAGCCTTCCTAGGGACATTGGTAGCTCTCTTGGTTGTGCACAGATCCTTTAAAAACCTAGCATATGGAGGCATCTGCTGAATAGCATCGAGCAAAGGAATGTTGATCTTGACTTGAGAGAAGGTCTCTCCCATCTTCTCAACATGAGCTTGTTCTTTCTTCTTAAGCCTATGAGGAAAAGGAGGCAAAGGTATATGGACTTTCTCAGAAGAAGGAGGAGAAGAAGTAGAAAAAGGACCATTAGAAGGAGAAGGGTCAACTAACTTAGAGGAGTCTTTCCTTTTAAGCTCCTTTTCCTTAGATAGTGACTCAGGAAGATGGTGAGAATCAGAATCATTGGGGACACCATCAGTAGTATCCCCTAACTCACTAGATAAGCCAGTCTCTAGAGGTGAAGAAGAAGAAGAAGAAGATTTCTCGAATAATTGGTGAGGATACCTGCAGGGCTCATTAGGACTTCTAACCTGGTTATCAATCTCTCGACCAGAATGGAGAGATATCACCGCATTCACTTTCCTCACAGGCTCATTAGAGTTACCAGAAGAAGAAGAGGCGTGACCCTTAGGGTTTACCTTAGGCCGACTTGGAAAAGTACATGGCTCCCTAGAAGATGATGCTAACTGGAAAAACTGTTCAGTCATCATTCTTATCATTCTTTCCATGTTTGCATTAATCATTCACTCCACATTATTATTAATTCTCCTCTCCATTTTATCAATATCACTGTAACCAGGAGGAGATTGAACTTGAGCCACAGGAGGTGGAGGTCTAGGTGCATTAGGTACACCTGGAAAAATTGGTCTCTGAAAGGAACTGGAAGGGTGAGAGATGGGCTAGGAGTTAGGAACCACAGCATTGTTCCATTAGTTCAAGAGAAGTTAGGGTGATTTCTCCACCCTGGATTGTAAAAAGGAGAGAAAGGGTCATTCTTAGGTCTCTGGAAGGCCATACTCTCTTGCTCTTGCCCAGTTGCTAACTGGTGAGCAAAGTAGGGACAAGCACTCAATGAATGATCTAAGGTCTGACAATGAGAGTAAGACACTGAAGAAGTCTGAGTCATATGTGGAGTCAATCCTTTCAATATGTTTTCTAAAGTAGCAATCTTAGACTCTAAGTGACTTACATCAGAGACAGAATGTAACCCACCCCTTGTAATCCTAGAACTTAAGCTATCATCCCGAGCAGTTTCCCACTGCATAGTTTTCTCAGCTAAGTCCTCTAAAAATTCCCAAGCATCTGCGGCGCTCTTAGAAAGAAAGCTACCCTGACACATAGACTCTACCATGGTTCTAGTTTGTTGGTCCAGTCCTTCATAAACAATTTGGCACAAACGTGCCTGGTCTAAACCATGATGGGGACATTGGGACAACAAATTCTTGAACTTGTCAAAATATTTCCAAAATGATTCCCTATCTAGTTGCACAAATTGATTGCATTCATTCCTTAGCTTAACAGTATTGGCATTAGGAAAATATTTTCTTACGAAAAATTTCACAAAATCATTCGAAGAAGTTACAGAATTAGTAGTCAAGCCATACATCCAACGTTTAGCAGAATCTTTCAAAGCAAAAGGAATTAATTTCATGCACACAACATCAATGAGAATATTAGGAAAATGCATCATAGAACAGACTTCTTCGAATTCCCTCAAAAACAAATAAGCATCCTCTAAGCCAGTGAATTTGGGGAGCATCTGAGTATAGTGAAGTCTTAATTCAAAGGTCAGATTGGGTCCAAGGTCAGGTATAGTGAAGCAAGATGGCAAAGCAGTCCTAGGAGGATAGAAGATATCACTCAAAGGTCTTTATTGTGCCATTTCTTAAAGCTTGGATTCTAGTTCGGGTTCTAAGTCAAGGTCGGGTTCACTTCTAAAAAGTCTATGATTTTTAGGATTTCTAACCCAACCAGTTATATAAATCCAACACCCTCACCCAAGGTTCTAGTTTTTTTTTCTCTTTTCTAATTTTTAAATTTTTTTTTCCAATCACAAAACAACAAAATGAATGATAAAACTAAAAACACTATTAAAACATAAAATAAACAGAACTGGAAAAAAAAAAAACAGAAACACAAAGAACCTATAAGAAAATAAGAAATAAACTACACCTACACACCCTAATTCTAAGAATAAAATTAAAACAGAAAATAAAACTCTAAAATGAGAACTAAATATACAAAAAAAGTCCACACAATCACAAAGGACATAAATATAAGTTTTCCCAAATTTGTTTCAGTCCCTGAATAAGGCAAAAAAATGCAAACAGAATATTAATTCTAAAATTCACAGAAAAATCTAAACAGCCCCAAAAATTCCAGAAAAATTCACACACACTCTAAAAATGATGCTGAATCTAGAAAAATATTAGCACAGCAGAAATCACACCAGAATATGTCCAAAAAAGTCAAACAGAATGCGAAAATTGGTGAAAAATCTACAGTGTAATCCAAATCAGTTCAACCTTGAATTTTTTTCACTGCACATAAACCAAACTTGTTAGTACTAGTTTTTTTTTCTTTCAACAATGAATAACATCTAAAAATTGAAATTAAACTAATCTTAACAAAAACAAAACTCGAAATCAAAATCTAAACTAAATTCAAAATTAAAACTAAACTAAACTATTAAAACAAAAATTATGACTCAACTAAAACTAAAAACGAAAATGACTCTAACGACTCTAATAATTAAACTACGACTCGATATAACCAAATTTCATAACGCCATCCCCGGCAATGGCGCCAAAAACGTGTTGTGTATTTTCCCGCAAGTATACGGTTATCGTCCTAATACTTGAAGGTGTCGATCCTCAGGGATGAATTATGAGATTAGGCTACCAAACGTTCTAAACTAAATCAAAACTTTGATCTAAATTAAGCAACTCCAATGTTAAGATATTCCATAAATTGATACTAAATTAATTCATGTAATGTGTGCTGACTTGCAAAGCGAGAAACCAAACTAAGGAGAAAGTAACAAACTGCAATTAATCTGGGCCAGCAACACTTAAGCGAAATTATTTCATTTCTTCAGAAAAATGAGCAACGAAGCAGAGGAATACGAAACAGGGAGAAGGGAAATGAAACAGAGCAAACACAAGGCCTTGAATCTAGCATGTCAACCACCCTCAAATCGAATCCAACTCTTGAAATTTCACACAAGCCTTGCAGATACAACTCAGAATTGATAAATTGAAACCAAATTACGTAAATTCAAAGGCTAAAAATATGAATCTAAAAATCGAAATCGAAAACAAGAAAGCAAATTAAACCCCAAAATTCCAACTCCGACGCATTAAAACTAAAAATGAATAGATATAAACCTCAGCAAAACCTAAACTCCATACCCCCCATTAAATCAACCTTTCTCTTTTTTTTTTGTTTCTCTCTTTCAACATCCATTTGAAGGTCGCCCACTGTGCCTATTCGGATGCTTGAAACGGTCCATTGAAGATGATGAGTAATGATGGTGTGAATGAGAGGAGAGGGAATGAATGACGGTTATGGTGATGAAGAGGAAAAGATACTACTATGGCCCTGTTTTGGCCCTCCTGTTTTTTGCGGTTGCTGGACTTGTGCGAAGAAGAAGAGGAGTAGGAGGGGGAGGGGAAAAGGTGGCGTGGCATGAATGAAGCCATGAATGTGGTTGAATGATGGAGGAGAGAGGAAGGAGGTAACGGCTGGAGAGGAAGAGGAAGAGCCACGGACGGCTCTGTTCGTGGCCCTGTCTTTCTGGGCAAGGAGGAATGAAGCAGCAGATGGGGAAGAAGAGAAGAATGGGAAGGGGGCTGGAAATCATGTGCCTGGCACATGGCAAGCTTAAGTGAGAAGCAGACTGGGCCGTGACAAGGAAAACAAGCCATGTAAGATGGGCCTGTTCAAGAGAAGGAAATGAGGAAGAATGGGGAAAAGAAAGGAGAAGAGAAGGACTGGGCCTCGGTCTGCTGTTGGGCCAGTTCTCCATTTGGGCTGGTCTGCTCGGACCTGTTTCATTCTATCCTCCTTCTTCTGGTCCAAACTTCAATGCATTTTATGCATTTTTTCCAATTTTTCAATCCCTACAAAATAAATAAAACTAATATCAAAATCTTAAATTAATAATTTATTTCGAACAAAAAATTAAATAATAAAAGGGTATAAAATATCATAATTTTTGGTTGAACAACACACAACAAATAAGTCTCACCACTAGTAGTAAAATGATGGTTATGAACCCTTCGCTTGCTTAACACCTTCTTTACTACAACAGAATTCTCTTCCTACCAACTCACACTTTACATTGTACCTCTTTTGCTATATCTAACATCAAACCTAACTTGCATAGAATAGTCCTTATACATCTTAAAACATTCCTCTAATGTTTTCCCTTTTTTACAATCAACTCAGACTTTCTAGCTGAAATACATATAACACAATTCGTATCATCAACATTGGATTCTTGAACAGTCTGACACAAATTCTCAATTGTCTCTTCAGAAAAAAGGTATATCTGACACTGCAACACAGATGATTTTATTTAAAGTGCAAATAAAAGTAAAGAAATTTTTTATCACTGACCTCATCAGCACTGACTATGTGTTATTGTAAGCAATACAAATGACTACAATACCAAACACAAAAATGACACATATGAAATAACAAAATCTAGTAACATCTCATACCAGGGACACTAAACAAAACACTTACATCTCTATGAAAACATACAAAATCAAGTAACATCTCATACCATGAACATTAAATAGGAGAAACAGAGCACCCATAATCATCTTTAGAATAACCAAAATCACAAATTTCAACATCTTTATCAACAACAATAGTGAATTTATAAACAAAACACATGCAAAAAAGTCTTAAGCATTGCTATATTTTTTTATTAAGCAAATTACAACTAGTTCCATAAGAAAAAATAAAGATGCACATTTGACAAATATAAAAATTATCATAAGCACTACACACATTGCCGTAGAACCAATAAATATAATGATACATATGAAAAATAGAACAATAATAAATACAAAAAATACCTTGAACAACATAACTAATATGTATATCTCATTGCAAATCACCAACAGAGCAGCCACTATCTCCTTGCAAATTGCACAAAGCAGAGAATCTAACATCTCTCTTAACAACATTTGAATTTGAAGAAGTAGAAATACTATCCCCTCAATAATCATCATCAAAATTCGAAAATGACCAAAACGAGACCCACAAATATGCCAGAATAGTGTGCCAAGCAAAACCTCAAAAAAATCAAACAACTAAGATTCGCGCACTAGTTGGGCTAAATTGAACATAAAGGCCAATAAATTTGCAAATGCAAAGCATAAGGGCAAGCAGTAGGCCCCATGAAAGAAGAAGAATTGCATGAGTGTCTGAAATTCGTAAAACACGGAAAGCAAGGAGGGAAAAAGCGATTGACAATTTAAAAAAAAAAGGAAAATCAAAAGCATGAGGACCTGGCCTACATAGCAAGCGAAGCCAAAAAAATAGTCAAAACCAATCTAAGGTTTATACAGTACCCTAAGCCTAAGATTAAAAATTCAGCCCAACTTGAGAAGGAGATGACATCAACAAATATTAGCGAGCAAACCTAACTAGGTAGGCCCAGGCTTAAAGATTTCCCATATTTGCATATTCTTACCTATTACAAATGTAGTTATGAGTTACAAAAGCCTATGCATATAGAACCTTGCAATTTTGTAAACAAACATTGTCAAGAAAAGCCTATGCATCTAGTGTAAAAACACATTGAATATGCTTTTTTTTGGTACTAAAAGTAAGTTGAATATTAACAATGAAATAATTTTATTATTAAAATTATGTTATTGCAGTAGAAAAAAAATAATGTACAAAAGGCATTATTTTGGGGAAGTAAAGGATGAATTTAAATTGAATGCCTTATGACATCTACCATAAACACATATTCAAACAAATTCATCACTAAAATAGCCAAAAAAACCTTTTGATGCAAAAATTAATTGACACTCTTCCAACTACTCCTCTTTTTCTTGATCATTGCTTCATAATACATTATCTAATAAGGAAATTTGCATATTTTGTGCAGTCTTCTTATCAAAACGATTTATTTATTATAATCGTCCACATTTGAAGAATTGATGCCTCTTTTAGACCGATTTCATTATCAATTAGCAATCTATCCTCATGTAAGCAGCACAACACGAAAAGATAATGATAAAATGCCTTAATAGTGAGAGATAGTATCATACATTGAAAGAGAGAAAACAGACTCTCACAAATCAGAGAGAATATTTATTAGTAGACATACTATAATAACATGAATAAAGAGAAATATTGACGTCTTAGTATTAGCACAAAGCTAATGGTAACCCCTAAGGAACAAAGAAGAAATAGAGTGTAGAGTGTAGGAGGATGCTGAGACTAGGATTTCTAGATACAAAAAGAGTACTTATCAACAATGATGGACAAACATTTAAATAGAATACTGAACAAATATCTTAACTTCTTAATAAACTAAATGGTCTGCTGATTGAGCAGCATGTGATGTTTGTATGGAAACCAATTAAATGTCATAGCTGCACTGGTTTTGGACACACAACTGCTTAATATAAGAAGAAGCAAGGTACATGGGTGTGGAAAATGAAAGTCCACCATCGCCCAAGGGCATAGCACCTGAGTCTGTCACTACACAATCACAGCCTTAGGATCAACAGTGTAAAGCCCTTTAGGAGATTGCTTCGAGCTCCTGTAACACCTATAGTCATTCTGAGGCTATAATGGGGAATCATGTTGTCTCAAGAGGGACACAAAATAGGGTGGTGACTAACACACCTCGTGAAAATGGCTAACATTCTTACTTGGAATGTAAGGGACCTTAATGGCCCTAATAAGCAGAAGGCAGCAACAACATTTTGCAAAAATAAAAATGCTTGTATTTGGGGTTTACTTGAGACAAAAATCAAGAATATAAATTTCATCAAAATGAAGGCTAAGTTTTGTAGGGATTTGGGGCATGTCATCAATAGTAGTAAGCATCCTAGAGATTGAATATGGGTTTTATGGAATAGAAGCATGGTGGATATGACTATAATTGATATGGATGCACAATTCATGCATCATAAAGATAACATTCAACGAGTAGGGGCTATTCACATCATCTCTGTCTATGGTTTCAATGAGTACATTGATAGAAGTCAACCTACAAACATTTAGCCAGGATGGTCTAGGAGGCCTTTAACAATGTTTGGTGTGAGGAAGATAGATTAGGGGTATTACCAATTCTACCACATGATTAACTTGATTTCCGAGAGTGCATGGAAACTTATGGATTATTAGAGTTGAAATGGATGGGACAACAATAACCGCATTGATGCTAATAGGATCTGTTCCAGAATTGACAGAGCCTTTGCCAATGACACTTGGATTGTTAAGTTTAGACTTCAGCCTATTCAATATTTGACACATGGCATCTCAGACCACACTCCAATGATAGTTACCATTGGCCACAACAAACACAAGAGAAGAGGGAAATTTACATACTTTAATATGTGGAGCTCATCCATTACTTTTGAGGAGATTGTTAATCAGGCTTGGAGCCAACATGTCCCTGGGTGCAAAATGCTCCAAGCTGTCAATAAATTACAAATCCTACAACAGTCGTTAAGGCAACTCAATAGGAGAACATACAATATCATTGTTGAACAAGTCTTGCAACTGTGAGATGTACTACACCAATATCAAGAGGTCGTACAACTTGACCCAATGAATATTGAGCTTCAACGGAAGGAAAGAGAGGCTTTATTGGCTTTCAATCAAAAACATGCACAAGAGATATCATTCCTATAGCAAAAAAGTAAGGCAGAATGGGTGACGTGATCAGAATACAAGACTCTTCTACTCATCGATTAAGCAGAGAACATTTAAAACACTATTCTTGCTTTGCACACAGTGATGGGAAATTAAAGACTGAAAATGAGGAAATTAACCAAGTATTTTTTAAATTCTATCAGTCGTTGCTGGGGACTAGAAAAAGAAATTGGTTGGATGTTAACCCTGCAGTAGTGGCCATAGGGGAAACTTTGACTGTGGACTAACAACTCCAACTGAATGAGGCCTGCTTTGGCAATGATGTTAGAAAGGCCATGTTTGTTATTGACCAAAATAAGAGTTCGAGGCCTGATGGTTTTGGCAGCGACTTCTTTAAGAATGCTTGGCACATTGTTAGAAATGACATTATTGAGGAAATTCTTCAATTCTTCCATAATGGCATGCTGCTTAAGCAAGTAAATGCCATGGTAATCTCTCTGATTCCTAAGATTGCATATCCTATGACTACAACTGACAATAGGCCTATAGCATGCTGCAATATAATCTTCAAGTGCATATCTAAAATGCTATGTGACAGATTGGCCAAGGTCTTATCATGTCTGGTCAAAGATAACCAAAGTACATTTATAAAAGGGAGAAACATTGTGGAGAATGTGCTAATCAACTAGGACCTCATTCATATGTATAACAGGAAGAATGCATCACCAAGAGCTCTATTGAAAGTGGACCTGCAAAAAGGCTATGAATCTGTGGCCTAGAAAAGTCTCTAACAAATTTTAATGGTATACAAATTCCCTCCCAAATTCACTAGTTGGCTTATGAAGTGCGTGACAACCACTAGTAACTCAATTATACTGAATGGAGAAGGTTTTGGCTCCTTTAGAGAAGCTAAAGGCATCAGGCAAAGCGATGCATCATCACCACTCTTATTTGTGATAGTAATGGATTACCTGACACGACCTTTGCACTATCAAGCACAACCACCTGGATTCAAGTTCCATCCTTTGCAAGAAACTCCATTTGGTGAATCTTAGCTTTTGCTGGCGATCTCATGATCGTCTATAGAGGTGATATGAGATCTATTAACCTTATGATTGATGACTTTGAGCACTTCTCCAAGGGTTATGGGTTTGGTGGCAAATAGAAACAAATCTCAAGTTTACATTAATGGAGTCTCAGGCAATAAGAGAGGAAATCATTACCAGAATAGAGTTCACTAAGGGATCTTTTCTTATTAAATATTTGAGAATGCCTCTCTCTCCTACCAAGTGGTCTGCTTCAGCTTGCCAGCTAGTGGTAGAAAAGATTAAGGCTAGACTACAATTCATCTCTACAAGGCATTTCTCCTACATAAGTAAAGTGAAGATCATTAATACTTTACTGCTCAATATGTTATCATTCTAGTTTCTTCATTCTCCCCTAAAAGCAATTATATAAGAAGTTCCTATGGGGGGATGGAGAGAGAAAGACATTTGTGTTGGTTGCTTGGGACAAAGTTTGTCTACCTAGAAAAGAAGGTGGCTTGAACATCAACAATTGCTCTACCAGGAGCACAACGGCTGTTGGAGAGCTAATTTGGGTTGTATCTAATAAAGATGACTCTCTTTGGGTAAAATGGGTTCATAAGGTTTACCTAATGGGTGTAAACGCATGGGATTACTACCCTAAGCAAGGAACTTATTGGTGTTGGAGGAGAATTCATAAAGTTAAAGAAAAATTTAGGACTAGATATGAGGGGAACATATGGAAGAGCACAGCCTCAGGAGTGTATACTATGAAATCTTGCTATGAATAGCTCCAAGGGTGCAACCCTTTGTTTAAATGTTGGAGGATTTCATGGTCTCCCACATTAGTAACCAAGCATAACTATATTTTTTTGGCTGGTAATTTAGGACAGGCTACTTACAAGAGATAGACTTCAAAAACTAGGTATGATAATCAATGACATATCTTACAACTTATGCTCGGTTAGTATTGACACATAAACCACATATTCTTCCAATGTGCTTTCAGTCAGCAGCTACTACTAACAATATGTTAAGAGCTTGGCTTACCGACCTATGCCGATCAGTGGACGTTAGAACTCCTTAAAATAAGAGGATTACGAATTAAAAAAAGGGTTGGATATGTAATGTATGCAGTAGTAGCATATCATGTCTAGAGAGAGAGATGTAAAAGAATCTTTGGAACCACAAGACAGCAAGAATCAAGCATAGCTCATACTATTAAATTTGAAATGAATGCCAAACTACAAAGGACTGCAAGGGAGAAGCTGCAATAGAAGGACCAAGACTGCCTGAACAATATGATCTGCTAGTTTTCTTTTTTGGAAGAAATTGTTCTTATCCGTTTTCTACCTCTATTAGCCGTGTAAATATCAGCTTGTACAGTTATGTTGAGCTTAATGAAAATTTTCACCTTTCATTAAAAAAAAATGGTCTAATAAATTGACATACTTTTGCTACTTTTTTAAAAAACACAATTTATTTATCTTAATAAGAGACCAAAAAGTTATTTGAACTACAGCACCGTGTAAGCACAAGGACAATGGAGGTAAGCATTAATATAATTTGTTTCTTTTTTAGGCCATGTTCTGCAACAGCAACTTGGGTAGCATTTAGTGTTTTGACCAAGTTAATGCACTAATTATTCGATTTTCACTATTCGGTAACCTAGAGTTTGGATTAGTATCGTTTAGTGTTTCTGAAATGATAATACCATTAGCCTTTCACATTCAAAAGTAGTGTTTCATATTTTTTGACCAAAAACTATCCTTTGAAAATTTTATCTTTGAAAATTTTCTAAATCCTTTGTCTATTTACATTAGTTAGCTAACCCAACAGCTAAATTTACTAAAAAAATTTAAGCAACTAACCGCTAACAACTAAATTAGAACTGTTATCCGCCACCTACATAATTATCCATTATTTGTGCCTAAATAGCTAATTTTACAAAATAGAGCCTTTATCAACTTACCATCTAACTAGAATTGTGCTACTATTGACTCATGACAAATAGAGATCCTAACATGTATCTTCTATATTCATATATGGGTTGCAAACCTGTCTAAGACATTGTTTGAAAGAAAAAGCTGACAAACCATTTGATCCAATCCTCTTTATCTCCAAAACGTTCAATGCACAAATGCTTAGTTAACGCTACGAATATAGGAAAATTGATATGCTTGCATTATTTGCGATTAATACAACATAATTAGTGTTAATGTTGTCTAGCAAACACCTAGACTGGACGAGTCAAAACAATCACAAGCTCAGCAACATAGATAACAAACATTTTTAACTCCAGTATAGACAAGAGCATGATATGTAGCTTTAGATGAGGGCTTTGAAGCAGTCGACTATTTCTTCGGGCACTAGAAGATGAGATTAAGTGGAAGAAAAAATGCTTATTACTAGTGGATATGGAAGAGCTAGGAAAATCGACCCAATTTACATCAGAATAAGCAAGAACGAGATGGCAACACTACGCTTTACTAAAGAAAAGTCCATGATTAGCAATAACTGCTAAATAGCAAATAATACACTTCATAGCAACAAGGTAAGATGTGCGAGGAGGATGAATAAACTAAGATACCAAATGTACAGCATAGGCAATGTCTAGCCTAGTCAAAGTTAAATATTGCAATCCTCTAACAATATTGTGGTATTCAGTTGTTGGAGCTCAAAATGCATGAATGTCGTACGTCATTCTACCTAGATTTAGCTCATAATAAATTTTAAATTAAGTTTATATTAGTGTTTTCTTCGTTTTGTAGGTAATAAAGAGAATTGTTTAAATGGTGGATCATGAGTACAAAACGTGCTGAAAGTTTGCCACAAGAATCTGGAAAAGGATAACTTAGGGAAAACCTTGGACCACAACTAGGTTAACCTATCACAACAACAACAACAACAACAACAAACTCCCAGTGTGGGTCCCGTTTTTACGGGGTCTGGGGAGATCCAGCTGTAGGCAACCTTACCTCTACCGGTATTCCTACCCATAGAGAGGTTGATTCCATAAGACCCACAAAACAATTTTGATAAAAAGTTTATAGAGAAAACGATTTCGAAACCATTTACGGAGTAAGCGAACGGGGAAGAAAAAAGGGGTCGGATATCAAATAAAGAAGGAGTAGAGACATACCTGAACACTCCATGGGCGTTTAGTGCTGTCACATCCCAGAGAGCACGACCTGCAGACAAGCACACCAAAAAAAAAAAAAAACCCTTCCGAAACCTTAATCCGCCTACGCTGCCTAGGTTCCTGCCCCCTACGGAGGCGGTCCCCTACAATCCGAAACCTTAATTCTGTCCCGCCACAGCCTCCTATCCTGAGCCATGTCCTCCGTAAGACCGACAACTCTCATGTCCTCTCTAACCACTTCTTTTAGGCTCTTCTTCGGTCTACCCCTCCCTCTCATACCAACGGGGGGGTGAATCAACTCACACCTTCTCACTGGAGCGGCCACACTTCTCCTCTTCACGTGACCGAACCATCTGAGCCTTGATTCCCTCATCTTCTCCTCTATGGGGGCCACTTCAGCTAGACCCCTGATTACGTCATTCCTAATTCTGTCCAATCTCGTAAAACCACACATCCACCTGACCATTCTCATCTCTGCTACCATCAACCGTTGGACCTGCGTTTTTTCTAGAGGCCAACACTCCGATCCATAGAGACCAGCCGGTCTAACTACCATCCGATAGACTTTGCCTTTCAATCCCATGGGCACTCTCTTATCACACAGTACCCCTGACGCTGACTTCCACTTTTGCCAGCCCACTCTAATCCGCTGGCTAATATCCTCGTCAATGTCCCCATTTTGCTGGATGATCGAGCCCACATACTTAAATTTAGCGACCTTCGGTATGACCCTCCCATCAAGTACGATTTCTCCCCCCTCTTCTGTCCTTCCGCTGAAACAACAGTATAGGTATTCTGTTTTCGATCTACTCAACCAAAAGCCCCTAGCCTCCAGCGTATGCCTCCAACTCTCCAACCTGTCGTTCACCCCCTGCCTGGTGACAATCGATAAGAATGATGTCATCTGCAAATACCATGCACCATGGCACCTCGTCCTGGATTCCTCTAGAGAGTTCATCCAAAACTAATGCGAAAAGAAATGGGCTTAAAGCGGAGCCCTGATGCAGGCCCAAACTAACCGGGAAGTCATTGGAGACCCCTCCCGGAGTCCTAACGCTCGTCCGCCCTCCCTCGTACATGTCCTTGATTACACGAATGTACGCGGGTGACACCCTTTTCCCTTCCAAGCACCTCCACAAAACCTCCCTTGGGACTCTATCATACGCTTTCTCTAGGTCTATGAACACCATATGGAGATCCACCTTTCTGTCCCTGAACAAGCCCATGAGCCCTCTGAGGAGGTAGATCGCCTCAATGGTCGACCTGCCTGGCATGAAACCAAATTGGTTCTCTGAAATATCTACTTCCTCTCACAGCCTTCTCTCAATTACCCTCTCCCACAGTTTCATAGTGTGGCTGAGCAGCTTGATACCCCTAAAGTTATTACAATCTTGGATATCCCCTTTGTTTTTGTACAGTGGGATGATTGTGCTGTCCCTCCACTCTCTGGGCATTTTAGCGGTCTTGAAAATAACATTGAAAAGCTCTGTGAGCCACTCTAGACCCTCTTCCCCCATACACTTCCAAACTTCTACCGGTATCTGGTCCGGGCCCACTGTCTTTCCATTCGCCATCTTCTTCAAGGCCTCCCTAATCTCCTTATTAGTTATCCTGTCGCCCGCACACTTATCGCTACCCTCTCCGTCCGAGCTGCAGTCGGCTCCCCCCCTTCCCCATTGAGGAGTTTAGCTAAGAAACTTTGCCATCTCTCCTTAATTTCAGCATCCTCCGTCAATACCTTACCCTCTTCGTCCTTGATACACCTTACGACTCCTAAATCCCTAGTCTTTCTTTCCCTGGCCCTAGCTAGTTTAAAAACTTCCTTCTCCCCTTCCTTCGTCCCCAATCTATGGTACAGTCTATCAAACGCCTGACTCTTCACTACTGCCACCGCCCTCCTGGCTACCTTCTTGGCCTCCTTGTATCCCATCTTCTTGTGCTCCCTCTCGTCCTCTGAACTGCTCTTCATGAGCTCCGCATAAGCCTCTTTTTTTGCCTTGACTTTCTCCTTTACTTCTTCGTTCCACCACCAGGCGCCCTCCATCCGGTTGTCGCCTGCCCTTGAAAGACCTAGGGTTTCCTTAGCCGACCTTCGGATGCAATCCGTCACAGCGTCCCACATCGCATCGGCGTCTTCTGCCCTCTTCCAAGCTCTCTCTCTTCGGCTATTCTTTCTGCTATTAACCTCGCCTTCTCCTTTGAGAGGGTCCACCACTTTATTCTGGGTTCTCCGGCTCTCCTCGTCGACCTCTTAGGATACTTGAACTCTGCATCTAAGACCAGCAACCTGTGTTGGGTTCCCAGCAACTCGCTGGGAATCACTTTGCAGTCTTTACACAAGCTCCGATTTTCCCTTCTCGCTAGGAAGTAGTCAATATGGGTTTTGCAAGAGCTGCTCCTGAAGGTCACTAGGTGGTCCTCCTTCTTCTTGAATAAGGAGTTGACCACCAACAAATCAAAGGCCACTGCGAAGTCCAGCACAGAGATCCCTCCCGCATTTCTCTCTCCGAAACCGAAGCCCCCGTGGACCCCATCATATCCCGCTACCTCTGGTCCGATATGGTCGTTAAAGTCTCCTCCTATGAACAATCTCTCGGTCCGAGGTACCTCTTGGGTGACTTCATCTAGGTCCTCCCAGAAGAGCTTCTTAGTTTCCTCCGGCAGGCCTACCTGTGGCGCATACACGCTCACCACGTTCACGAAAACTGAACCCACCAAAACCTTAATGGCCATAATCCGGTCGCTCTTTCGCTTCACTTCGACCACCTGGTCCGCCAAGTCCTTCACAACCAGGATGCCGACTCCATTCTTTGCCTTGGATGACCCCGAGTACCAAAGCTTGTACCCATCAATCTCTCTAGCTTTCGCTCCAACCCACTTCGTCTCCTGGACACACGCTATACTAATCTTACGCCTACACAGAGACTTAACTAATTCTATCGACTTACCCGTGAGGGACCCAATATTCCAGGACGTTAGGCATACCTTCCGCAGCCCTAACCCCCTCCTAACCTCAAAACTCCTCGGAGGACAGGCTGAACCAGCTACATGACCTGCCACAGACGCAGAGGCCTACGAGCGAACTCCCTAAGGATCTACAAACTTAAAAGACTAAAACAAAACTAAGATAAAACAATAACACTAATACTCCCACCACAACAACAAAAAAACACACGCTAGCGGCAACTAACTTAAAGAAAAAAAATCACTAAATACAAGTAAAGTTGCCTTACTACCAAAAAAATCAATAAAATAGCTACGATCAAAAAGGATAAACTTAAGATGGGATTTAAACCAAGAAATAGATACAAAGACTAATCCACACTAATTAAAAATAAGCTAGTAGCCGCCACTAAAGATACAAGTGCTACTGATCAGGCTTGGGGTTTCAACAAAATAAAGACAAAATAACAGCAACAGTGCGCAACAAGCAAAAGTCAACTACTGGAAATACAGACAATAAAAATCAACAAACTACTAAAAATTACCAACAAAATACTAATGCTAATAAGAACCACTAGTTGATCGACCTACCAACAGGCAAAAGCAGAAGCAAAAAGCAAAAAACCAATATGCAAGGCCCTAAAATACTGGCAGCAAGAAACTCGAAATGAGCAAAACAACACAAAGGCAGCAAAGGAATTGGAACTAGACACACTTGCAACACTGACCAAACAAAGGCAAATTGAAAATAGTCACAGGCAGAAAACAGGGCAACACTGACCAACAAAACAGAGCAACACTGACCAAAATATACTAAACACTGACCAAAAATATAAGGCAACAAATCTGATCGGAAAAGGAAGTATGAAAGAATGAAAGCCCAAGCAGAATTGTCTACCAACAGAAGCAAATTAACAAACTCAATAGCTAAGGAAAGGGAGGCAGAACGGCAATTCAGCAATTCAGCAATTCAGCGAAGGTTGAAGCACACACCCAAGACACCCCCAACAGACCTGAGTGAGGGCAAATTGAACAGGGGGGTGAAGAGTTACCTGGTGAGTGAGGGGATTTGCAACTGTACCGGCGAGTGGGTTGCTTTCCGGCGACGAAAGCGGCCGTGGAGTAAGGACGACCGGCGACTGAGGCTAACGCTGGGTGTGGTAGACTAGCGAACTGGCAAAGCCCCTGGGAGTGAGGGCAAACGAAGGACCACGGTCGCCGGCCAGAAAACTCGCAAAGAACAACCTCAGGCGGCCCAGAAACGCTAGCCGTAAGAAATGCAGCGACCTCAAGCGTAGGACCACGGTCGCCGGCAAGTAACCAGATGGGGAGTTGGGATCTAGCACTGGCCCCCTTGCCTTCGAATCAGCCGGAAACAGAGGACCCCTGAGGCAGCAGCCGACCCAGCAACAAGGGAAGGCCTCTGACGAAGCAGCCGGAACAGGGCGACCGGAAACTTGGGGCAGCCGGAAACCGGGTAGGCAGCCAGCGGTGCTCAGTGACCATTCTGAAAATGGTTCAGTTTGTTTGCAGAGAGAAGGAGAGAGAATCAGCTGTGTGTGCAAATCTTTCAAAAGTATAGATATCAGCTGTGTGTGCAGGTTAACCTATCACAAAAGTTGTCAAAAAAAAATAAGAAAAATAAAATAGAGAGTTGGCACGGGCGACGCGTGCCACATGGTACGATCGCAGACTCATGTAGAGTTGGCAAAAGCTGACCCGACATGATTACTGACTCAAATCCAACACGAAGTTAAGCGAGTTTGGGTATGAAGTTTGAACCTATTTAACTAAATGGGTTGACACAGCAAACCCGTTTAATTAATTAGGTTAGGTTCAGGTCGAGAATCTGAATACGAAAAAATACCCATTTAACCTTTTTAATTAAACGGATTAAATAGGTCAACCCATGTACCGTTTACTTGTTGTTTACTATTTATCATTTATATTTTTAGTGGAAATTAGGCTTTGGAGAATTAGACTTTGTGGTCTCTTTTATGGATTTGTTGGTTGTTGATTTGTCGGTTATGTTATTAAGAATTTCAAACAATTTAAACTTTATTTGTCGTTGTTTAGAACTTGACTCGGACATGGTTTGTAACTTAAGTAGTTGGTTTATGTGAATTTTTTAGGTTGTGAAGTTATATTGTTGCTGACTATTTTGCTGAAATAGGCTCTGAATATGCTAGAGCTTGTAAGTTAGCTGCTATTTTGTTGTACTTTTGAAAGCAGTTATGCCTTAAGAGACTGAAAAATATGCAATTTGTTTGGTAAATTATCTTTGGATTGAAATTTGTGTTGCAATTAAATAGGTTGATGAGTAAAATGGGTAACCCGAACCTAACCCGTTTTGGTCGTTTAGTTAAACGGGTTAGGTTCAGGTCAACACGTTTAAATGTTAAGCGGTTTTGGTTGAACTTTTTCAACCCGTTTATTAAATGGGGGGTTTAAGTTTGGGAGTTTTCAACCTGTTTAAGTTCAATACAAACACGAACCCGACCCGAACGACACATTACCCAACTCTAGACGTAGGCCTATAAATACTCCCTTCCCCCATTTCTAAACAAGTAGGCTTTCGTTGAGTTTTAGAGATATCTTAGGGTTCTTCGGGGTAAATTAGGGTTAGATTTAGTTATTGTAGCCACATTTAAAGTGAATCAAGTTTGAAGCTATTGCAATTTACTTTCTTTCTCTATCTTTTACTTTCATCTCGCGTTTCATTTTGATCTTCTATTTTCATGCTTAAATTTACTTGCTTTGGTTAGACAATTGCTTGATACTTGTGTTTTTGCCCTTCAATCATGTTTTCCTTCCAATCTCTACTCTTAATCTCTGTTTGCTTCTCAGAAATCTCCATTTGAATGGCTATTTTTCTCTCTTTTCAAATCAGGGTTTGAAAATTCATTTCTCTAAGTTTATGTTTTTAAGTAATACGGGTTAGATTAGATGTAGCTATGATAGATTAGTGCTCAATAAGTTGAACCAAGCCACATATTCCATGCCCTTACTCCTTCAATGGAGGTCTAACCTTCATTATTGGATTTTTGAGCTTTCAAGGTACTCCTTTTCTCTCTCTTTTATTCATAGCTAGTAGATGTACTACTTTCCTAGTTAAATTATATATTTTGTTAGTTTACTATTAGTTGGAATTGTATGTTATGTTGATTTTGTTAATTATGCTTTATTTTAGATTAGCTACATTAATCGTGATTAATCTAGGGTCAGTACTTAATAAGGTTCATATTAATGTTTCGAATGCGCATTTTAGTTTTTTTTTATTGATTTCCTTTTTGGTTAGAAATGTATAAATTAGCTAATAAGTTACTTGATTTCAACATCGTCTAAGAGGATGGCAAATCTTCTCTTACTCCTCGAAAAACTACTCAAAATTAGCAGGTTTAGAAAGTAATTCCCCATCTAATAATGACAATGTGATCCTAAAAGAAGGTGCGTATGGATAGATTTTGTTGTATGTAGATGAAATTTGTGAACTAAATAAAAGATATACTTGGATTGAGAAAGAAATAAGTTTCTATAGATGTCCATAGAACTGAATCCCAAGGAAGTAAGGCAAGTCACTCAGGTCTTCCACTGGAAACTAAATGGAAAATACCCCCATACCAAGATTTTGTTCATCCTCAAGTAAAAGAAAATAAAAGAAAGTATGCCTAAGACACCTAACGCACTTTTGTCGGAATCACAATTGCACTCAGCACATGCAACAAACCTTTTAAACCCCCAAGTGTCCCCTAGTGGACAAGTGTGGTCTTATGAGGGTTTGCACAAAATATACTCACAATATCTTTGAATCACTACTAAAAACCGGTCTTTTTCCGGCTGAATTTTCCGGCGGATGTCAGGCCGTCGGAGGATGCCGACGGATATTCCGGCGAAACACCCGTCGACCCCTTGGTTTTTTGAAAACTAGCCGCGAACGGTGCTTTTTTGGGCCGATGGAATATTCCGCCGGAATCTCCGGCGGAAATAGCCGTCGGCCGGCGTTTTTTGAAAAAAAACCGCCTGATGTTGTGGATTTCGAGGCTGCCGACGGCCGTACTGTCCGTCGGCCCTCTTTTCCCGGCGGCCCTGTCCGTCGGACACATCGTCGGACGACTTTGTCCGACGGCCTGTCTGACGTACAAGGCCGCCGGAGAAAGAGGTCCGACGGACGAGTCCGTCGGACAGGTCTTAAAAATGCCCGAACTCGGGCTAATTTTCGCACTCACTCTCTCTCCTTCCTCTCTCCAAAATCGCCCCCCCTTCGCCCCTCCCCGGCCGGTTGCCGTGCGTCGCCGCCGTCGTCAGCCCTCTCCCGCCGTTCGCCGCCGTGTTGTGCCCCTCCCCCGCCGTCGACCACCTCCTCCTCACCGGCAACCTCTCTCCCCCTTCGCCCCTCCCCCGGCGCCGGTTGCCGCCCACCCCTGCCGCCGAGCTCTGGTGCCTCCCACCGGCGTCACCACCGCCACCTCGCCACCGTCACCGCCGCCTCTTCACCGCCGGCCAACCTCAACATTACCGCCGTTATCTTCAAGTAAGTATTTAAACCTAAATATTTTGTAGGTTTGTGAAATTGAAGAGATAATTTTGATAGTTTTATGGTAATTAGTGATTGGTAGATTTATATTGAGTGATATTTGAAATTTGATTGTTGTGGAAAATTAGAAATGTATGGATTGTCGCATGCGGTCCGGTAAATTATAGTGGATTGATTATGTGATATGTGTGAAATTGTTGACAATGGTTTGTGTATGTTGAAATTAGTGTGAAAATTAATATGTAATTGTTAGGTAAGTGCTATTATTAGTAATTTGTTGGTGTTCTTAATTGTAGTGAAGTGAAGAATGTGTTCGTACAGACATTGAACGTAATTAGTTGTGAAATGTATTTATTGTTGAGGATTGATAGAAAACAATTAGTAAGCAACTATGAGGTTATATTATTCTGTTAAATGTGAAAAAGTTGTGCGTAGATGTTGCTGTGTACGATTTGAGGGAAGGGTGTTGTTGGAATTTGTGTGTTAATGAGATCGATTTTTGTGGATTATTAATATGAAGGAAATGGGTCGTAAGAGAAAACGTATTGCGAAAGGGGAAAAAACCGTTATTGTTGCTGTGAATGTCGTTGTTGTCGGTGTGCATGTCACAGCTTTGGGCTCCCACTTAAGACATTGAAATAGGTTTATATTCTGACTTCATTGTCGTAATATGTATGTTCTTTTGTTGGTATCCTGTTAGTCATAGCGTATGACGAAATAGTTTAATGAGAAGTCCATCATGCGTTCACTTGTATACGAATTAAAATTATCAGCATACGTCGATTGTTAAAGTAACCAATATTAATGTACTGCTTACTTTGTCAATGATGAACAGTGGATAATATGTGCGGATTACCCCATCGGAGGTGGATGTATGAAAGATTTATGTCAGGGAGAAAATCTTATAGGCAGGAGTTCTTAGAAGGAGTAGAAATGTTTGATCAATTTGCAAGGGGTCAAACAGAGTTCATTAATAATGGGCATTATAGATGTCCTTGTGTGAAGTGTGGAAACAGAGCATATAGGGCACCTGATGATGTGAAATTGCACTTGTACCAAAACGGCTTCGTTAAGGGGTATTGGTATTGGACATCTCATGGGGAGATAGAACCAACTGAATATGCAAATGTTGGCATTAGTAACCAACAAAACTTGTATGATGACATGGCTCCAACAAGTCCTATGGATTTCGACAACACAAACTCGTTTGTCGATCGTGTTGGAGCAATGGTGAGCGATGTCATTGTTACTAATGAGGTTGAAGTTAGTGAGCAACCAAATGCAGAAGCTCAGGCATTTTATGATATGCTTCAAACTGCTCAGACGCCTTTGTGGAAGGGATGTTCAACCCAAATTGAGTTGTCCAATGCTGTGAGGTTGATGAGTATAAAATCTTATTACAATATGCCGCAGAATTGTATGAATGAGGTGATGCAGTTACTGCATGAGAGTTGCCCGCCAGACAATCGTGTGCCCCAAAGTTACTCAGAGTTCAAAAAGAAGGTCCGAAGTTTGGGTTTAGATGTGCACAGGATTGATTGTTGCCGCGATGGATGTATGCTTTACTTGAAGGAAGATTCGGCCCTTGAAAATTGCAAGTTTTGTGATTTGTCAAGATGGAAGCCGATTAAGTCAGGCGATAATAGGAAGAAGTTAAAATCATATGCAAAAACGTTCTACTTCCCTTTGATACCAAGGCTACAACGCCTTTATGCCTCAAGAAGCACAGCTGAGCACATGAGGTGGCACTATAACAATAGGCGTGCGGATGATGTTTTGTGTCACCCTTCAGATAGGGAAGCGTGTAAAGATTTTGATCGCGAATACCCAGATTTTGCTTCTGAGCCTCGCAATGTGAGGCTTGGTTTGTGTGCTGATGGGTTTAGCCCTTTCTCACAATCTGGCCGTTCTTATTCCATGTGGCCTGTGGTTGTGACACCTTACAACCTTCCTCCAGATATGTGCATGACAACGCCATATATGTTCTTGACTTGCATTATACCGGGGCCGTCAAATCCAAAGAACAAAATAGATGTGTTCTTGCAACCATTGATTGATGAGCCCCGAACTCTGTGGGATGGTGTCCAGACTTATGACATTTCCATGAGGCAAAACTTCTTGATGAGAGCTGCCTTAATGTGGACAGTGAATGACTTCCCCACGCTCGGAATGTTATCTGGATGGAGCACTCATGGTGTTTTGAGTTGCCCTGTTTGTATGGATCAGTTGAGGGCGACACATTTGAAACATGGGGGCAAAGCATCATGGTTTGACTGTCATCGTCGCTTCCTGCCTCGAGATCATGCGTTTCGAAAAAATCGCACCGCGTTCTCTAAGGGAAAAGTGGTGAAAGAGGGCCCTCCATCCAGGAGAAGTGGCGAGGAACTGTGGAATGAGGTGCGTACTCTTCCAAAAGTAACAACGGATAGAGATTTTGTAATCCCGGGTTCAAGGAAAATGTTCACAACTGGACCAAGAGAAGCATCTTCTGGGATTTACCTTATTGGAAAGACCAGTTGCTACATCACAACTTGGATGTTATGCATATAGAGAAAAACTTCTGCGACAACATCATAAACACTGTCATGGATGTTCCGGGAAAAACAAAAGATGATGTGAAGGCGAGGTTGGACATGGCAGACATGTGTGATCGTGCGGAGTTAAATGTTGAACGAGGTGTGAACGGGAGGACATTGAAGCCAAAGGCTTCGTACGTCCTTTCTTTGGACAAAAGGAAGGGGGTATGTGAGTGGGCCCAACGGCTAACAATGCCTGATGCTTATTGCTCCAACTTTGGGAATTGCGTAGATATGAAGGCTGCAAAGTTCCAAAACATGAAGAGTCATGACTGTCATGTGTTCCTGCAGACGCTAATGCCAATAGCATTTCGTGCGCTACCGGACGATGTACTTGAACCACTTGTTGAGTTAAGTGAGTACTTCAAAAACATTTGCTCAACAGTGTTACAGGTCGATAAGTTACAAGAAATGCAACGCAATATACGCATCATCCTTTGCAAATTGGAGAGAGTTTTCCCTCCTGGGTTATTCAATGTCATGGAGCACTTACCTGTGCATTTGGCAGAAGAAGCATACCTTGGGGGGCCAGTGCAATACCGCTGGATGTATCCATTTGAAAGGTAAATACATATGACAAATTTCCTGACAGATGTAAATGTAAAATTAAAGTGTACTTCACACACTCATAGAACTTTAATGTAGGTACTTCGGGTGGCTGAAGAAGAAAATTAGAAATAAAGCATCCCCTGAGGGGTCAGTGGCCGAAGCATATCTGGTGTTCGAGATATCACAGTTTTCTTCATTCTACTTCGGCGCTAATGTGCCTTCAATGCGCACAAGACGTCGACGAAATGAGGAAATCAATGTGGAGTCATCAGGAGGGGAGCCAATGTTGTCAATTTTCGAAACCAAAGGTACTGCTGTGGGAAGTCGGACACAGAGGTACCTAACTAATGAAGAAGAAAACGCTGCACAGCTTCATATTGTGTTGAATTGTAATGAAGTTGAACCGTACATCGCGTAAGTTACAAAAAAAAGGACCCATTGCATCCATCACATGCATTGAACGAATACCATTTTATGAATTGAAACATGGTGCTAATCAATGAATAATGACTTGTACAGACTATTCAAGCAACAAAAATTACAAGGAAACCCAAATTTCACAGATGTGGAGTTAGATGCACTCATAGAGTTCGAGTTTATTTGGTGGTTCAAGAAAGCAGTAAGATTTTTTAATTTTGCCATCATCGTTGGAAATAACTATACTAATTCATCACAGCTTATTTCTAGCAAATGGTCCTGACCTTATAAGTTTAAACATAAATACTTGTAGGTCGACATTGTTGAAATGTTCACTGACGAACGTCAGGTACACCTGTACCATTTGGCTCAACTGCCTTTGAGGAAGGTCACAACCTGGTCTGCATTTAGGGTGAATGGATTCTTATTTCAAACACAGAAGAGGTGTGAAGGAAAAAAGAGTTACAATTGTGGGGTTTGTGTGAAAGGGAGCAGAGAAGGTGGATTCGAGGATGATTATTATGGAATCCTTCAAGAAGTTATTCGTGTTGAATATCTAGGAGAACCACTAAAACAATGTACATTGTTCAGGTGTGATTGGTTTGATAACACCCCTCGAGGAACACGTAGCCCCAACTGTGTCCCTTCGTTAAGGTTAATGCAACAAGAAGATACAAAAAATATGATCCATTCATATTTGCTGCCTCCGCAATGCAGGTGGTGTACATGAGGTACCCAAATGGAATAACAGATAAAGGTAACTGGTGGGTTGTCGTTCCAAACAAATCTAGACACAAAGTGAATGATGAATTCACTTTACCAGTTGCATTTCAAGAGGAACAAATGTCCCACATGACAGTAGTAACTGACGTGCTCCCTGCAACTTTGTTGAATGAGGAGGAAGAAATTGAGGAGGTAAACGAAGACGATCCAGCTAAGAGAAGTGAAGAGGAGGAGTAGGATGATATTGACGATGATACTGAAGACTCTGAATGAAAGTGATAATGATAAATTAGTTGATTGTGACCTAAAACCAAATTGTATGGGCTGTTAGTTCAGATACTTATGGCATTGTACGTGTGACATTTATGACATTGTAATTATGACATTTAATTTGCTGTTAATTTCAATTGCAATTAATTATTTGTTCCTCATATTATTTGATCACTACGTTCTGTATATTTGTCTCTAAGATGTCAGGTACACATCGTGGCCGTGGGGCCGGACGTGGGCGTTCTCGGGGAGCAAACTGACACGACCCCACCGGTCAGCATGAAGAGGAACCTCAGCGACATCAAATCCATGAGGTTCCCCACCGCATTATCCCAGACCCTCGCACCACTCCATCCATGCACTTCAGCCAGCACATGACACCCACCATCCCCCAGGTACACATGTCTGGCAGTTACATGATCCCGAACCCACCTATTATTCCACAACAATCTGTAGAACGGAGTCAGGAACAAAGTGAACATGCTTCTAGCCATGGCAGTAGCACAAACAAGCAACTCATCGCACCTGACGGCAAAGAGTAAGTAATTATGTCTTACCAACTGTATTATCAATTTACAATTTCTGACGGGATCCATTCTTTCTTAATTTGTAGTTTCTGTTCGTACGATGTTGTGTTAGAGATTACAAGGATATTTACGAGCAAATATCCTGAGCCATGGCCAACATGGGGGAAAGTGCCTAAACAACATCGAGACTTGTGGTTTGGTGAGTTTAAGGTAAGAGTTCTCCCAATTCTTTGTACATTCATGTACATATACACATATATGTACTCATTTTGTGGCATGTAATTGTGTTCATGCAGAAGCGTTACTGTTGGGCTCCAGAGCATGCGGCCCAGATACGGAGGAACTTCAAGGAGAAAGGGGCAAGTAGATTGAGGGACACATTCGGGGAGTTGAGGAAGAAGATGAAGCAACCATTGTGGTTGTCTGACAGCACTTGGAAGTCACTGCAGGAATATTGGGCTTCTGATAAATTTCTGAAGGTGAGTTCGCAGGCAAAAAAGAACTGAAACAGCGAGCAGGACGGGTTAGGTCATTCTTTGCATAGATCTGGTTCGTTCCCATTTACTGAGCACAGAAGACGCATGGTAAGTGCGTGGTTCATTATTTGTTGTACTTATTTTTCCCAACGCCTTACCCAATTACAGTCATCCTCCTGTACGTTAACGTATTCTGTTATTGTGTAGGCGAAGAAGCTTAATAGGGACGTTACGGATCTCGAACTTTTCAAGGACACTCATGTAGACGCGGCTAACAAATGGGTGGACAAAAAATCGGAAAAAAGATGGGTAAGTCACCTGCATGATTTCTTGATTGCGTAACAAATCAGCTCAGTATGTTCACGATTGAATGTTATGTCTGGAATGTCTAAATTTATGGAATCTTATTTTGCAGACGGAGCACCAATTGAAGTGGGACCAGATTCGAAACTCGTAATCTTCCACAGATCCCGGCTCCGAACCAACTGAAGTCCCATCCGAAACTGAGTTGTGGGTGCAAGCTAACTACAACAAAAAGGGCCGTGTGTATGGGCTAGGATCAGAAGGGGTCAAACTGAAGCATCTGGTGAAGTCCACAGCGACATCCCGAGACCGTGATCCTGACCCTGATGTGCGAGCATCGGTCACCCAGCTGAACAGCGAGCTCAGTACGATGGCGGAGAGAAACCGTCACTTAGAACAGAAAGTGACTTCACTCACTTCGGAATTATCTGGTCTGAAAGATACATTCCGTGAGTTTATGAGAGCTCAGCAAGCATCTGGGTCTGGATCTCGCCCACGCCCTTCTATGCGCCATCGACAACACCGTTGCGCTGCTCCTTACGTCCCTCCTCCTCCTGAACCGCAACCCTGTGACGATGATGGCGACGATGATGATGATGATGATGATGGTGATGGTGATGATGATGATGGTGATGATGATGATGGCAGCAACCTTGGGTATGATGACCGCCCTCATGACTACAGGGATTATCTCATCTAGCATGTCCCTTAATCCTCCCCTTCCTCCTCGATACTTATTTGAACAGTTACCTTCTCTTGCGTTTGTTGCCTTGCTTTGGTTGCTTATTACTATACTTCGTATTATTACAATGTCCATTTGGTGTGGTTCTTTATTTATACTTATTGACTGAAAGTAACCACGTGTGGTGGTTACGTTTGTTGTGATTTGTGTACCACGTGTAGTGGTTATGGTTGTTGCGATTTGTGTACCACGTGTCGTGGTTTTGGCTTGGTCAACATTTGGTTGGCCTGATTTGTATATGCAGGTTGTAAATGTGTATTTGGGGAACAGCATTTTCAAATTATTTTTTTTTAAATTTCCAGAAAATTCCGATGAAATTTGATGTTCCGTCGGAAAGGATACACCGGAATGGCCGACGGACACCCATTTTCCGACGGAATACCCACTTTCCGTCGGAAAATGCCGACGGAAAATGGGTGTCCGTCGGCCATTCCGGTGTATCCGGCCAACCTTTCCCGACGGCATTGTCCGTCGGACAATTGAAATTCCGTCGGCAGTCCGTCGCCATGGCCGTCGGTCCTGGCCGACGGAATAGGTATTCCGTCGGCAGGTGCGGGTCTACGGGCTTTATTCCTATGGCACGGGTCTGTCGGATTTTTCGACGAATTTTCTGGCTTTTTCCGTCGAAATATCCGCCGGAAAATGACTGTTTTTTAGTTGTGGAATAAGAAAAGAAAAAGAGAAAGAGAAATAAAAATATTAAATTTTTTCAAATTTTTTAAATTTACACAAAGATATACAAGGGAAAAACTGTATACACTTTATCAACAAATCATCCCTACAACCTAAGTATCAAATTATATAAGCGCAATGTACATGTCAAGACTCTTAATCCCTAAGGAGGATACCCATACATTAGTTTGTTATCCCACAGATCATCAAAATAGTGAGTCCATCCTAGTGTGCAGTGTAAAAGTGTACCATCACCCTAAGAGCTAAGCTTACTAAGATTTGTTGCAATCTAACTTGACTATTTTATTGACTTATTGACTTAGGAAGCAAGCTTTTCCATTGGTAGTATTGCATTAAAGGGTAGCATCCAGTAACGCATGCCTTAAGGGATTATTTGTTATTCCTGACTTTATAACTTTTTTATTGTAGTTGTTTGTTTTTTCGTTTCTTTTTGTTTTTGCCAAAAAAAAAGTAAAGACAAGTGTGAGAACAAACTGTGGAAGCCTAAGAACCTAAGACAATAGTGATATACAAAGTAAGGAGTGGACTTAAAACTATAACAGAATAAAGGGGTTAGAATTGGGATATTGAATGACACACTTTGGACTAAGGTCTATCATATATAGTATACTTAAATACAACCTAAGAATTAGTCATAAGGTGTCAAAATCAATCAGGATAGTAGAACTCCCCAAAATCACACAAAAATAGAAAATGCTTTTTGGTTTTTCGAGAACTTTTTCCTCTTTTTTTTTTAAATGTTGGAGCATGACTTCCCTTCACCCACACCAAAATCACACAAGGTTCGTATAGCGAGAAAATGAGCATCTAGGACACAGTAGAGAAGATAAAAATAAAAGGCATGATATAAATAATGTAGAAGAGATAGAACAATAATATTTGGTTGGGAACGGAATTACTTCTAAGCTATAGCTTCCTAATATCCATTTAGACAAAGGCTCATGGAGCATCATCCATTCCATATCAAGCTGAAGATAGCTACTCCAATCATAACCCATTAGTAAACATAGTAGCTTATCACACTTTCAAGAAAAACTCTCAATAACAATGAAACAGTAAAAATCAGAGAGCTGAAGCCAGAAAGAGTATATACATATGATCAATGCAGCAAAATTAAGGGCCCCTATCAACATATCAAATTGTTGAGCCCATTCATGAAACAGGTAGACATACTCATAATAAGCTAATAAATTGGTCATCGAGCTAGCAAATTGATCGTCATGAACAAGCTGTCTAGGCACATCAATGGTTCTTAAGTCCACAAGCCTCTTAATCTTGGCATGTTCAAGAGTCTGGTCCACATTAGTAATCATGGGCTCAAATGTGTCAAACTCCAAAGATTCAGACTTGGATGAATAAAAAAGATGGTCAATTATGATATGGCCAAAAGAAAAAAAAAATCATATTCAACACAAATATCTACATCCAGACCCTCATTGACGTCAAACCCATATGAAAAATACTAATATTTAACAAAGAAATTATTATTGTCAAATTGCAAATTAGTGGGCTCAACCACCCCAAATATTGTTTGATTTATTAAAGTTATGATGCTCATCAAAGTCACTAACACTTTCAAGTTCTTCACCCTTCTCAAACTCACAAGAGTGTTTAAAAGGGTAGGTCGATCAGTAGAATCTAGGACATCCTCAGTGATGTCCCTAGATGTGCTTGTTTGGGGTGTAAAGTCATGGGATAGAGACATAGGAAAGTCATTCTCTTGCTCTAGGTTAGGCAAAGGCATATCACCATGCAAGTCGGGCCTAGATTGGATGGAAGGCTCAAAATCATTATAAACATTGAATATAGGTTCAAGAGATCCTAAACTAGAGTCAGACTTATGCAAATTATAATCCTCTCTACTCTGATAAAAACAGTGATAATATTCAGCAATTCTTTCCTTCATAGTCTCTAACATTTTATCTGTTAATTCATGTATCCTTCCAAGACTCGCACATGCAACATCAACATAATCACGATAAAGGAAATTATGAACATTATGATCAGAAGACTCACAATAATTGTACCAAAAACAAATCACACAAGAGTGAGATGGGTGATCATAAGAGTCTTAAAGTGATCCTGGTGGTGAGGAGTGACGTAAAAAGCATACTTGTGATAGGTCAGGTATCCTAAGGTCTCTCTAGCTTGTTCAAACTCATAAGTGTTCCAAGCTGATTTCTCAAAGAAATCTCAAACCACATGTTGAGTTCTAGATAATCGTAATAACCCTCCAGGATACATAGACTCAACAAAACCTCTAATTTCAACATTCAAACCCATAACAATGACCTCAATAATTTCTCATTTTTCAAAATTTTGATGCAATTGAGCACGACAATCATTAAGTCTCCATCAATAGCTCTAGAAAGGTTCATGCTCAAGTTTTGGTAAATGAAACACTGGCCTTTTTTTTTTTGAAAATTTTCAACTTTTTTTGGATTTTATTTTATTTTCAAACAAGAAAAACAGAGTAAAAAAATTTTGTATGATACTAATCAAATTAATTAAGTAATCAATCTAAAACCAAAAATTATGAAACTAATCTACCAGTAGAAATTACGAAATGGATAAATGACAAAAAAAAAAAAAGAAAAACAGTGACCTAAATTCAAACCATTATCGCTAGCGACGGCACTAAAAACATGATACGATGCAAGAAGCATGTAAAATTGTAGTGCAAGCATACGGTTGTCAGTTGTAGTACAGGGTCGAATCAGAATAAAAGGAAGAAACAGTCAAAACAAAATCATTCAACTAATAGAATTAAAACTAATTTGAACAATATTAAAACTACAAACTAAATATCAACCATTAAACAACTACTGATGAGATTATAAATTCTAATTAATCAAGAGAAAAGGGAGATGAAAGATATTACCGAAACTGCTTCAAAGCCAATGAAGAATATTGAATCATCAATTGGTGTCAATCATGAAAATTCAGCATCCACCATAAACCGAAGAGAGTAATAAAAGTCAAAACTTTGATTGAGAGAATTTTTGGAGAAGCTAAAATCAAACTAAAAGTTAAACTTCAAAAATTGAATTAAAACTTGAACATGAAAATAAAACTAGAACTACTAAAGTTGAATTAAAACTAGAATCAAAGAGAACTTAAAATTAAGCTCAACTCGGAAAAATTCCTAAAATTACAATAATCTCTCAAACTCTAGGAACTAATGCTATAATTAAGAGAGAAAGAAATTGATGATTTTATAAAGTGCACCCATGATCCCTATTCATACCAGTAGCAATCCACCATGCCTTTCTAATTACACTAGATTTCCTAATTTTCAAAAAAATCCTCCACTTCCCGAAGTACAATTGCTCTCTTATTTTTCAAGTATTTTTTTTTCACTTTCCTAATCGTACCCAACTGCCAATTTCTAATTTCTTTATTGACTTAGAAAGGGACTCTACCACCATATTTCTTCAATTCATTCACAACGTTAATCCTAAACTTTCGAATTTTGGCATATTAATCGTCGTATGATTTAGCTGGTTGGGGCGTTGGCTTGCTGCTTGGGGACAAAATAAGGATAGGGCTAGGCTTGCACAAGTGTTGGGTTGCCACAGTAACTAATGAAAAAGCATCCATTCAACCAATAGAACTACACAAAATCCTATTAAAGCACAAAATTGAAGATAACTAAATCTAGGTTAATAGAGGTATAACATTTAGCACTTTTGGTGACTAAACAACAGTGAATGAATAAAATGAAAGAGAAGGGAAGAAGGGTACCAATGAAACGATGTGATCAACATAAAATAGGGGAACTAATGGTTGTGTGCCAAAACGATAACGAAACATAGAGGTAGATGTGGTACTATTTGTGAAAACAAGAGCTAAGAGTCAAGTACTAAATTTATGATACCAAGCACGAGGACCTTGCTTAAGACCATAAATAGCTTTTCAAAGTGCCCGCACATGGTGAGGGAGGTCAAGTGTTCACCACGGGGTTGTGCCATATAGACTTCCTTGATAAGATCTCCACGTAAAAATGCATTCCTAACATCAAGTTGGCATATGACCCTTCCATGTAGGATGGCTAATGAAGGCACAACTCTAATAGTAACGATATGAGCCACAAGACTAAATGTACCATGGCAATCAAAGCATTCTACCTTATCAAAACCTTTGGATAACTAGTTGAGTTGAACATCTCGCAAATAACGCATTGAATTTACACAGAGCCCGATGCACCCACTTACAACTAAGCAAATTCATGTTACGTTGATAAAACAGGGACTATCCATGTTTTATTCTAGATGGGTGCATTATACTCATCTTCCATAGCATCCCACCATTTAGGATCAGTCAAAGCTTTCTTCCAATCATGGGGTTCGGTGATTATGGACACAATTTGGAGTGAGAGAGAGAATGGTTTTGGTTTTAAAATTCTAGATCTTGATTGTGTATAAATTGGATGAACACTTATAGCTGTAGGAATAGAGCCAGAGTTGGGTGCTTGGGATGGAATGGAGGTAGTTTTAGGTTGGGCTAACTTAGGTGAAGGATAAAGCTATGTGTTGGACTCGATTAGGAGAACTGAGAGGAATTCACTTAGTTGAGACTACAGTTGGGAGTAGAGGGAAAGAAGGACGAGCTGGGTTGAAAGCTTGTTAGGACAGGGCTGTGACAAAGTCCATACAAGAATAGGTGTCAAAAACTGAGCTAGATGCTAAAAATGAACCATAATACTCTCCTAGGGCGGACGGGAGGCTAGAAGTGGGTGGAAGCATAGACTTGCCTGAATGAGAATGAGTTGCATAAACTGTGATGGGAATGGGAGTATTTGTAGGGAAACCCAAAACAACAAAGGCTATAGGAGTTAGAGTATAGGGATTAGGTCTAGCTAGGTTGGGGTAACGGAACACAGTTTGGTGAAACACAACATGCCTGCTTATGTAAAAGGTTCCTGTAGTAGGGTCTAAATAGCAATAACCTTTAAAGTTGATAACATAATGAAGAACAACACATCTTTCACTGAGCGAAGCTAATTTATTAGGAGTCTGAGGTATAATATTATTAAAGCATTCTTAAGTAAACACCTCGAGAATAAAATAATCTGGCAATCTATTAAAGAGTTTTGCAAAGGTGCAACACGATTTAAAATTATAGTAGGTAACTGATTAATAATACAAGTTGTTGTATATTTAGACTCATCCATTCAAAAGCAATCAGGAAGCTTGGCAACCGGGAGAAAAGAATGAACTATTTCTAAAAGATGCATATGCTTACATCATCAGGGCAAGATTTTCGTAAAATGATCCCTGTATTCAAACAATATTATTTAAGAAAAGAATTATCAAATTCTTTCCACCATCACTCTAGAAGATCTTAATTTTAGTAGAGAACATGTTTCCTACTAATTTTTAAAATTTTATAAAGTAGTTGTGAACTTGATAACTATGTTTCATTTTAGATATCCACATAAACCTAGTTCAATCATTTACAAAAGAAGCATAATAACGATATTCAAGATAGGATAAAACTAGAGATTGCCATGCATAAAGTGAATCAAATGGAAAAGAATTCAATAACAATAATCTACCAAACTAAAAGGCAATATATAGGACCTACCTAATTTATATGAAATACATTTTTTTATCAAACTGTCTAAAGATGTAAATGAACCTACTAGAATTTAAAGAACTAAAAACTCTACGACCACAATAACCCAAACTTTGATGTCATAACTCTCCAATATCTTGCAAGGTAATCAAGGCAGAGAAGGAGGTTGACTTTGGAGCACCGAGCAGAAGAGAGTGGATTCCATCTCCCCTAGTACCCATTAAAAGCACCTTTCTCGTTGTTCCATCCATAAGAAATGCAATTTCAAAAGAACAAGATGTGTATAGGTGGATAACTTAATCATGCCTTTAGTCTTATTCTTTAGTGCCATTACCAACTCTAACAAAATTACACACAGCAATAGTGGAGGAGGGAGAACCACCTCATTCGGTGTTTTGTAAGAGGAAGTTATCGAATTTGAATACCAGGTTGCAACATTGGTTTCATCCATATGAATAACAACAAGAGCATTCTACTGAGGGCAGGTTACAACTAGAAAAAAAAAAAAGCAGGGACATTGGTGGGATAATGTGATCTTGGTTAAAACAATACTAACATAACTAATGATAAGGAGGACACAATTAGATAATCAGATAAGAAATTTGTATGAAATTCAAGAGATTTAGCAATGTTAAAACTTCAAAAAGTATACCATTAGGTTTCTACACTATACCAGTTGATGTGCCTTTATAAGTCATGGTTGAATTGTTTTACTGATTCTAGTTGTTACAATCACCACACTTCCCTTTGTTATTTTGGTTTTTCCCTTTACCCTTCTAATTATTTCTGCCCTCTCATTGTTCTAATTTCTGACATGGCAAGATTGTTGGGAGGGAATAGAAGAACTGTTGCCTGCAGATTAAACCAGAAAAGCTTGAGACGTCTCTAAATCCTCTAGATGTTCTGTATGTCCAAGCCTTTGTTAATAGATAAGTAGTTTGCCACGTAATTCATCAAATGTAATTTGGGCACTGAAAAAGGTTATAGTATTAACAAAGATGTTTGCTAAAAGACCATTAAGGGTATGTTCAATAAGTTTTCGGTCAATAAGAGTGGTGTTGATGGCAACCAGATAGTCAGCTAACATCTTAATTTCTAGCAAATAGGTTTCCATGGACTTAGTTTTAGACACGCAAATGTTGTTTAATGGCAACTTTAATTCCATAGATTTAGCCAAACCAGCTCTAAGGAAATGAGGATGAAACCTATCCAAATTTGATAGAAATGAACTAAGCCATTCACATCATTCACAATGTCATAAAACATAATAGCATAAAATTTGATAGAAAATGTCATTAAACATAGAAATGAACTAGCTGATTTATCAACAATCCCTAATAACCCATGAGCAATCAAAAGGACAACAAATTGTGCCATCTAAGGTTTTAAAAAATCCACAATTCTGAATGTGATAGGAACAATTGAATTACATTGACATTAGTAGGCAATGGTGGAAAAATAGAGAGAGAGACTAACTACAGTTACTCATAGTAGAGGGTTCCAATCCTAAGAATCCAATACCAAGATGAACATTGGAAAAACTGTTCAGAAACAGCTCAACCTCGAATATGTATAGTTGCAGGTTTGCACTTGAAGACCTGATGTCAAATGTGGAATTTGGGAAAGAAACCGATGACAACATTTATGGCTACGGTATAGGTGATGAAAACAAAAGACAGCATGCCTCCAAAAAATGGTGGCACACGGGGGTGGCAATGACAGTCGTCGATGGCGGCAGAGCGCAAGTGAAACAAGTGATGTTCTAGTGCTGGTTGGCATCAAACATGTCATTTTCTGGTGTTGGTTTGGCTTAGAATTAGTAATGACTTCGCCATGGCCATGGGTAAAAGCAGTTGTAGTGACTATATGCTACTTCCAACTAAGACAATAAACGACGACGAATAAGTTTCTAGCAAGCCAAACTCTAATCTAGTTGTTATTGAAATTGCTGTAAGGGTTTGGAAAAGGGGTTCCTAGGGTTTGTGACAAAAGCGGAGTGAAATACATGAAATCACAAAACAATACCCTAGATTACTACAATGTGATTAGCAAGAGTATATGCAACATTCATGAGATCTGCTCTGATACTATGTTCAAGAACCAATTCAGCTAAAAATTTAAACTGATGGTTGAAGGCTCATGAATAGGTTGTATATTCTAACAAATAAACTATAAGCACAATATTGTAAGTTTTTGGTGCTGGTTTATAGAAAAACCTGCGACGCTGTGGTGCAAGTTTGGCATGGAACCAGTAATTACTTCGCCATGGCTAAAGTTAAAAGGACTTGACAGTAACTGTGCTCTACTTTCAATGGAGACAGACAGTCGCAAAAAAGTTTCTAGCAAGGCAAACTTTGATCAAGGCAGGTACTGGCATGATTACGACGATTTGGAAAATGGGATACTAGGGTTTGGCAGAAAAATGGCGTGAAATAGAAGAAATCACAAAACAAAACCCTAAACTACTATATCGTGATTAACGAGGGGAGATGTAGGATTTACAAGACCTGCTTTGATACTATGTGAGTAAAGGAAAAATAATTATAGGTTCTACCCACTGTAGGAGTCTTGGCATTCCATTTATGATAATTAAAGAGTATAGAAAATTATTATCGTTATTATTTATTAAACGCATTCCACCTTTGACCATGATAAGTTGCATGAAGAGCCCAGTCAACTAAAAGGCTAATTAATAGATTAGTAGGCATGTTGATCAGTTTTAGCATTGCAAGTGTCCATGTTGTATTGTGTCCACGTAATGCATCAATTGGTTTTTATGAAAGGTAGTTAGTGTTGGGGCCTGTAGCAATATGCACAAGCCTATGCGTTCCTCGAGCATATGTGCAACGGTGTGTACAAATTAGACAATAGATTTTGGTCTATAAATGTCTCTCTAACTCCGCATCACGCATACATCAAAAAGTTGCTAGGGATTTTTAAAAAAAAAATGTGAGCCAGCATTTTGTGACCAAAGCAATTTACGAAAAAATTTGCAAATGTTTTGATTTTAGTAGTTGGAGGTAATCTATAATAGATCATCATTTAAATTGATAATTCATCGATGATTTGATAATAGATTTTGTTTAACCAACTAAATATTTATATTTAAGTTATAGTAGTCATGAGTCTATAGGTATGGCTATTTTACATGATATTTTTTTTTAAAAAAATTCCCTTAATGTCTCCCCTATTTTCTTAGTCACTTGTTCCCAACCCAAAAAAAAAATAAAAAAAATATCTCCCATTTGAAAAGTTCTCCCCTTGTTGAAATGCACCACATTACTGCATCTAAGTCCTTAGACCTAGGCCTATATTATAAATGTTCATATGCATATTATATAAGTGATTTCATGATTGGAAAAAAAAATTTAGAAATCACCCAACTAGTAGGGGTGATCAAAACCGGTTAACCGGGAATTCGGTTAACCGAAAATTGGTTAACCGGAAAGTCGGTTCGCAAAAATTGTGAACCGAAAACTGAACCGAAACTTTCGGTTAACCGAATTTTTCAGTTCAGCAAAAATGTGAACCGTAACCGAACCGAAAAACTCGGTTAACCGGATTTTCGGTTCGGTTACCGGTTAACCGTTAATTTAAATTGTTAATTTTCAATTTTCACCCTTTTTTTAATTAATTTAATCATTTAAGACACCAAATATTAATTTACACATTATTGAATGTTTAGTCTTATCTTTAATAATTATAAAATCTATATTTGACCAATATAAAATTTAGAATTTTTTTAATAACAGTGTAGTTTTGGTTTCGGTTAACCGTCGATTAACCGTGCAGTTAACCGAATCTTAAATGGTCGAACCGAAACCGCAAAATATTTTTGGTCCGGTTAACCAAACCGAATTTTTTAGAAAAATCAAACCGGTTAACCGATTTTTCGGTTCGGTTTTTTGGTTTTCCAGTTCGGTTTTTCTGTTTCGGTATTTTTTGCTCACCCGTACCAACTAGTTTGTTCCAGAGTCTTAAAAACTTTTCAAATTTTAAAATGAGTTTAAAAACTCAATAAAATTTAACATTGAATGCAAATGATGTTCAAACTTTATGTGTCTGCATCTAAATAATTCAAAATTTTCCAATTATTTTCATTTTCTTAAGTAAAATAATTCCTATTTTTAGTGCGTAGAAAAAAGGGAGGGAAAAGTTTAATTTAGGAGGATAACTAGCATTATATTTAGGACATAGAAAACAATTCGTTATTCTTGGGTCATATTTAAAGTTGATGAACTAGAGATGTTTTGCATACTCCCCCCCCCCCCCCCCACCCCCAAAACAAAAAAGCAATTGTAGCCAATGTCAAAGAAACTCAATTTGTTCACACACACACACACACACACACACACACACACACACACACATATGTTTGGGATAATCTTGAATATGTGTGTGTGTGTGTTTTCCATGTGATAATCTTGAAACTCCAAGTGAATGAAACTGAAGAAGAAGAAATTGTTGGGAAAGAAGAAGCGAGTAGGAACACCATTGAATCGAGTAACACCAACAAATTTGTTTGGTACACAATCTTGAAAAGGACCTCTCAAATATCATCCCATGCCCACAATCGATCACAAAGCCTAATATAGAGGGGAATCAAAGGTTGAACAAAGCAGAAGGTGAAAGAGGTATGGAATCTAGAGAATAAAGGCGAGAGAATGATTTTCGAAGCTAAATAAAAGTTCTACGGAATCAACCAGTTGAAAGAATAAGGGAAGTAAATGAAACAGTATCAATCCAAGCTATGTGTGAAATATGGCAAACAATATGGGTATGAAACTTTCCTTTATTGAACCTATTTCGCATAATGTGGAATTGATACATTGCATAAAAGCAAGGATTCAAAATGCGATTTCGGTCGTGATTTTGGTTTCAGTCGCGACACGGCAAAATCGCTCTAGTACAGTAATTGTGTTCCATATCGCGGCTATCACAGCATGAAAACGTGGTTCGCCCAACTCTAAAACCTTTTCAATGTGGCCGTTTCATCGTGGTTCGGCGACATTTTGAATCTATGCATAGAAGAAACAGACATTAAATCTGAAATTGAATATTGGAAACCATCTCTATTGTGTTTTGTTTTGGGTGCTAATCCCCATTCCTAGTAATGGAAAGGTTTGCTAAACGCCTATAGAGTAGGAAAGGCCTTGGTAAGGTCTATGACTTGCTAGAGCGGGTTTTCCTTATTCGATTCCACTCTGCATTATGGAGGGATGAAATACCCAAGCATTGAGTGGTATATTTTCGATAAGAAGCCTGTGATTCCAAAGCCATGTAAGGTGGGTTAAACTATAAGGATGATATTGCATCTTTGCTCATTTGGATCAAGTTACATGGACTTGATCTTAAATTTTGGAGTTCGTAGGGGTTATCAAAAGTTAGGAGCTTACTGGGTACACCTTTGGCCATAGACAAAGTAACACAAGAGAACGCAATGCTATACTTGTGGATACGAAACTAAATGGAAATTTCCCCGATTCAATTACATTTGTTGATAAAAATGGCCTAGTTATAGAACAACCAGTTGAATTTCAGTGGAAGCCTTTGAAATCTGCCAAATACTCAATGTATGGTCACTTGGAAGCAGATTGTAGGAAATCTGGTGTAAGAAGAGAATTGAGAAGGAAAATGCCACAAACTGTAGATACTAGATACTAATGCTAAACTGAGAAGCTGATGACATCCCTTGTGCAATAAGGTGAGGGTGTTGCTGATAAGCAAACTATAAGTCATTCTAATGATAGAGATAAAGCTGAACATTTAAACCCTGTAACCCCTATGCAAATTGGTGGTGAGAGTGGAACAAGTGGAGATATTAATCAAATAGACTATGAATAGTTTTTTAGTTTGGAATCTGAAAGGTGTAAATGGGCCAAATAAACAAGAGGCAATATCTAACCTCTTGAGAGTGAATAAACGCCCCTTAGTGGGCTTAATTGAAACAAAAACTACTGTGAAAACATTTCATCAAATCAAGAGAAAATTCTGCCCTCATTGGTAATACGTTCATAATACTACTAGTGCGGAAAAGGGAAGAATATGGGTTATATGGGAACCTTGCTGGGGGTTTAGGTGTTGGAAGTACAGAGACAGGTTATCCATTGTAGAATTGCTAGCGTAAGTAATAATCTGTATGCAACATTATTATACGAATCAAATGATAGTCTTGAAAGGAAGAGTGTAAAGCTTGTCGTAGAGCTACAAATTAAACCACTACTCGATTTATAAATAAGATTCAGAGCATAGGAAAGTAGGGATCGATCCTACGAGGAAAGATTATGATCAATGGCGGAGCTACATAGAGGCAAGGGGGGTCAATTGATCCCCCAACTTTTTGGGAAAAAAAAATTAAATATGGGATATATTTTTTTGGGTAAAAATATATATATATATATTAATTCGTTTAGATGTAATTCACAAAATCATCCTTGCCCGTGTGGTTGGTTGCCCCCTTCGTGTTTCAATGGGTTGTGTGTTCGAATCCTGCTTGTTGCTTCTAGGCCCTTCGTTTTTTTTTTTTTTTGAGTTTTGGAAGTTTATTTACCGTGGTTGCCCAGTGTCCACGAACCACGACTGCCACTGCCAAACCCTTCCTTCTCGGCCCTCTCTGTTGCTCCTTGCTCGTACAGTCGCACGCTAGCCCCTGCCCACTCTCTCTCTCACTCTTTAGCCGTCGCCCACCACCCCACCAGCTGCCGCCTCCGCCCGCCGGCCGCCAGGCCCTCGCCCTGCCTCCACTCCTCCTCATCTCTCATCCTAACTACTAAATCTCAACTCCCAATTTGAGGCAATTCTAAAAAATACTCAATTTTTGTTTTTAATTTTGTTATTTTGTAAATAATTATGTTTATTTTACTGATTTTAGTTAGATTTGTTAAATAATTGATTAATTTAGTGAATTATTCATGATTCATGAATTGACAAGAAGGATTTTAATCTAATTGTCTTATTGGTTGAAGATTTAAAATTGGGCTAATTTTGTTTGTAATTACTTCCTTATTTATGTTTAGTTTACTAATTTTTATTGAATTTGTGTTGAATAAGTGGTTAATTTAGAGATTTACTCATCAATTCAAATATTAGGTTTTGCCTTTCTTGTTCTTGATTGAGAATTTAGAAATTAGAATTGGAGTAATTTGTTGGTTGTTGTTTGTTTATTTGTGTTAAATTTATTGACTTTAGGCAAGTTTGTGTTTGTTTATGATAAACACAAACTACCCCAATTCGAATTCCTAAATTCTCAATCAAGAAAGGAAAAGCCTAATTTTGTAAATAATTATGTAAATTATTTTGTAAATAATTATGTTTATGATTTACTAAAAACCATGAACCTAAGTAAGAATTTGATTGTGTTTTTAGTTTGAAATGGAGAAGTTTTTTTAATAAGATAGCTAGACAATCTGTTTGTTCATGTTCTGCGTCAGAAAACTTACCACTGATCCAAGAAAGTGCCAAACAAAGTACTCAACCACCGTCTAGCAATGAACAACAAGCAAGCACTAATCCATCTTCTTCCAGGAGAACTCCAATCGATATTAATGCTCTTCCATCGGATCCAGCCGATAGAAAACCGATTTCAAGCTATCATCTTAATGATCGTGATGAGGTAAGAAGAGCATATTTACAAAAAGGTCCTTACCAACCCCGAAATCATGCATTCCCTCAAACTAAAATGTCCAATTATATATGGGATTTTAATGAATCATGGTTTGCGGCATATCCTAATTGGTTAGAATATAGCATAAAACAAGATGCGGCATTTTGTTTGTGTTGTTATTTATTCAAGAATGACAAGTTGGGTCATGGTGGAGGGGATGCATTTACAAGTAAAGGCTTTAGAAATTGGAAGAAGAGGAAATCATTTGATGCACATGTTGGTGAAGTAAATAGTGTGCATAATCAATGTGTTAAAATGTGTGAAGATCTTATGATGCGAAAGCAATCCATACAAACTGCCTTAGACAAACAATCTGAGGAGGTTAAATCTGAATATCGAGTTCGTTTAAATTCTTCAGTTGAAGTAGCAAGGCAACTTTTGAGTGGAGCATTGCCTTTTCGAGGTCATGATGAAAGTGAATCTTCAATAAGGAGAGGTCATTTTTTGGATTTGTTAGAATGGCACGCCCAAAGTAATGAAAATTTTGGAAGTATTTTTCAAAATGCTCCATTAAATCATAAATTGACTTCTCCTGACATCCAAAAAGACATTGCTCATTCTTGTGCAAAAGAAACCATTGGAAAGATTCTTGAAGAACTTGGAGATGGATATTTTGCTATATTAGTTGATGAATCCCGTTATGTATCTTATAAACAACAAATGGCTATTGTCTTGCAATATGTTGATAGAAAGGGATTTGTTATGGAGCGTCTACTTGGTCTTGTTCATGTCACCGATACTTCCTCTTTGTCACTAAAGGAAAATATTTATTCTTTGTTATCTCAATATTCCTTGAGTCCATCTCGCATAAGAGGACAAGGGTATGATGGGGCTAGTAATATGCGTGGGCATATCAATGGGCTTAGAGCTTTGATTATGCAAGATTGTCCATCGGCACATTACATTCATTGTTTTGCTCATCAGCTTCAATTAACTCTTGTTGCGGTTGCAAATCATCATGATGATATTAAATGGTTTCTTGGGTGGGTTGGTGTTACATTGAATGTGATTGGTGGTTCTTATAAATGTAGAGATGAGTTTCGTGAAAAACAAACAGAAGCAGTTGAAGAAGCATTACGTTTAGGTGAACTACAAACTGGATGGGGTTTAAACCAAGAACTTGGACTCGGAAGACCTGGGGACACTCGTTGGGGCTCTCATTATAAAACATTTACAAATATGATTATCATGTTTGCTCCTATCATTGATGTGCTTGATGTTATAGCAACTCATGAAAATCATTCACCTGATAGAGTCACAGCGCAAGGTGCTTTAGATGCCTTACAAACGTTTGAGTTTGCTTTCTTATTACATTTGATAAAATTGGTGTTGGGTATTACAAATGCATTGAGTCAGACTTTACAAAGAAGAGACCAAGATATTGTTAATGCTATATCTCTCCTTACTACTGCCAAGAGATAGCTACAAATAACAAGGGATCAAGGATGAGATGATTTGCTTGATAAAGTTTCTTCATTTTGTGTGAAACATGATATTGAGATTCCTAACATGGATGACTTTCATATTATTCAAGGAAAATCCAAGCGTAGAGTTTCCAAGAGCACAAATGAGCATTACTATCACATTGATGTGTTCTACACAATTCTTGATATGCAAATGCAAAAACCTAATAGTCGGTTTTCTGAGACGACCACTGATTTGCTTCTTGGGGTGGCTTCTTTAAATCCTAGTGACTCATTCTCTAACTTTGACAAGAACAAGATACTAAGAATGGCTCAGCTATATTCAGATGATTTTGATGACTTGGCTATTGAGACACTTGCTTTTGAGCTGGATACTTTCATTGCTAATGTAGCTGATGATGTGAGGTTGTCCAACATTTCGGCACTTCCTAAGCTTTGCAAGAAGTTGATTCAAACAAAGAAGCATTTGAGCTTTCCCCACCTACATCGACAAGTTTCCATGGCAACTGTTGAAAGAGTGTTCTTTGCGATGAAGTTCATCAAGACCAAATTGCGGAACAAAATATCATATGAATTTTTAAATGATACTGTTGTTACTTATTTTGAGATTGATATTTTTAAAAGTCTCTCGAACGATGATATCATGCTTTACTTTCAAAACATGAGATCTCGTCGAGGACAACTTTCTTGAATGTAGGAGTTATGCATTTCATTTTTAGAATTATTAAAGTTTATATTATGTGTATTATTAATCTCGCCCCCCTAGGTTTAAATCCTGGCTCCGCCCCTGATTATGATAGTGAGCTAGTTTAGATCTAATTAAATTTACTAATATAATATATTTTACTTTTTCTTTAAATTGCTAAAACATACCAAATTAAACAAGTAAAAATCTAGAAAATTACTCACTAATACCCCTAAATATTATAAGCCTAAATTCTGTAAATAAAAATAGTAAATAACAACAACAACAACAACAACACCTCCCAGTGTGAGTCCCGCTTTCACGGGGTCTGGGGAGATCCAGCTGTAGGCAACCTTACATCTACCGGCATTCATACCTGTAGAGAGGTTATTTCCAAGAGACCCACAAAAAAAGAATTTATGAAAATATTTTAAAGAAAAGACATTTTGAAAAAACACTTAATGGAACAATAAAAGGGCAAGTTGTTTGAGCGATGAAACAAAGGAACCATAAAGACAAGCTGTTGGAAGGTAACATACCTTAACAACTAGAGGTAAGCCAATGGTGCCTCTTCCCCATAGAAGCGCTACCTGCAAACAACACTATAAAAGGGGGGGGGGGGGAAAGAAAAAACCCCACTACCAGGACGTTGCCACTGCAACCCCAAGCCAACTACAAGGTCGACTCTCCGTGATCTAAGATCCTAATCCTATCTAGCCACAACTTTCTATCCTGAGCCAGGTCCTTCGTCAAACCGACAACTATCAAGTCCTCTCTAATCACTTCGTCCGAACTCTTCTTTGGTCGGCTCCTCCCTCTTTTGCCTCCGGGGATATTGATCCTCTCACATCTACTCATTGGCTCATCTACACTCCTTCTTTTCACATGGCCAAACCATCAGAGTCTTGTTTCTCTCATCTAAATAAAAATAGTAAATACCTAACCTAAATATTCTAGAAAAATTAAAACAAAAATAATCACACAATATTAAACTGAAAATTTAAACATAAAACAACAAGCAGAAAAATAATATCAAAAATTACAGAAATTAATATCAATTAATATTCTGCCAATTCATAAATTTAAACTCCTAGAATTATATGTAATTAATTTCAGAAAAATGAAACAGAGAATAACTGCAGAAAATTAGGACAGAAAATAAAATATGAAATTAGAAAGAAAATAAAACACGAAAATAAATACTAAAATTGCCCATATTGTAGAATATAATTTTCTAAACTCAATAAAACCCTAAAAACCAAAAACGAAATTTAAAAACGTAATTTTTAGATTTATTAAAGTAAAAATCTGCATGTATTGAATTCACGACATAATTCTAAAAAAATTATCAAATAATTTCCAAACTTTTTCAAATTAAATATAAACAAATGAGGATAGTAACTAAACCCTAAAATTGAATAACACATGAAAAATCACAAAAGAAAACATTTGTAGCCTAATTTCTAACAAACCGATAAATAATAGCAAAATAGAAAAGAAAATAAATCTGAGAATTTAACCACACCCAAACTCAAAATATAACTGATCTAAAATTACTAAGGCACTCCTAAAAGACTACTCTTTGGGGGGGGGGAGGTAAAGGAAATTAATATTAATGTCTATAGATTTGAGAATTAAAATTAACAAACTAAAGAAATTAACTAAAAAAGCAACAAATAATTATTAAAGATAGCAAATTTATGAAAAACACTTAGCATAATCTATATCCACCATACAAATCAATATTTATCATCAATAACAAATCAATTTATCCATGAGTTAGATTGTACAAGACACCCACCAGTAGATCTTCCCCGTTTTTTTCTTATATTATAGTTTATTTAGGTCTGACCCTAATATAAACCTTACTAGTGTTGATAACCCTAGCACCAACGCAAGAATTTAATCAAACTAGAGTATTAAGCTTTAGAAAAACATCACCTAACAGTTTGTAGCTAATTTACCAGCAAATTGATTCAACAAAGATTTATAATGATTTTCTAATTAAAAGAAATGGGTTTAGCTATCTATGATCAATTAGGGTGATACTTGTGCCTAAAAGACTATAACTTTTACGTACTTAAGCATTTTAAACTATCATATGAATTCATATTAAACTAATTAGTATACATTCTAATTAATCTAACATAAGTATCATGAACAATAAGCTCAAATCATTATAGAATCATGGCATAAAGATTAGTTAGACAATGAAACACAAAACTTGTTTCAAAATAATTAATTTAGCATGGTTTCAAATAGATTATACTAAGTATATAAAAATTACTCAGACATATTATAAATTAAAATACATGAATTAGCCAAATAATTCATGTTTAATAACAACAACTAAACTTTTTTTTAAGAAACAATATTACTTTATATGCTAAAAGAATTGATGCTGATGGCGATACGTGACCTTGAAGTGTTGGTCATGGCGATGATCAAGGAGATGATGATGAGAGACGATGATGATGATGCATTATTAGGAATTTGGTGGGGGTTGACGTGAGATTGTGTGATGAAGGGGTGGCGGGCAAAGATTGCATCCTCTATGGTGAGCGACCGTGGATTTTTATAGCATAACATTGTTAGGGTTTCCTTTTCTTGTAAGATATCTTCTTCTCCAAGTCTTCTAATTCCTCTTGAATTAGGAGTAGTAATCTTATAACCCTAATCCAAATAAATCATTATGAAAATAATATTTTTTCATAAATCATTATTATTTTGGACTGACGTGATGAATTCGCTATTAAAATCCTTCAGTACATAAAACTCGAACTTCAACATTATTTCTTCTCCTCTTTCTTTATTAATGCTTAACCTAAAAATATATAAAATAAAGTAAGTTAGCCAAAATACTATATATAATATAATCAAATTAATTATTCAAAATATGCATGAATTATGCCTTAACAAATTCCCCCACACTTTGACTTTGGACATCCCTGTGCAAAGAAATCTTGGACTCGATGTAAAATCTACCCCCTCTTTCTTATGTAGTCATGCATAAGTATGATATTTACACTAGGCATTGGCTTGCTTTAAAAACAGTTTTATTCAAAATTAATTAATCTTTCTTTCCAACAAATGAATGACTACTAAACATCCAACTACCATCAAAGAGTTTCTTCATCAACCTCACAATATTATCTCTTTAACAAAGTAACAAGAACAATAACTATCATTCTCTTTTAAGCATGCATACACCGATCAAGAGGTCTAAAAAGTTTACGATAGAAAAATTAAAGTACGGTATGGCTATAGAGACAATTGAACTAGAAGGAAGAACTCATTGAAATTGATTCTAAACTTGCGTTGCAATCCTTCTCTCTCTCTCTCTCTCTCTCTCTCTCTTTCTCTCTCTCTCTCTCTCTGTTTCTCTCTCTCTCTTTCAAACTCCGATTGCGCACATATTCAAGGCCCATGTAGGGTCTTAGAAATTAAACACTCCATGTCTCACTCACCCGAATAAAGGTGTTGTAGCAAACAATTTATTCTCATCATTATTTTATTTTTTTATTGACTATTTGTGTGGTACAAGTCATGAATCGGCCCAAAAAGGGGCATGACTCTTGCAACATGGGTTACTCCAATGCACAAAGCTCAACTTACGACCTAAACTTAAAGGGAAAAGGTGTCACGCCACCTACTCCTACCCATGTTGGTAATCTAACTTTTTTTTCTTTTTTCTTTTTTTAAACACAAGAAAAGTCACAATTTTAATGAGTTATTCTACTAATTCAATAGTCTAGGACATGGACTAGGTCATTTTATTGCCTTTGAAGTGGCTATATAACATGATCAAATAAGATGGATAATCATGATAGTTATTAATTAAAGAGATATATGAGGACCAATTCAAATTTCTCTGAATGATAGTTAGCATGCTCAAAAGTCCTTACTTATAGAAGAATAAACTAAAAATAGCTAAGCAGAAAATTTTAAGCAAAAAAGCCTAGCATAAACTCATATTCATGCATTAATTATAATAAAATCACAAAAAAAAAATTGTTTCTTTTTTTTAAGAATGAATATTATAGGAACTAAATGCAGGATTCACTCCCCCACACTTAATTCATGCATTGTCCCTAATGGATGAAAAAAATACAGAAATAATGAAGATAAAAATAAAATTAAATGTATACTTCCCTGAAAATGTTGGGTTGCCTCCCAACCACCGCCTTTGTTTACTGTCGTTGGCTCAACGCAAGTGAGCTCATGGATCCTCTAGTCGGATCTCCTCCACTAAGCATACATGATCTCCTTCATAGAAGTGCTTTAGCCTGTGACTATTTACCTTGAAAATTTTATTAGTAGCAAAGGATTTAATCTCAACAGCACCATGTGGATAAGTCTTTACTACCATAAAAGGTTCTAGCCATCTAGAGTTCAACTTAATAGGAAAGAGTCTCAATTTTGAATTGAATAACAACATTTTTTCACCTACCTGAAATTCTTTCCTACTAAACTTAGCATCATGAAAAGCTTTGGCTTTACCTTTGTAGATCACTGAATTGTCATAAGCTTCCAGGCAAATCTCCTATAATTCCTGCAGTTGTAACTTATGCTCCTCCCCTACTAGTTCATAATCTAGACTGCACTGCTTTACAGCCCAATATGATTTATGCTCTAGTTCTACAGGGAGGTGACATGCTTTACCAAAAACTAACCTATAAGGTGACATACCAATAGGTGTCTTATATGCAATCCTATAGGCCCAGAGAGCTTCATCTAACCAAAAACTCCATATCAATGCAGAATGAGAGATTAAACATGTTTCACCATAGTTTTAGCAGCACCAGCTCTAGTAGCCACAACTTCAATCCACTTAGATACATAGTCAACAAGCATAAGAATGTAAGTAAAACCAAAAGAAGGGAGAAAAGGTCCCATAAAATCAACACCCCATACATTAAAATTTTCACAAACATACACATTATGCAGAGGCATTTCATTCCTTCTAGATAAATTTCCTGTCTTCTGGCATGTTTCACATCTTTTGCAAAATTCATAAGCATCCCTAAAAATAGTAGCCAATAAAATCCACATTCAAGGACTTTGTGTGCCATTCTTTTGGGTCCCAAATGTCCCCTACTTTCAGAAGAGTGATAGAAGGTTAACATTGAATGACATTCACTGTCATCCACACAATGCCTTATAATCTGATCTCAATAGAATTTCTATAAATATGGCTCATTCCAAACATAATATTTAGATTGAGCTCTTATCTTCTCCTTTTGGGCTGTAGACAAGCCTATAGGAAAGGTTGTGGTTACTATATAATTAACTATATCAGCATACCAATGTAGCCTATCAGTGATAGCGTATAAAGTCCCATCACGGAAACAATCACTCAATGGATTACCATTTTCCCCATTGTTTAGCCTACTTAGATGGTCAGCTACTAAATTTTCAGCTTCTAGCTTGTCTCTAATTTCCAATTAAAATTCTTGAAGTAGTAAGACCTATCTAATCAATCTTGGTTTTGAGTCATTCTTATTTAATAGATGTTTAATAGTAGAATGAATAGTATAAATCGTAGCTTTAACACCCAATAGATAAGGACAAAACTTTTCCAGGGCAAAAACAACAGCATACATTTTCTTTTCTGTAGTAGTGTAGTTACATTGTGTTGGGTCTAGAGTTCTAGAAGCATAGTAGATCACATGATATATTTTCCCTACTCTTTGACCAAATACTACACCTACTACCTTATCACTAGCATCACACATCAGCTCAAAAGGCAGGGCTCAATTAGAGGGTTGTATTATAGGAGTGGTTGTCAATTTCAACTTCAATTGGCCAAAAGTTCTCTACAGTACTCATTAAAATCAAATAAAGCATCCTTTGCAAGTAAAGCACATAAAGGAGAGGTAGTCTTAGAAAAATCTTTGATCAATCTTCTATGAAACCTAACATGACCTAAAAAGAGCCTCACCTCCTTGACATAATGTGGATAGGACAAAGATTGAATAATGTCTATATTAGCCTTATCAACCTTTAATCCCTTGGATGACACTACATGCCCTAGTACTACTCCATGTTCCACCATGAAATGACACTTTTCAAAGTTAAGCACTAAATTAGTCTCAATACAACACTTAAGATCTAGAGTAAGATGATGCAAGCACTCATCAAATGAATCACCATGTATAGTAAAGTCATCCATGACAGATTCCATAATTTTGGTGATAAAATCTGAAAAAATACTCATCATACACCTTTGAAATGTAGCGGGAGCATTACATAGACCAAACGTCATCCTTCTAAAAGCATAGATGCCAAAAGGACAGGTAAAAGTGGTCTTTTCCTGATCCTCAAGAGCTATAAGGACCTGAATATACCCTGAATACCCATCTAGAAAGTAATAATGTGACCTCCCAGCTAATCTCCCTAACATTTGGTCCATAAAGGGCAATGAAAAATGGTCCTTCTTTGTGGCCTTGTTAAGCTTTCTATAGTCAATGCACACGTTCCAACCACTCTGGACTCTAGTAGGTATTAACTCATTGCACTATTATTGTTCCACCATTTTTAGGAACTACATGGATAGGACTAACCCACTCAGAATCAGCGATGGAGTATATCACTCCAACATCTAACCACTTAAGAATTTCTTTTTGAACTACCACCATCATAAGTGGATTTAGTCTTCGTTGAGGGTCTTTCTTAGGCTTAGCATCTGATTCTAATGTGATTTTATGTGAATATAATGTGGGGCTAAGTCCTTTATCTGCTAAAGTCCACCCTAACGCTTCACTATGTTCTCTAAGCACCCTAATAAGTTTATCCACTTGTTCAGATGTAAGTGCATTAGAGATTATAACAGGTAAGGTCTCATCATCCCCTAAATAAGCATACTTAAGATTTTTAGGTAATGGTTTTAGTTCTTGCTTAGGGGGTGAAATACGAGAGGGTGACATCTTCATGTAACTTTCAGGCAATTCTAACTTTAAGTCTATCAACTACATGTAATTGCAAAAAAGACTCTATGCTATCCACTAACTCATTATTAATATGGTTAAGGCATATTTTGAAACACAAACCGATCCAAACCTTGAGTAAGTACTGTTAACAACTCATCCTCATGAGACGATTCATAAACAACTTGAGATAATTCATCAATCATATCAAGTGCACACAGATAGTTCACATTAGTAGGAAATCTCATAGTGCCAAAAATATTGAACTTAATAATTTCACCATCAAATTCCATAGTCAATGTTTCTCCATGGACATCTATTTTTGTCCTAGATGTTTTAAAAAATGGTCTACTAAGCAATATGAGAACATCAAGACATACATCACCCATGTCCAATATATAAAAGTCAGTAGGAAAAACAAGCTCATTGACTTGGACTAACACATCTTCTAAAACTCCATCTGGGTATGCATTACTCCTATCAGCTAACTAAATAATTAAATCAATTTTCTTTAACTTTCCTAGGTGTAGTTTATCATAAACAGACCTAGGCATCACATTGATAGAAGCTCCTAAATCAAGCATGGCTCTATCAAAGGAGAGGTTTTCAATTTTACAAGGAATAGAGAATATACTAGGGTCCTTACATTTAGGGGGAAACTTCTTTTGGAAAACAGCAGATATGTTTTCCCCCACATTTACCTTTTCGTTCCCTTTTAGTTTACGTTTTCCTGTATAGAGCTCTTTAAGGAGCTTGGCATAGCGATGCACCTGCTTTATGGCATCAAGGAGAGGAATGTTGATCTCTACCTTCCTAAATGTTTCTAAGATTTCTTGGTTTGCCTCATCTACCTTAGGGTTTTCCCCTCTCAGTCTACTAGGGAAAAGTGGTAATGGCCTTTAAGGTTCCGTCTTATCCTCCCCTATTTCCTTAACATTAGAGGTAGTGTCTTGATCTTGGTTAGGTTCAGGTTTGTTGACCTCTATTTCATGCTCTACCTGTCTATTCTTTCTAGGTTCCTTCAACTTTTTCCCACTCCTAAGTGTCATTGCACTTATATTTTCTTTTGGGTTCTGGAATGGTTGAGATGGCAACCTATGTTGTATCTGGGCCTGGAGATTGCTAACTATGATATCAGTAGCAGTCTGTCTCTCCTGGATCTGTTTAAGAGTCATCTATATGTTCTAAAACTTAGTGTCAATCTCCTTTTTTTGGTCATCCATATTTTTTATGACTTGCTCTCAAAGGAAATTTATTCTATCCTGCGCAGATGGTTGAAGTGGTGGTTGGTCAAAACCTAGGGGGTTGTTCCTAGGTCCATACCTATGGTTAGGGTGGTCTTTCCATCCTTCATTATAAGTGTTGGAGTATGGGTCATACTTCCTTTTGCCTTGTTTAGAAAACATTGCATTCACATCACCCCCTTGAAGTGTAGGCCACACATCAATAGCATGTCCGTCTAAACAGCAAATACCACACACCACTGCTTTCTGAACTCCTCCAGTAACGAGTTTGTTTAGCGTACCAGTTATATGAGACAACTGGGTCTCTACAGATGGACCTGAACTAAGCTCATTGACCTTCCTAAACTGGGGTTCCGTAGTTCTAAAGTATTGGGTGTTTTGCGCCTTGATATTAAACAATTCCCTAGCCTGAGCTGGAGTCTTATTAACCAAAGTCCCCCCGGTAGCAGCATCCACCATATTTTTATCTGTAGGTAGTAAACCTTCATAGAAATATTGAATCAATAATTGTTCAGAAATTTGATGTTGTGGATACCTAGCACATAATTTATTAAAACATTCCCAATACTCATGGAAAGGTTGCCCGTTCATTTATTTAATTCCACATATTTCTTTTCTCGTGGATCTAATTAGATGTGGGAAAAAATTTCTCTGAAAATGCTGTATGAACTTGAGTCCATGTGGTGAATGTTGCAGGGGGCAAGCAATATAGCCAATCTTTAGCTGTATCCTGAAGTGAGAAAGGAAAGACTCTCAACCTAATTTGGCCCTGGGTGATACTCTTAGGTTACATGGTCGAACATGTAATAATGAACTCATTAATATGGCGATGTGGATCCTCACTAGGCAATCCATGAAACTTAGGCTAGGGGTGTTCATTATTCAGTCCAAATCCGGACCGGACCGAAGATCGGCCTAGACCGAACTGGATCGTGCTGAACCTAATGAATTCGGTCCGGTCTGCGGTCCACAATTTTTTTTATTCGGTCTTCAGTCCGGTCCGGTCCGGACCAAGGACCGAATAAAAAAATTTTGAAAACCGACTTTTTACTTATTCAATTTTAATTTTCTTTTGCTACTTATGATTTCTCAAACGTTCAAGAATATTGATTTGTTTTTCATGGTGAAAATATGTTGAAATGGTTCATAGTGAAATAAATATAAGATGTTCATATCGTAAAAATTTGCTAGGTTGACAACTTGGTCTGGTCCGGTCCACGGTCCATAACTTTCCTCTTTTTCGATCCGCGGTCCAACCCGGTCCGCTCTGAGTTTGGACCGATGAACACCCCTAACTTAGGCAGTAAGTTTAAAAATCCAGACTTAAGCTTAAGTGGTCGGTCAAATACAAGATAAGTAATAGACAAAGGTTGAGTTCCCAAATTACGTGCAACAAGTTCACGTGAAGTAGCCATCTCAACTTTAATAACTTCACAACTTATCGATTCGGAGCTTACAGATTCAAAATCACTTACTTTACTTTCAAACACCACAAATGTGTGCTCCTTTTTCTCTTCGATCATGCGACCACTCCTTGATCTCATAAACTAAAACAACCTACAAAAATAAAACACTAGAATTAAAACAAAACAAAGTAGTAAAATCAAATAGAAGCAAACTAGCAATTTCATTTTCTTTCCCCGGCAATGGTGCCAAAATTTGTAAAGCTTGTCGTATAGTTACAAATTAAACCACTAATTGATTTATAAATAAGATTTATAGCATAGGAAAGTAGGGATCGATCCCACGAGGAAAGATTATGATAGTAAGCTAGTTTAAATCTAATTAAATTTACTACTCTAATATATTTTACTTTTTCTTTAAATTGCTAAAACAAACCAAATTAAACAAGTAAAAATTCTAAAAATTACTTACTAATACCCCAAAATATTATAAGCCTAAATTCTGTAAATACAAACAGTAAAATACCTAACCTAAGTATTCTAGAAAAATAAAAATAAAAATAATCACACAATATTAAACTGAAAATTAAAACAGAAAATAACAAGAAGAAAATTAATATCAAAAATTACAAAAATTAATATCAATTAATATTCTGCCAATTCATAAATTTAAATTCCCAGAATTGTATGTAATTAATTTCGGAAAAATAAAACAGAGAATAACTGCAAAAAATTAGCACATAAAATAAAATCTAAAATTAGAAAAATAATAAACTGCACTTAAATAAACACAAAAATAGATAATAAAATTATCTATGTTGTAGAGTATAATTTTCTAGACTCAATAAAACCCTAAAAACCAAAAAGATTTATTAAAGTAAAACCCTGCACGTATTCAATTCTCGAAATAATTCTGAAAAACTTATCAAATAATTTCCAAAATTTTTGAAATTAAATAGAAACATATTAGGATAATAACTAAATCTTAAACTCAAATAAAACATGAAAAATCACAAAAGAAACTATTTTTAGCCTAATTTCTAACAAACCAGTAAATAATGGCAAAATAGAAAAGAAAATAAATCTGAGAATTTAATCACACTAAAACTCAAAATATAATTGATCTAAAATTACTAAGACACTCCTAAAAGACTACTCTTTGGGGCGAGGGATTTAAAGGAAATTAATATTAATATATATAGATTTGAGAATTAAAATTCACAAACTAAAGAAATTAACTAAAAAAGTAACAAATAATTATTAAAGATACCAAATTTATGAAAAACACTTAGCATAATCTATATCCACCATGCAAATTAATATTTGTCATCAACACACAAATTGATTTATCTATGAGTTAGACCATAGAAGACACCTTCTAGCGGATCTTCCCCATTTTTCCTTATATTATAGTTTATTTAGATCCAACCCTAACTACTAGTTTTGATAACCCTAACACCAACGCAACAATTTAATCAAAATAGAGCATTAAGCATTAGCAAAACATCACCTAACACCTTGTAATCAATTTATCAGTAAATTGATTTAACAAATATCTACAACGATTTTTTAATTAAAAGAGATGGGTTTAAGTCATCTATGATCAATTAGGGTGATACTTGTGCATAAAAGACTATAACCTTTACGTACTTAAGCTTTTTAAACTATCATATGAATTCATATTAAACTAATTAAGCATGCATTCTAATTAACCTAACATAAATATCATGAACAATAAACTCAAATCATTATAGAATGATGGCATAAAGATTAGTTAGAGGACAAAGCACAAAACTTGTTTCAAAATAATTAATTTAGCATGGTTTCAAATAGATTACACTAAGTATATAAAAATTACTCACACATGTTATAAATTAAAATACATGAATTACCCAAATAATTCATGTTCAATAACAACAACTAAACTTTTTTTTTAAAAGAAACAATATTACTTTATATGCTAAGAGAATTGATGCTAATGGTGATGGGTGGCCTTGAAGTGTTGGTCATGGCGATGATCAAGGAGATGATGATGAGAGACGATGATGATGATGCGCTATTAGGATTTTGGTGGGGGTTGACATGAAGGAGGAGGGGGTTTGCAAGGTGATTGTGTGATGAAGGGGTGGCGGGTAGAGATTTGCATCATCTCTAGTGAGCGGCCATGGATTTTTATAGCATAACAATGCTAGGGTTTTCTTTTCTCATAGGATGTCTTCTTCTCCAAGTCTTCTAATTCCTCTTTAATTAGGAGTAATAATCTTGTAATCCTAGTGCAAATAAATCATTATGAAAATAATATTTTTCCATAAGTCATTATTATTTTGGACTGACTTGATGAATTCGCTTGTAAAATCCTTCGGTAAATAAAACCCGAACTTTAACATCTTCTCTTCTTCTCTTTCTTTATTAATGCTTAACTTAAAACTATATAAAATAAAGTAAATTAGACAAAATAATATATATAATATCATCAAATTAATTATTAAAAACATGCATGAGTTATGTCTTAAGAAAGAGATTATGGGATTCCATTTTTATCAGAAACTATTCATGAAGCTCACTTGATGGATCGATGGGGATGTCAATAGTGTTTTGCCTTTTGAGCATAGAATTAGGGGAACCCAGTTAGTGCTAAAGAATTTGCTAATTTTGATGCAATTAGCTTATAATAACTTAAGTACACAGACTGCACCTATACATGGAGCAATAGAACTGTATATTCCAAGATTGAAAAAGTGGTGGCAAATTGGGAGTATTTTTCAGCTTATTCTGATTTGCACTACCTAGTATTGCTAGAAGGAATATCATATTGTTAGTTTTTGGTGCTCGAAATGCATAACACAATGGCTTCAAAGAACCAAAGATTCAAATTCTGCAATATGTGAACTAATGTGATAGATTTATAGTGATAGTCAAGCCAGATTGGGACCTTACATCCATTCAAGCTCTCCCATCTTTCAGGTTGTATCTTATTTGAAAAGATTGAAGCCACACCTCAGTAAGCTTCACAAAGGGGGCTTTTAGTGATTTCTAGTGGAAAGCTCAAATAGCTTATCAACAGTTAGTGAGCAACAAGCAGAAATCCATAATGATCCTTTTGATACACAACTTCATGAGGAAGAAAAAAATGATTTTATAGGAGTATAAGAATTGAGTACAAGAAGTGGAGTTGAGCTTCCTATTAGATCAAGCGGCAGAAAACAAAAGCAAGGTGGCTAAGAGAAGAAATCAAAATACAACATTTTACTATGCTATGATGAAGCAAAAGAGGTATATGAGTAAAATATTGCCTTTGAATGATCCTTAAGGCAAGTTACTCATTGAGACAACTGCTATTGGTAAACATGTTATACATCAGTTTCAATTTTTTTTAAAGAGGAATTTGTTGATCAAGGACCTATTTGGAAGGAAATTTAGCAAGGAAGAAGACTAACTATAAGAGAGCTAGATTATCTAATCCTTATAAATTACAAAAGGTAAAAGAAGCTTTTTGCAATATAGATAGTACTACAAGTAGTGAGTCAGATGGCTTTAGCATCCATTTCTTCAAAAGTGCATGGCCAATCATTGGTGAAGTAGTTCCAAAGGCAGTTTTTGCTTTTTCTCTCATGGTAAGTTACTTGAGGAATTAAATGCCACCTGGATAGCACCTGTCCCAAAAGTTCTAAATCTCCAAGCTACAAATGAGCTAAGGCTAACTGCTTGCTACAATGTGATCTACAAAGCCATAACTAAAATGATATGCAACATAATGAAAGAGGTATGCCTGATATAATTAATCTTAAGTAGAATGCTTTTGTTTTTAGGAGATGTATTATGCATACTTGTGAAGCTTTATTAGGAAGGGCATAACTTATAGATGTACAGTGAAGACTAATTTAAGAAAGGCATATGACATTGTCAACTGGAAATTTATAGAGCATATACTTATGGCTTTGGGGTTCCCAAATGTTTTGTGTAAAGAGTTATGACATGTGTATACTCCCCTTGGTTTAGCATTGCATTGAATGGGGAAAGCTTTGGTTTCTTCCCAAGTGGAAGAGGTTTTGGACAAGAGGGACCAATGTCCCCCCTGCTATTTGTGGGTGTCATGGACTATCTAAGCAGATCCATTAAGCTGACTATACAAAGTTCTTTATTTAGTTTCCAACTCCTGTGTTAGAGAGTCCAGTTATTCTATGCTTTGTAGATGACTACTTATTTTCTATAAAGATGCACCTAACAATGTTTCTTGTTTAATGTCAACCTTTGATCATTTCTCCAAATGTATTGGTTTGGCTACAAATGCAAGTAAGACTCATGTAGTTATGACAAGGGTTAGTAAAGAAACAAAAAATAGATCCTAGACATTATAGGCTTCTAATTAGGAGAGCTCCCCTTTAAGTACTTAGGAGTACCAATTAAGTCATCGAGGCTCACCAAAAATTACTGTCAATTGCTTATTGGCATAATATGTGCAAGGATAAAAGGATGGGACTTGAAGAGCTTGACTTATGCAAGCAAAGTTGAGTTAGGAAATTGTGTATTCATGAGAATGCACTCCTATTATGAACAAGTATTTTGTTTTTTTCTTCCCCAAGGTGTGATCAAAGCAATTAATGATTTGTGTAGAAAATTCCTTTGGGTGGGAAGAGGGTGACACCAATTGTCTACTTGCTACTTGTCAAGAAAGAAAGGAAGGCTTGGTTTGATGAACGTAAAGAGCTGGAATGTAGCAACCTTAAGTATCTAGGGCACCTTGCTACAATGGAGGACTCATTATGGCTTAGGTGGATACAACACTATTACATAAGGAGAACTGGGACCGCATAGTCAAGATGACTATAGTTGGCAATGTAGGAGATTACCAAACGTCAAAGACTAGGTGGCTAGCTTGTTTCATGATAAGAAGAATGGGTGGCTGGCTGTGAAGAACTTATAATAGCTATTAGATATAAGAGCCTGGAGCTGAACCAAGGCATTGTTAAATGGTACTCTATTGTTTTGAGTAGGTACAAGTGCATAAATTTCTTCCATTACATGGATGAATATGCATAGCAGACTACAGCCACAAGACAAATTACAGTTACTAGGGGTTTCCCTGACCAATAGATGTCTGTTGTGTGAAGAAGTTGAAACCAGTGAGCATATATTTTTTTAGTCTAGGTTTTTGCAACATGTAGCACATCAGGCATTAAACAAGCTAATTGGGGATAGTGTAGCAGACTAGAGAAACTAGTAGACTAAGGTTATTGAGCAAAGATTTAGATCTATGAGCGAAAGATAGGCAGGTTATCTAACTTTAATAGTTGTGGTATACTATGTATGGAAAGAAAGAAATGGAAGAATGTATAATCTCAAAAAACTGCATATTAATCATATTGCATAGGAGATTGTCTATAGCATTAAAGCAAGGATGGAAGGGATTAGGATGTTATATGGCAATCAGCAAGTTTTTGGTAATTTATAGGAAAATGTAAGCCCGTCTAAGTATATCTAGAGTATAATGTATTTATCTGGTTGGGTAATGTGAACCTTAGGTAAATTTCATTAAGCAAATAAAGGTATAAACCCTTGATGATGAGCCTAAAATGTTGATGAAGATTAATCTTCCTAAGATAGCCCATGAGAGAAAAACTCCCTAAATCTTCTAATGATTGTATCAAACTTGAGAACAATTAAACAAAACAGATAAATCAACCCACCACTTAATCCTCTAATGCCAAGGCACCAAGGATTAAATTAAAGGGATGAACTCAACTTCAACACCCTCCTCAGAGAGATAAAGAAATTTGAGATTTTGAGAAAATACTAAGCATCATGCTCTCATATCATTAATAAAGTTATAGAAGTATCATAAGGATCAAGCAAATAAATCGAAGGGTACCCCCTTCTCTAAGTCATGAACTCACCAATAGGATTATAAGAAAATTAACCAATAAAATTCTAACTAGTGCTGCAATTTAAAAGGGGTTATCTAGTGGTGCAATTTAAAAGGGGTTATCTAGAATATAAGCTGAGTTAGAATTGGCTGCATTAGTGCTAAATTGGATGAGTCATCGACTACCTTTAATTGGATACATCATGGAGGGATTTTCCTACAAGTGGCTCCTAGAGGAGTACACCAGTTGTCAAAGAAATATTAGCCCTTAACTCATCCATTTGCTAGCCTAATTAATTCCTTAATCAAAACATGCAATTCTAGCTTCCACATTGACCCTTTTTTGGGTTTCACCCTATGGCTTCTCCAATACTTGGAATTTAGAGATGTTCTATGTCTTGATAAAAATTAGACATCTTGGGCTATTAGTACATATATAACTTGTCCAAAATCAGAGCCCATTTGTCCTCTCAAAATTGACCTCGAATTCAGATGAGATGTTCTGCCCAAAAAAATTAAAATAAGCTAATTAAGCGGTTTTAGAAGATAACATAGCTAACTCCAAGAAATATTAGCCCTTAACTCATCTATTTGCTAGCCTAATTAATTTCATAATCAAAACATAGAAATTCTAGATCCCACACTGACCATTTCTTGGTTTTCACCCTATAGCTTCCACGATACTTAGAATTTAGTGATATTCTATGTCTTGATGAAAATTAGACATCTGAGGCTCTCAGCACATATGTAACTTGTCCAAAATTAGAGCCCATTTGTCCTCTCAAACCTTACTTATAGTGAGATGAGATGTTCTGCCCAAAAAAAATAAAAATGAGGTAATGAAGAGGTTTTGGAGGATAAAGTAGCTAAGCTCCTTATTTAGGCTTACTAGTTGCCTAACCACCTTTTATAAGCTTACTAGGATCTCCTCAAGGGTCCCAAGTCAATGTTGACCTAGGAAGACCTAATCCTTGGCCCAAAGCCAACATTGAGCCTACTTGGTTCAATACCCTTGCTTAGGAGAGTAAGACCAAGCTTGGAGTTTGCTATGCATCAACCTCTCCCCCTTGAAGAGGATTTTTCCTCAAACCTTCATTATGTTTTGCATCATCTTCAAGCTACGGAGTGAGATCCCCAACATTAAAGGTGGCAGATATTTGCATGTCTCCTAGAAGCTCTATTTTGTAGGCATTCTCTCCCACCCTTTATACCACCTTGTATAGACCATCTCCTCTAGCCATAAGCATGTTCTTCCTCCTTGAAGGAAATCTAACCTTCCTCAAGTGTAACCACACAAGATCTCCCGACTTGAACTCAAGATGAGTGCGACTCTGGTTGGCCTTCAGCCTGTATTGCTCATTCACTTTCTCAATTTGTGACCTTACTTCCTTATGTAGCCTCTTTATGTCCTTAGCTCTTGCTTCCGCCTTAAAACTCACCTTTGATACTTCAGGGGCGGGAATAAGATCAGTAAAAGTAAGAAGGTTAAGGTCATAGCACACCTCAAAGGGAGAATAAAAGGTAGCATAGGAAGGGGCTAATTGTATGTGAATTCAGCATGAACAACCTTGATATCTCAATCCCTTAAACATTTGTTGACCATACCCCTTAGTAAGGTTGTGAGGATTCTATTTGTGACCTCTATTTTCCCATTGGTTTGAGGGTGGCAAATAGTGCTAAAGAGCAACTTAGTCCCCACTAAACCCACTAGTCTCCATAGGGATCTCTAAAACTGAGATAGAAAGTTGGTTTCCCTATCCGAGGTGATAGTTCTCGGAATACCATGTAGGTAGTGTCATCACTTTTGTGGAAAGCACTAAAGTGAGCCATTTTGTAGAATTGATCTTCTACTATCATGATAACATCTTTTCCTTTTGGCATCCTTAGGAGTGCCCTAATAAAGGTCACGCTAATCTCATCCCGAGGCCTTATAGGAACCGAAAGAAGAGTGTAGAGGCCTTGATGGAAGTGACTCTTAGGCATGTGATAAATGTTGCACCTTGTGAACATCCCCTCCTATCTTAGGCCAATAAAAATGTTCCTTAAGTATCTCAAGGGTCTTGTTAATGCTAAACTGACCGGCTAAGACTCCTCTATGAGCCTCCTTGACAATCAAGTCCCTTAAAGGGCTCTTGAGGATGCAAAGCTTGTTTCCTTTCAACAGGAATCCATCTTATAGAGTGAAATACTCAACGGTAGAGGGATCTTCCACCACTTCCTTGAAGTCTTCATCCTTTCTATAGAGCTTTGATGGAATGGAATCCAAGGACCTTAGCCTCAAGGACCGAGAGGAGAGCATACCCCCTTGATAATGCATCGGCCAGAACATTCTCTTTTCCGCCCTTATGCTTGCAAGAGAAGGTGAAAGATTGACGGAAGTCAAACCACTTGGAATGTCTTATGTTCAACTTGCGTTAACAATTGATGTGTGGCAATGCCTTGTGATCTGAATGGAGAATAAAGTGCTTGGGCTTTAAATAATCACTCCGATATTTCAAGGCTCTAATAATGGCATAAAATTCCTTATATCATAAGTTGAGTAGTTGAGCCTTCAACCATTCAACTTCTCACTAAAGAAGGCTAGACGATGCTTAGCTTAAGTAAGGACTACTTTAATTCCAACACCACTAGCATCACACTTGGCTTCAAAAAGGAGATCAAAGTTAGGAAGAGCCAAGATAAGAGCCGAACATAGCATATCCATGATTGTTTCAAAGGCTCTTTAGGCGTCCTTTGTCCACCCAAAGCTTCCTTTATGCGTTCGGCTACAGGAGTGATAATGGAGCTAAAGTTTTTGATGAACCGCAGGTAGAAACAGGGAAAACCATGGAAGCTTCAAACTTCAAAGATAGAGGTGAGAATAGGCTAACTCTTGATAGCCTCAACCTTAGATTCATCAACTTGAATTCCCTCACCGGACATAAGATAGCCAAGAAAGAAAACTTGAGGAGTGAATAGCTCACACTTCTCAAGCTTGGCATATAACTTTTGTTGCCACCACAATTGGAACACTTAAGAAATATGTTCTACATGAGATATCTCACCAGGACTATATACCAAGATATCATCAAAATAAAACACCACAAATTTCCTAATGAATCATCTTAGGACTTCCTTCATGAACCTCATGAAGGTATTAGGAGCGTTAGATAGACCCAAAGGCATCATGAGCCTATACCTGGTCTTAAAACCAGTCTTCCACTTATCTTCTTCTTTCATCCTAATTTGGTGTTAGCCACTCCGAATGTCAATTTTGGAAAATACCTTGGACCTATGTAACTCATCTAGCATATCATCCAATCAAGGAATAGAAAATCAATACTTTATGGTGATGTTGTTTCTGGCCCTAGAATTAACACACATATGCCAAGTGACATCCTTCTTAGGTACCAAAAGTGTAGGGACTAAACATAGACTTAATCTTTCCCTAATGTACCTATAGTCAAGCAACTCGTAGACTTGTTGTTGAAGCTCTTTTAACTCATTAGGATTGCATCCATAAGCTAGCTTGTTTGGCAAAGGAGCACCTGATAGGAGATCAATATTGTGCTCAATTCCTCTCAAAGGAGAGACTCTCTCAAGAGTGAATGAGTTAGAGGATGCATGGGTTTCACTTCCTTACATGTGTTTGACTCCAACACGAGTAAGGCAAATGAAGGTTTTCTCTTACTAAAGGCTCTCTCCACCCGTGTTTTACTTGCAAATAGGCTTTTCTCACTTCCCTTCCCCGATTTAAATTTACAAGGCTTGTGTGGGGGTAATGGGGGTCAAAGTAAGACTACGACCCTTATGTTTGAATGCATATGTATTAGCATGCCCATCATGAATCACATGATTATCAAACACCCAAGGCTTACCAAGTAATAAGTGACACACATCCATAGGAAGGACATTACAGAGTACCTCATTATAATATGGACCAACCAAAAATGCAATAAGAGCTTGCTTAAAAATGGTTAACTTACTTCCTTGCTTCATCCATTGAAGAGAATAAGGGGTGAGATGCACCCTGGCGGGTAATTGATGCTTGTTAATGAGTGGTTTTGAAGCTACATTGGTGCAACTTTCTCCATCGATAATGAAATCACACACTTTGCGTCAAATAGTGAAACGAGTATTAAAGATTTGCTCCCTTTAACTTGGTTTACAAGGAGCCTTTTGAACATGGAGTGCTCCTCGAATTACTAAGAGTTCACTCACATCCAAGGTAGCCAAAGTATGATCATCTCCTTCGAAATGCTCCTCACTAGTTGCTTCCTCAATAGCTTGCATTTCTTCCACTTCTGTAATGGCAAGAGTTCTCCTATTGGAAAATCCGCCTGGATGTGTTCATAACCATGGCATGTGAAGCACTTCTTACCCTCCAACCTTTTTGGTGGCTCACTAACAATCCCTTTACCCTTATCAAAGGCTTTGATGGGTGTAGGGGTAGTGTCAACTTTGTTGTGGGAGGAGTAACCCTTGGGGGTGCTTTGAAGGCGAATAGAAGTGGCTTGAAAGAGTTTTTAACCCTTAAGTTACTTTTTAACTTTGATATCTAGGTGACATACATCACCAAAAGATAAGTAAGGTTGTAGATTCACCTTGGAGATAACCCCTTAATAAACCTAGCAATCTTAAGTTTGGGTACTTCATCGAAGCCAACCCTTATTTGGAGTTGTTCAAGCTCTCTAATGTACTCTTCTACCTTTAGATTATCTTGATTGAGATAGCTAATCTTAAGGTAGAGTTCCTGCTTGTAAAAGGGCCTAGGAATCTCTTGTACATACGCTTTTTGAGCTTGGACCAAATTTTAACTTTGCATTTGGCCTCTCTAGTCCTACTCTTCTTCACATGCTCATACCATAGTGAAGCATGCCCCTTCAATTTAAGAATGGCCAATTTGAAGGACTTTTCATCATTAAACCCTTTGAGTTCAAAGATCCTTTCAATGACTTCTACCCAATCAAGGTCGTTCTCTAGGTTAAGATCGTTAAAAAAAATCAGAACCTCAACGTTGGGATCTCAAAGGTCATCCCTTGGATGCCTTCTTCTTCGAGGCGCTTCTTCCTCATCATCAACGTCTTCATGACAGGAAAAGTAGGTGATTTCAATAGGATTAACATCATAGCCTTAACGGTAAGGGTTTCGTTATGTAGATCCCTTCACTTGTTCAAGCTCTATAGTGAGTCTCCTCACTTGTTCTTGAAGCTCAACAATGGTTGTATCTCTCCTCATCTCATGGGCTTGATCAAGAGAAATTCCCTTAGACTGAGAAGCATCTCCCTCATTGCCCATGGTTGGTGGTAGTTTATACGTGAAAAGAGGAAAAAGGACAGAAATAGGGAAAGCACGAGCGTGCTAGGGGTGGCACGGAAAAGAAACTGGGAAAATGCATACGGCACGGTCTTGCTCAGTGCCACGAGGTGGCCATGCCAAATCTCTGGAATAGAAATACGAGTGCAGGAAAGGGGCACGACCATGACAAGCAGCATGGGTGAGTCGTGCCAAATTTCTACTTGGGTGATTTTTGATGAACTTTTTGTGAAGGCCTTTTTGTGGAGTTTTAGGGATGTGTTTGGGTTAGGCATTGTGTTTAGGCTATAATTAGAGTTCTTTGTGGACTAAAATAAGAGACTTAGAGGGGGGGACTAAAGGCAAAATACGAAAGAAAAGAATACAATTAAAGTAAATTAAAACACGAAGTTTGATGGATTTGATGCTTATCAAGATGAAGAAACTTTTTGCTCTGTACCAAATAAACCATGGGTGAATTGCATTGACCAAATAAAGGAATAAACCCTCTATGAAGAGCCCTAAATGTTGATGAAGATCAATCTCCCCCAAGAAAACCCAAGAGAGGTTCCCCCCCCCCCCCCAATGTTCTAGTGATTGAATCGAACTTGAGAACAATTGAACAAAAGTGAAAAAAATAACCACCCTTTAATCCACTAAACCCAAGACACTAAGGATTAAATGAAGGGGATGAACTCAACTTCAGCACACTTCCTAGAGAGATAAAGAAATTTGATATTTTGACAAAATACAAACCGTCAAACTCTCATATCATCAATTAAGTTTGAGAAATATTACCAGGATCAAGAAAATAAATAGGAGAGTACCCCCTTCCCTAAGTCATGTACTAACTAATAGAATTACAACCAAATTAACCAATGAAAGCCTAACTATTGGTGCAATTTTGAAGGGGTTATCTAGAATATAAGCTGAGTTGGAATTAGCTGCATTAGTGCTAGATTAAATGAGTCATCCACTATCTCAAATGAATTGAGTCATGCGGCACATTTTCTGTAGGTGGCACTCAGAGGAGTACACTAGCTGTCCAAGAAAATTTAGCCTTAACTCATCCATTTGCTAGCCCAATCAACGCTTTAATAAAAAAATGTGCAATTCTAGATCCCACATTGACCATTCCTTGTTTTTCACCCCACGTCTTTCTTGATACTTAGAATTTAGAGATGCTCTACATCTTGATGGAAATTAGACATCTAGGGCTATCCCTAGATGTATAACTTGTCCAAATCAAAGCCCATTTGTCCTTTCAAAACCGAGCAAGAAATGAGATAAGGCGTCCTGCTCAGAAAAATGAAAATGACCTGATGAAGTGATTTTCGAAGAAAAAGTAACGAAGCTCCATATTTAGTCATACAAGTTATGCAACCACCTTTCGTAAGCTTCCTTGCATCCCTTCAACGATCCCAACTAAACATTGACATAAGAATACCAAGTCCTCGACCCAAAATTAACATTAAACCTACTTAGTTCAACACCCTTGCCTGCGAATCAAATCAAACCTTGGAGTTTGAGTTACGACATAA
>JACYFF010031958.1:84084295-84111053 GCA_017589665.1 Selenicereus undatus | reverse complement strand
AATGTTTACTCAAATTTTGACAATTAATGTGCAAAATTATAAAAATACATATAGTCATAACACATAATCTATATCTTATTTTACGATAAAGACAAATTATCTTCATTATTTTCAACAACTAATAAAAATATTTGATTTTCATCATTATTATTTTTTCTATCTCTTTGAACATAATATAAATATAAATATGCAATATTAGAGATCTTAGATACAATACAATCATAATTATGATTCTATTTATACAAGATAATACCACCAACAAATTACCACCAAAATTAAGGTTCCAAATTACTTTAAATTTTTGGAGTACAAGAGTTTGTGCCAGTATTATGTTCCCTTTAACACAACCTTATTGTAATATGTGAAAACTTTCTACAGGTGGAAAGGTGAATGATAGTTTTATACTATATCTTACCATCAAACTACAAACAAATAATAACTAATACATTTATAATATTTAGACTTGCAACTATAATTGTAAAATTGTGACGCTATTGTAATTTTTATAAATAATTATTACAATTTAAAACTCCTGTGATAATCCATGCATGGCATGGTGTAGAAATACTAGTTAAAATTAAAAAAATTGGCGCCCCAAGCTGCAAAGGTTTTATCATGGTTTCCAAACTTGCTGCATTTCTCTCTCCTCCCAAATTCAACAGCAAATCAAATGTTTGGCAAGCTCGACAATCCAATCCTCACTCTAATTTGATCATTTTCATTGACTGGGAGCCCGAACGAATTCGGATCATTGGTTTTGTATTTTTGTTCATTTTATTGCCATTCTTAGTCTAGGTAGTGTTTGTTCGTCCCTTGTCTCCATTCCAATGTACTGAGGCGGTGCCATCCATTGTCAATAGGCTACACAGCCAACAGACTCGCCAACGATCAATGAGTTTTCTGGGGGCCTAATATTTCAACGACCATCCACACCATGGTATATGAAAAATTCAAGCTTCCCCGCCAACGAAGCTTACTCGAGCCCTTTCTTGTCCCTCTTTTTTTAGGGTTATTCCAGCGGCTAGAAAGTTGCTTTTACAGAATTGGACGGGGCTCATGGTACTTTGATTGGCAAGGGGGGAACAGAAAGGTGCCCATTCGATGCAGAAACAGTCGGTGTGCGTAGCACAGTTGCACTACAAAAACATGAATTCAAGGCAAACTATGCTCGATCTGAAGTAAGTAATTTGATTCGACTTTGAAAAAAGGATTAATATGAATCTCATCAAAATCAATTTGAATCTGAGGCATCTTATACTTAAATAAGTCAAATGACTTTAAATTTTTTCAATCATGTATTAAGTTGCCAATTTATCAATAACTATAAATAGTCCTTGTAACTTCAATTCATTGTTTAGATATTGGAAATGTAATTTCATCTTACACTATCTTATACTTTCTTTTCAAGTATATGGGTCTATTAGTGAAAAATACGGCCTCTTCTCGGATTTTATGCAGGATTAATATGTTCCGGTAAAGAGATGCTCTCACTATGGTGAGAGATCGCTTTGGGTCGAGATGGTGAAAAAAGTAGGATGAGTCTGGATGACTAGACTCGTCACTTTATTATGACCCAAATAAAGATGAGATTTTTAGAAAACAATTTGAAAATCATTTTTCAAAAACAAAAATGGCTTATAGTTACAGTCTTACAGATGGGTGAGAAGTGAAAACTGGTGTAGCAACCGGAGACAATCTATAACACCCTGTAATTGTAGGAGAATTGTCTCCATAATTTTATTAACTAAAAGAAAATTAGCAAAAATGTAACTATTGAGGTGCTACATCCAGTTTTTCCAATATAATAAAAAGCAAGGTATGGTTAAATGCATACATAAATAAATGTAAATTGAATAGGGATAGGGATTATCATTTTATTTATAAGATGCATAAAGTACATGGTGAGGCAATGCTCTTAATGATCAACAAAACACCAAATAGAATGACGCGCAACAAAGGGGTCTTTGAGGGCAAAAATTGGGATATCTTGGTTATGATACCAAGAGCAATGGTTTTATGGATGAGTTGTTGGATACTCGTAACGAAGATAGGGAATATTTGGAATCTGCATCTGAAAAAGAAGACAATTGAACACCAGCACCTATAGCTTAATACCAGATCAATTTTTCACCCTCACCTTCATCGGTGGGTGAAAGGCTAAGAGGATTAGGTGGAGTGATAAAAAATGAAAGGTACAAGCTTTATGCAGAGCGACTAATATGAAAGTAAAGGGCAACTGTAATACGAAAACACGTGAGAGTTATGCTGTGCGCATTTTAGAATTAAAATTGCACAAATGTTGATTCTCAAAATTATCATGCTTGAAACAGACTGTATTGTTGCTGCACAGGCCATTATGTCAAAGAGTATTGCTTAAGTTCTTCCATTACAGGTTTTCCCTGAATGGTTGAATTATTTAGTTTTTTTAAGTTCTATTTTACAAGAACATGTAATAAGGTTATGTATGATTGAGGTTGCCAAGTTTGATTTGTATTTTGATGAACTAAGGTTCGGTCAGATAGGGATCCAAAGTAGATTTTTTCCATCGTCATGGCAGAAAAACTTGTATCTTTGCTGATTAATGAACAAAATACACTATCGTTTCACTTTTTAAGAAAGCAATAACCTTAATTGAAATCTCAAAGTCTAATTGTTGAGTTCTTCATCATTTCATGTTCAAGAGTGGCTTTAATTTTCTACCAAAAACAAAAATAGGAAGAAGAGAAGAAAATGAGGTGAAACTCAGTACATCTGACATTGTAGCTTAAAAAACTAAAGACCCAGCTTGAGGTCTTAGAAAAAGGGTATATTAGGCCAAGTACCTCACCTTGGGGAGCACCAATACTATTTGTGAAGAAGAAGGATGGAAGCTTACGGTTGTGCATAGACTACAGGGAGTTGAACAAAATCAACATAAAAAAAACCACTACCCACTACTCGGATTGATGACCTTTTCGATTAACTGCGGAAACTATGAATTCTTGAAGATAGACCTTAGATCCAGCTAAGTTGAAGAAGTGTGAATTTTGGCTAGAGAAATTAGCTTTCTTGGGTCATATAGCGTCGAAGGAAGGAGTGTCAGTAGACCCACAAAAGATAGAGGCATTCGCCAATTGACCAACATCGAAAAATGCTATAAAGGTGCGAAGTTTCCTAGTGCTGGCAGGGTACCATCGAAGATGTGTTCAAGATTCCTTGAAGGTAGCAACAACGCTCACTCATCTGACATGAAAGACGATGAAGTACGAGTGGACGAAAAAATGTGAGCAAGTGTTCCAAGAACTTAAGAAGAGACTTACATCTGTACGTATATTGGCCCTACCATATGGGAATAAAGGACTTGTGGTATATAGTGACACATCTTGTAATGGTTTGGGGTGTGTATTGATGCAAGATGGACGGGTTATAGCAAATGCATCTCGACAACTGAAGACCCACAAGAAGATTATCTAACCCATGGCCTAGAATTGGCAGCAGTGGTCTTTGCCCTCAAGTTTTGGAGGCATTACTTGTATGGAGTGCACTGCGAGATCCTTACCGACCATCAAACTCTCAAGTATCTATTCCCTTAGAAGGACTTGAACTTAAGACTAATAAGGTGGCTAGAGTTTCTTAAGGATTATGACGTATGCTTCCAATATCACCCCAGGGAAAGCGAATGTAGTGGCTGATACCTTGAGCCATAGACCTTACCTTACCTTCAAACACCTACTCTCCATACCAATGGAGTTGTGTGAAAAGTTTAGAAGTTTGGAAATCAATGTGGCTATAAGAAAAGGGAAATCTCTGTTGTGTGCATTGTAAGTGCAACCTACACTCGCTGAATAGATTTGAGCTACCCAAGAAAGGGACCAGCAGCTAGTGAGGATAAAGAAGGAGGTGCTAGAAGGTAAAGCACTAGGGTTTGTGAACCACGAGGATGGGACTTTAAGGTTCCATAACCGAGTGTATATCCCTGCAGTGGATGCCCTTAAAGGAAAGATTTTGGATGAGGGTCACAAGTAGACCTTCTAGTAGAGCAACATGAAGCAGGAAGTAGTAGATTATGTGTGTAAGTGCCTTACATGCCAATGGGCGAAAGCAGAGCAGCAGTGCCCTTAGAGGTCCCAGAGTGGAAATGGGACTCTATTTCCCTGGATTTTGTGGTGGGGTTATTGAGAACAAGGAGTAAGAACAATGCCTTCTGGGTGATTATTGATAGGTTGACCAAGTCTGCACACTTCATAGTGATGGCAAACACCTAGGCTCTGTACACTTCCTTAGCTTCAGATTGAGACGCGAGGTTTTAATCAGGATTTTGGCAGAAATTACAAGAGTGATTCAGGATCAAATTGAACTTTAGCACGACCTTTCACCTTGCTACGAATTAGAGGATATGCTACGAGTCTGCGTTTTAGATTTCAAGAAGGCATGGGATGAGCAATCCACATTGATCGAATTCTTGTACAACAACAGTTATCACTCCAGTATAGGAATGTCCCCATTCAAAGCCTTGTATGGTAAAAGGTGCTGAACACCCTTATGCTGGCAAGAGATCGATGAGGCACTCACTATTGGACCTGAATTCATTCAGGCCACCACACAACAGATACAAGTAATCCAAGAAAAGATGAAGGCGGCCCAGAGTCGCCAGAAGAGTTGGGCAGACAAGTGGCAAAGACCCTTGGAGTTCGAGGTAGGAGACAAAGTCTTCTTATGAGTCTCACCCACAAGGGTATTATACAATTCGGGCAATCGGGCAAGCTCACCTCGAGATATATCGACCCTTCCACGATCAGGGAGTACTTTGGGGAAGTAGCAATCAGCTATAACTGCCAGATGAACTTCTAGAGTTCACAATGTGTTTCACGTGTCTCAACTGCGTAAGTACATTCCTGACCCAACCCACGTGATCGAGCCAGAACCCCTACAGCTTAGAGAAAACTTAACTTATGAGGAGCAACCGATCGAAATTTTGGACCGTCGGGAGAATTAGCTCCTTGATAAAGTAGTTCCACTTGTGGAAGTCCTCTAGGTGAACCACACCACAGCTGAAGCAACATGGCAAAAAGAAGAAGGAATGCGATCTAAGTACCCTTATCTGTTCCCGGGACCAGGTATGAGGAAGTTTCGAGGACGAAACTTCTTTTAGGAGGGGTGAGATGTGAAACCCAGGAATCTAGATGTGTTTTTTTCTTTTTACTATTGAGTCATTTGTGGAGTTTCGATGACAAAACTTCTTTTAAGGGGGTGGAAAGTAAAACCCCGAAAATTTATATTTATAATCCTCAAAAAAGACTTAAGATAATCCTTAAGTCACTTGAACTCATAGGGAATATTTTAGAGCATACGTTCATGAGTTAGGATTTCGGACCAAACCCGTCTTTCATTATTGGCCCCAATCCAAGCTCTTGACGAAAAATTATTAATTTCAATTTCAATTTCAAACTGAAATTAATAATTTATAAAATAAAATTTTGGATTTTTGAAAGATAAATTTTCTTTGAGAAATTTAGATTTTATTAATTAGAGTTTTCTCGCAAAAGTTCAAATTTTAAAGATTTTTAATTCGGAGGTATTTGTGGTTGGGATGTTAAAATCTCCTAATATTCTAAAACAAAAGTTTTTTTTTTCAAACCCTGGCTAAGCCCCCTCCCCCATTTTCTTGAGTAGGCATGGGCCTAGAAAAAAAACATTCTGCATTCTCTTGCATGAAACCCCCCAATTCAACCCTCACTGCACACCTCTCTCAACTTATAACCCTAGCACCTTTACCCCTCTCCCGTTTCAGCCACCACCACCCCCTCTAGCAACAACCGCCGCCGCCACCAGGCTGCTGCTACCGTCACCCCCATGTCGCCTACCAAGGCCACCAAACCTTCCTTCCTCCCTAATTTTCCTTAGGTGAGAAAGTTAGTTTTTTTTTTGGGTTGTTTAAGTGTAAAACCTTTATGCTTTTTTAGAAGGGATTTTTATAGCAAATTCACTCAATTTCTAGATTCTAATTTAGTTTTTTTTTGGGTTGTTTAAGTTAAAAAGCTTTACGCTTTCAAAGAAGGGATTTTTACAGCAAATTCACTCAATTTCTAGATTCTAATTTCTTCTCTTTCATGATTGAAATACAATACTCAGATTTTGGGGTGATTTGAAAGCGTATAAACAAACATCTCACCTCCCACTTTCGTATTCACGGTAAGCAGAAAACATTCTCCTCAAAACCTCCCTTGAAAGTGGGCTTGGATAGGTTTTAGTAATTTTCTAGTTGTTACTGATGATTAGAAGTAGTTTTGTATTGATTTGGGTGAGTTTGGTTAGGTACAACACGTGATTTCATGCATGGGATCTAAGGTTAGTCAGCACCAGAAACTATCCTACAAATGCACCAAGTTTATCGATTAAACTACTTTTATGTGCTGTCTCAAAAATCATGGAAACTTTGATGAATGTAGATCTATGAGTCTATTTGCATAGAAATTTTTGATCATGAATTTTGGGTTTAAAATGAGGGAGAAACAAATTTTCTCCCGGGACTACGCAATCCTGGACTGAAACAGATTGTGAGGAAAGAAGTGAAGTTTTGAGGATATTTTTGTAGATTTTTGGGAATTTTATTAAAATAAAAGTTGTAGTAGACAAACATACCTTTCTAGAATATGCATAAACACCTCCATAAAAGGTTTGTAGGTGATGATATGGCGTCTGTAGTTAGGGTAGAATTCTGAGCTGAAGCTATACCAAAGCCCCAACAGGTTTAAGTTGCATTAATTGTTTTTATGAGGTATTTGAGTTTTAAAAAGTGATGCGGGTTCATAAAAATTAGAATCTTAGGATTTTGGTGCTAGTAAAGTGATATAAGTGGTCTGGTTGACTCTTAGGTTGAAAAAGAATAGTTTTTGGTGTAAGAACTTATGTGCATTAGTCCATGTTGTGATGCTTTAATTTTATTGTTTAGGCCCAATACTCTAGTTCGAGCTCAAATTAGGAACGTATGCTTCTTCGAGATAATGTCTATGCCCTAACTCCCCCTGGTTGCTCTTTCAAAATGATTTTGGATGTTTATGAACTGTTATGCGACGTTGTATATAAAAGGGATCTTATATGTAAACTGTGAACTGCAACTAGCAATTATGTGATTTCATAAATGTGGAGTATCATGTTGTGACTGAACATTTTATTTGAGCAATTCATGTTTTCGGTGGTTTTGTTAAGTAGTAGAAGATTGTTTGACAAGGATTGGGCTCTCGGGAAGCCAAAAAGATTATTTATAATATACTAATCCTAAAGTGAAAAACTAAGGTGAGTTTGTAGGAGGGTGCCTCCTAAGATCAGGGTAGGTTTACCTTGATAATAAGACAAGTTAATCTCCTCGAGTTATAGCATGTAGTTTTCGGGTACGTGCCATTGTAGATGGACGTATGCCAAGATGGGTTCTAGTAACCCATATGGTTGTTCAATGGAAGGCCATGAGACCCTTTAGTGGGGCCACTCGCCAAGAATAATTCACTTGCTGTGACATTTGAATAACGGTTATTGTTTGAAATGGAAGATCTTGAACAGGTTGGGAATCATTTTTGAACTGTTTGAATGTTCCCTCTTACCCCTAAATGTTAGAAATAAATACGTGTTTTACAGTTAGGGGCAAACATTATTGAGCTTCGTCTCATTGTTTGAAATGCTTTGTTTTCAGGTACCGATGTGCTGCATGAGAATGGGATATGAGCAAGACCTCGTAGATATTTAGATTAAATTTTTTTATTTGCATTGAATAACATTGAGGTTGTAGTTGAGACTAGATATTGACCTTAACTTTGGTTTATACTTTTGTTTATTCTAATCAATTACTTTTTTGCCTTGTATTTCATTGTGAAATACGGCAGTGATGCCCATTAGGATATTTCTGCTGCACTCAATAGGCTAAGTATTAGCAATAAAAATGAATTAAAATTTTTGGGGCATCACAAAATGTATCTTTCATTTTCATTACTATAACCTGGATTTGAAATGCGAAGTGCTCAATAATAAAGGTATGATCACTAAAATGTATCTTGTCGTTCTTAGGGTTGTCTTAGTCTCCAAATAACGTGTAAAACTATTTTTAGCTGAACCCAATCAAGGAACGTGGCATGGCAAAAAATAGAAATTAATTAACAAATGATTATAATCATTATATGCTAAATTCAAAGGCTAAATAAATATTAAGGAATGTATTTTAGGCCAAATTTTTGAAAATCTATTTCAATTTGTCTTGCATACCAAGCTAATGCCGATAATATTTCATCAAATTATTATCCCCACACAAACACAACACCAAATAAAACCCCAAATAATCTTGAATATGATAAAAAAAACAAGTGATTAGAGGTACTTAGATGGTCATTTTTGTGCCCAAACTTAACAGTGTGCAACTTTGGGGATGCATACTAGAGAACATGCTGCACTTTGAGGAAACTGAGTATGCATAGTTTGCACATTGGATCAAGCATGTTTGTTATTTGAGCTTGGTATGATGCTATGTGCAAAGAATTGATTCCTAAAGCATGGAAAGTTGGCCACGTTTGACTATAGAAAAAGGATTGATTACAATGATCAAGTGGCCAACTTTAAGGTCTTGTGTATGAGAACTGAGCCCTGTTGTGGGTGAACTAGCTTTATGAGGCTAAAGTACGCATTGCATAGAGCAGACTCCACATGATTTGGGATTGACATGGTTACTTAACGTAACGATTAGAAATCTTGAACATGGGCTATTAGCCATGTTTCAAGCGACAAATAGGGTGGCAAGGATGGCTAACCAAACAGCTTTGAAGGCTCATATATGAACCTCATGCCACATTTGAAGCAAACCAAATATGCAAGATTCTAGTGTGCATTGCAAAGATCACATATTCGGTGACTCGAATGTTATGGGACAACGAGACACCTGAAGGCAAAGCCTTAAACAAGGTAGAGAAAAGGGGTTTCTTGTGGCGGTTGTTATGATAGTTTTTGAGACACATAGTAGTTCCTCTAGGTTAGTATGACCTTGAGGAAATCTCAGATGGCAATGGAAACCAAAAACATTACCGAAATCTAGCCGGAGTAGACCAATCCTATGGGGAGAGAAAAGGAGAAGGGAAGCTTTTGGTGGCTGTTGTGGTGGTTTTGATAGTGGTGCCTGGTCTGGTGAAAAATATCAAGCTCATGGAGGTTGTGGGAGCCATTTGCCAACCACTTCGGCTGGTGTGTTTGCTACCCACAAATAGAAAGTCATGATAGAAATAAGGGAGAGAAGGGGGGAGATGTTGCACAGTAGGTTTGTGAGTTAGTAATGATGGTTTATCTCAGTTAGGAAGGCTTGGTGAGGTGGGGGAGTTTCCAAAGGGCACCATGTGGTGACTTTAATGGTGATTGTGGTAACTTTTTGGTGAAATAGAAACTCCTCCAAAATAGAGTATTATTTTGAGGGGAATGAAAAACAAGAAGAAGAAAAAGAAGTTTGGCAATTCATGGACCTTGAAAGTAATCCCTAATCTTTTTAAATGCTAAATTGGAAGGAGATGTGATAGGATGGTGAGTGGATCTAAACCCTGGTATTGATAGGAGCGGGAACATGGCTTGATATGTTCTCCATTCTCCACCTCTTGCTTCTAAGCAGTGTCATGCAAGCCTCTTAAGGTGAGCAAAGACTGACAATTGAGGGTGGCAGGGCATGGAGAAGGATGGGTGGCTTAGCCGTTGCTTGTGGGAAGGTTTTCGGCTCAACTATGTTCACACCTGAGATAGCATGGTGGCAATCTATTCATTGGGCTTTTGGAGTTGTATAGGTCACATGTTGTGTAGTGCTGAGGCTATTTTCTTTTATATAAAATTTGAGGAAAATAAATTAAAAAATAAAAATTTAGAAATGTATTTATATATTTGATAAAGGCATTAAGAACTTGGAATCAGTTTTGTATATCCCAAAGAAACTAAGAATTTATGAAATTAGAAATAATAAGAAAAATTATTAGGGAAAATATTTGGGAAGAAAAGTGAAATATCTAATTTATCAAGTATTTTATGCAAATTTTAATTAGAAATAAATAATTTGGATGGTTTTATTATATAATAATTAAAAGTAACAGAGAAAATCATTAGGAGATCTAATGTAAAATGTTAGTGTAAATATATAATAATTAAAAGTAACAGAGAAAATATATAGGAGAGAAAATGAATAATTAGCTCACTACGAAGTCTTGTATAAATAATGATAAAAAGAGTAATAATTAATTTGAAGGCTTTAATGTAAAATGTTTAAATGAGCAAATAATCAGCATAAGGCAGTAAAGCAAATCAAATGACAAGAACAACAAGAATAACTCATAGTGTAAGTCTTCCTTTCATGAGGTCTATGAGATCTAGATGCAGATAGTCTTAACCCTGTAGACACTCGTGCAAATAGAGAGACTGACTCTAATCGATTCATATAAAAAATTTCAAAAAGCATTTTATTGATTTGAAATCTTTTGAAACACATTTAAAAAATATAGAAACTAAATATAAGATAACATGCAATAGTGATCAATAACTAAATAAATAAGCATTATGAAAAACCAAATGCAAAAAAATAAAATTGAAAAAAACTTAAGAAACCGATAGGACCATATTATCACTTAGAATACAAGAAAACAACATCAGTTACCACTAAGTGATTAAAAGTTGTAGTGTGAATGACTGATTGAAATCAATCACTAAAATTCTAGACCTCTAAAAAATCATATGTTGAGTTATGTCCTCCAAAAGTCTCAAGTGTCTGATTCATGTCTAATCACCTCATTCCATTTTTTCTTTGGTCTACTTCTATCTCTCTTATCATATCATTTTTTCAGCTTCTTTGAAACTTAATAATGAATAAAAAAAGAACAAGTGTTTTCTTTTATACACTAATAAATTTATGTTTGTATAGTAACGATTAATTATACGACAAGTGTACATGAGAAGTTAAATGAAGTGTAATGTATGGGCTCTTTGGCTTCCATAATGAAGCAGGAAGAATCCATAAAAGATAATAAAAGTTGAGACTAATCATATGGCTACACCAATTAAAAAGCTAGTAAATAAAAAAGGAAAACAAAAGAACTAAGAGTTGTTATTGTTATATATAGTAATATGGCAAGTGGACATGAGAATTAAATGAAGCATAACCTATTGGTTCGTTAGCTTCCATCGTGAAGAAAGAAGAATTGATGAAAGAAGATAAATATCGAAACTCATCATCCAATTATACAAATTGAAAAGCTAATAAATAATATGGGAAAATAGACAAATTATTACTGATATGTATAATAAATTTATGTTAATATAAGTAGCTAGAAGAATTGTTAAGTCTCTTTATTAATTTTTGTGAAAACATATATTGTTTTAATAAACAGGTATGCAGACAAGAAAATGTCGGTCTAAAATTATGTTGGCCAGGTAATTAGACAAGCGCCAAATATCAATCAACGAAATATTCTTCTTTTCATAATTTTAACCAATCGTATGGTGGAGATTAGCGAGGAATAAGGACTTTTTTGACTTTTGCATGAATTAGCTCTGTGCGTATAGAAAAAATATTATACTTCGTATATTATTTTCTAACTTCTTTTAATTCTTGTCATGAAGATGTTAATAATAGTGCTAAGGCATGATGCACGTGAATTTTACACCTCATTATACCTATATTTAGCTCAAATAATTAGTAATTTAGGTTACTTATTTGTGTTTTGTTGGTTTTGTAGGTAATAAAGAAAATTGCGCAAATGGCGGATAATTTTTGGAAAGCATGCCATAAGTTAGGCACATTTACCGAAAATATCTTGGAGGATAACCCGGGATAACCATGAAGGAAGGCCGGGAAGATTATGGAAGAAATAAAGAAGAACACTGCAAAAATTTGGCATAGACTGCCAGCACCAGGCGACAAGGGCTATTAGTGCCAGGCGGCAAGGGCTGCCTATGCCAAGTGGTACGGGGTGCCTATGCCAATTGGCGTGGCCGTGCCAAATCCTGTTTTTGCTCTATTTTATGTATAGAATTCCAAAAACTAGGCACAAGGGGGTGCAGTGTGGCATGACCATGCCACCCGTTGTCCTGCCCTGCTTCTGTTGTTGGCTTCCAAAGGTTTGGCATGGTTTGCCCATGCCACTTAGCGCGATCGTGCCTAACCTGCTGCGTCAGAATCTATTTAATACCCTGTTCCCCATTTGTGTAATTATTTGACTTTTATGTTTCAGTAATAGGGTTTAGCTAGGGTCTACGAGATATTAGTGTACATTTACTTTCATTTTGTAGCCACATTTCAAGAGTAATGAAGTTTTAATACAATTATGTTTCTTTCTCTCTCTCTAATCTTCATTTTCATTCAAGGTCTTACTTTGATTGGGTTTGATTTACTAGTTTAATGCACAAATTTGCATGCTTTTGTTTGTTGATGGATTGAAATTACTTGCTCCCTTTCTTGATCATCTTTCTATTTTGTTGTCTACTCTTAATCTCTCATTCTCTTTCTTTGAGAATGCAAATTTCAAGCTCTTTCTCTCTCCTCCATCTTACGGTTTGAAAACCCATTTTCACAAGTTTGAGTTTTTAGCTATCAGTGGGTTAGATTAGGAGTAGTTGGATTAGATTAGTGAGAACAGTGGAGAATTCACCTCCAATTATCATTGACTCAACCTCCATTGGTGAATTTTCAAGCTTTTGAGGTACTCCTCTCTCTCTCTCTCTTCTTTTAATTAGTAAATTTAATGCTTTCTTAGTTAATTAGATACTTTGCTAGTTATTGTCAGTTAATATGATGTTTGGGTTGATTTTTTTGTTAATTATATTTCCTTTTAGTTTAGTTTAATTAATCAAGTTTAGATTAGAGATTAGAATTAGTGAGTAATTAGTTTAGTTAATTATACTTAGTGACATTTATCGCTTCTCCTAGGTTAGAATTGGGTTCAAAAGTAATTAGTGACTTGATTTCCACACCGTTCCAGATGATGACAAATTTCTACCCTTACTCCCATCTCCAAAAACTACATCAACAAATTGGCGCCATTGTCGGGGATGGTGGCATAAAGCTAAGTCACTTCTTATAACTATGCCCCCCTTTAGTTCATTATGCGCTAGTGTAGTTTCTTTTGTTGTTTCTTTATTTTTTCTCTTGAGTTATTGATAGCTACTTATTTTGATGATATTGAAAAACACAAAAAATTTAGAAAATGTGAAAAATCCCAACAAATTCAAAAAATTGAAAAACCAAAAAGTTATGGCTCATTGGATGTTAATAATGGGTTTGGAAATTTTAAGGAAACAAATGTGGTTGATGTTGAGCCCAAGTCCACTAAACTTGATAAGCACATTCTTGAAAGAGTGGAATCCGACCGGCAATGTTCATTGAGGGATCACTTCTATCCTCCCCAAACTTCCCCTCAATCATGTTTTAACCTCTCTTCTGTTCCTAAGGATGTGACATTTGTTTGTTTGATTTACATGCCTAGAGTACCAAGTGATGTTGTGCGGATGAAATTCATTTCCTTTACTCTCAGAGATGTTAAGAGGTGGATGTATGGTCTTAAGGTTAGTTCTATTAAATCTTGGGATTCTTTTGTTGATGTCTTCCTTAACAGATACTTTCTCACTGGCAAAACCATTAGAATTAGGAATGAAATCCTCTCATTTGTCTAACTTGAACATGAGCCTTTTTGGAAGTATATGAATAGGTTTAAGAAGTTCCTTATTCAATGCCCTCACCATGTTTTAGAGAGATGGAATTTGTATGAAATAGCTTATGAGGGTTTGGATGAGTACTAGGGCAATAGTTGAATCTATGTGTAGGGGAGAGTTTCTTTATAATAATGCTAATGAGGCTTGGGACTTTTTTGAGGATTTAAGTGATAAGACATATATGAGTGGGAGACAATTAGGCTAGCATTGCATTTAAGATTTTTATGGATAATAAGGGCAAGCTACCTAATCACTTCATTGCTTTAGAGGATACTATGCTTCATTATGCGCATCAACTTGAAGTTCCTCTTTTTCAACCTCCTTAACCTCATGATTATATTCCTCTCTGTTATTCGTATTGATTTTCTCTTGAACTATGGTGTTAGCTTATACTCTCACCCTTTTAATCAAATGTCTTTTGAGGGCATGAGTGATCCTTCATTACACCCACTAATGATCAACCCTCATCCTAAGATTAGGGATGTTCTTGGAGGCGATATGGTTTTTGATGACGCGCCTTTTCTTTTAGCCCCCTTAAGAGAGAATGATGAGAGTGAGAAATTAATGGTTAAGGCTAGTTGTGGTCTTGAGCATAACATGATTGTGGTTTCCAAGGATATTTTTATTGAGGCGGAGTATTCACTTGAGGAGACTCCTTTGGAGGATTCTTGTGTTAAGGAGTGCGTTGAGGTCACACCTTCTTATATGGAGCTTATTGTTGCAAACCTAACTGAGCTCCCTGCTAAGAACATCCCAACTTCTAGTGTCTTACTCCCTTATACTCCATCATCTCAGTCTTTCACGGATCCCTTAATGTCCACCTTCCCTGAGTCCCAGACTTGCATGATTTATGCCCCTAATTTAGATCGAACTCATGCCCTTGATGTGGCCACAGGGCTTGAGGATTGGGTAGAGGATTTAGGATTCATGCCTAGTTTGTGCATTCATGCTTCCTATGAGACTTCTAGGCCCTTATCCTCTACATTGAGAGATGTTGGACATGTGTATAACTCCTATGATTGGGCCTAGTTTTGATAAGCTCAACAGAGCTCTCATTTCTATTCCGATGACATGCTTTCTTTGGAACGTCCTCCTTTTTACTAATAGTTTTAAAATTTTTGAGGACTGTTCAAGTTTATTTGATAAGTTGCTACAAGCATTGGTAGGGATTGATACAAGTGGCAACTTGGTGATTTGATGGAGTGGTTGATGCATGCTCATTGAGCCTCTTGTATCGCATCTTAGTGAGGTATAGTTTGGGTGCACTCAACATCCAACCTGGTATGATCATTCTAACTGTTCTATCTTCTTCTTTTTCTTTTCTTGATTTCTTTTCATACATAGTTGTGGATATTTAGATTGTGATTGTGTAGGTGATCAATTTTGAGGTGAACTTTGGGGTTTTGTTGAGCCGAGGTGGCTATAATCACCTATGTTTGATTTGTGTATTTTGTTTTATATGTGTTTGTTGGTGGTGTGTTTTGTTTTATGAATATTTTTTTAGTGTTGTTTGGTTTTGTGCTTGTTAGTAGTGTAATAAGTTTGTATATAATTGTAAATTTGTGTTTGGTTTGTGGTTGGACTGCTTGTTTGCTTGCTTTTGGGCACCTTAGTTCCCACAAAGAGGGCATTGTGGGATTTTGGTGTGGGTTAAGATGACCATTTGTATATATTTTTTTGAAAATTTTCAAAAATTCAAAAAGATTTTTCTTTTTCTTTGGGAATTTGTGTTCTTTCTTAGGCGATTGTGACCCCATGTTGCTAGGTCCTTGAGTTGTACGTAAATAGACTTTGCATGATGAGATATCTAGTTGAGGAAGTAAATTCAATTTTTCATAATAACCCCGTCTCTTATGTGTGATTTTGTGCCTACTTTGCTCACTTTACTGTCAATTCTTAGAGTTTTGTTGTTAAGTTGGTATGTGAACTCTTTGTTTGTCGAAGTTTCCTTCTATACTCTTGAAAAATGCCAAAAAAGAGAAGAAAAAAGGAAATTTTTTTTAAAAAAGTGAATAAAAACCCAGACACCAATGTTCAAAGCCACTATGTTTTTAGGGAATGTCCAAATATTTATAAGTCAAGCGGGCATCATTCTTGTTGAAAAAAAGGGAAAAGGGAGCAAAGAAGGTAACTAGGCAAGGAAACGGAGATCATGTCAATGTTAGCAATTTGATTCATAAGGATTGATACACATTTGCACATGCACCGAGGTGACATACCATTGCACATTGTTGTGTGGGGTGAAAAATGGAGGTCGGGGTGCTTTTTGTGACTTAGATGTCTTTTGATTGTACATTCTATTTGTATATAATTTGGTGATTTAGTTACTACGGTGATATAATTGCCTAGATTGTGTAGATAATTTGCCTATTATTTGTATATATGATCATATTTTGAAAAAAAAGCAAAAAGATTTTCCTTTGTTTGTGAAAAGATTTTTGTGGGTATTTCACTTAAAAAACCGCACAAGATCTCACTCGCCCACTTGGGAAGTCGAGGGGTTTAAACGGCTTGTTGCATATGCTAAATGCGACCATGATTCCTACAAAAGAGAGTTAGGATTTTTGTTTTCTTGTTTTTCATTTCTTTTTAGTTAGTTTAGTTTGTTTTGATCGAAGACGAGCAAAGAATTTGTGGGGATATTTGTTCGAGTGTGATGCACTTGAATTTTACACATCATTATACCTAGATTTAGCTCAAATAATTAGTAAATTAGGTTACTTATTTGTATTTCATTGCTTTCGTAGGCAATAAAGAAAATTGTGCAAATTGCAGATAATTCATGTAAAGCATGCCAAAAGTTGGACACATTAATCAAAAAAAATTTGGAGGATAACATGGGATAACCATGAAGCAAGGCTAGGTCAACAAGCACAAAAATTGTGGGAGAAATAACGAAGAAGAATACTGCAAAAATTTGGCATGGCTGCTAGCGCCTGGTGGCAACGGCTGTTAGTGTCAAGCGGCAAGAGCTGCCATTGCCAAGTGGCACAACATGCCCATGCCAATTGGCATAGGCATACCAAATCCTATTTTTACTCTATTTTATGTGTAGAATTCTAGAAACTTTGCACGGGGGAAGAGGGGGAGGCTGGGTTCGAGCCATGTGGCATGATTGCGCCACCCTCTGTCCTGCTCTGTTTTTATTGTTGGCTTCCTGAGGTTTGGCACGAATGTGCAAAACCTGCTGCGTCGGGATCTATTTAAAGCCCCTTTCCCCATATGTGTAATTATCTAATTTTTAGGTTTTAGGAATAGGGCTTAGCTAGGGTTTCGGAGATATTAGTGTAGATTTACTTTCATTTTGTAGCCACATTTCATGAGTAATAAAGTTTTGATACAATCAGCTTTCTTTCTCTCTCTTTAATCTTCATTTTAATTAAAGTTCTTACTTTGTTAGGTTTGATTTACTAGTTTAATGCCCAACATTACATGCTTTTGCTTGTTGATGGATTGAAATTAGTGCATCCCTGTCCTATTCACCTTTCTAGTCTCTTATCTAATCTCTCATTCTCTTTCTTTAAGAATGCAAATTTCAAGCTCTTCCTCTCTCCTCCATCTTAGGGTTCAAAAACCCATTTTCACAAGTTTGCATTTTTAGCTCTCAATGGGTTAGATTAGAAGTAATTGAATTAAATTAGTGAGAATAAGTGGAGAATTTCTCCAATCTTCATCTGTTTGCTCCAACAATGGAGGCCAACCTCCATTGTTAGATTTTCAAGCTTTTGAGGTACTCCCCCTTTTAACTCTTTTTTTAATTACTAAATTTAATGCTTTCTTAGTTAATTAGATGTTTTGCTAGTTATTGTGAGTTAATATGATGTTTGGGTTTGATTTTGTTAGTTACGCTTCGTTTTAGTTTAGCTTAATTAAGCATATTTAGATTAGAGATTAGCACTAGTGAGTAATTCGTTTAGTTTATTATGCTTAGTGACATTTATTGCTTTCCTAGGTTAGAGTTGGGATCAAAAATAATTAATGACTTCATTTCCACATCGTCCTAGATGACGACAAATTTCTACCCTTACTCCCCCCCTCAAAAACTACATCAACAAATAGCAAGGAAAACTTTACTACATCTTTAAACAATCTAAGTAACATGGACAAATGTATATTGTTGATGTTTCTTATGTTGTGGGTAATACTTTAAGTATACATAATATGTGAGAGTCCATTCAAAGTTATAAGAATCTCTATATTTTATTTATAATTATACTATTGGTAAAAGACAAATAATTAGACATTCACTGCATAAACTGGATAGAAATACCTAATTAAAATGAGTATTGTTATGTAAATATTTAAGTATAAGCAAAAACAATCCCTCCTCTCAAAATTTGCAAAATCACTTAAGTTTCTCTTTAAATATCTATATTACCATTGTTGGTGATGGCAACATTTGCCTTATCATCATCAATCAACCTAATATTGAATTGGCATCTCTATGACTGTGATGTCTACAGAGTTTGGATTGCCTAAGTATAGATCTCCCCAAACCCTGTAAAAGTGGATTTACATTGGGATATGTTGTTATTGTCATTGAATTATATTTTATCAAAGTGATTACTATATACCTTAGCTTCCTATGTTTATTGTCATTTTCAACTATCTCACATTTGGTGTCCTCTAACTTTGAGTAATCTTCATCATCGACTCATCGTTGATATTAGTTGAACACAATTTGCACATAATATGTCAACAAAAACTAGTAATCATCCTATTTGTCTCTCACTAAAATGAAAATGATATTAGATTCTCATAGCTTGAACATTCTATTCATCTTATCTTTGCTATTAATGGATAGTGTATTCAAGTTATCCATGGCAATAAAAACTTCTTTTCCTTTTGATGCATTATGGACAATTGATAGTACCTTAAAAATATATGAATTAACTCACATGTATCAATCCATTGCAAATTGAATAAATGTTTATTTAAAATATAAGATACTATATATAGCAAGTTATTATAGATATAATATAAGCTTAAAAAATACATCATTGTTTCCCTCTAAACGATAGGATTTTGGAAGCACTTTATTTGCACTAGAACTCTCTTTGTAACCTGACTTATTATAAAACTTGATGTTGATGTGGAAAATGTGCTTCTTTCCTATGATTTTCTTGATTGGACAAGGAAGAATGTCTTCTCCTCTTCATCCTGTAACACTCATGATTATTGAATTATTATAAGTGTAATTCTACATAAACCATTATTAAAGACAATAGGTAAGGAGTCATATTTATATTTTATTGTGCATTACCTTCTCGTTTTCTTGCATGTCACAAAGAACGATACATGTCTAGCCAATTAATTTCTCAACCTCTTTATCGAAAAAGACAAATATTATTACACCAGATTTATCTTCCACATCAAGTTCTAATCAAAATCTAGGGAATTTCATTTTGATGCCAATATATGTGTTACATTAAAAATTGGACTAATGTAAAAGATATATAGAATACTACCTCACAATAGGTTTTTAAATATTTTTATTGCAAAGTCGGTAATATAACTTCGATCCCCTTTTTTCCAACTTTGTTGTGCAACAAGAGCATGAAATGTAGCTGCCACACCTATCAGTTCGGATGGATGGGTTAAATATGGGTTTGGTGTATTCTGGTTTGGATAAAATACGGGTCGGATGTATTTCAAATTTGGTTAAAATACGGGCATATATTTCGATTTTACAGGTTTCGGCTCAACCCAATGGCTTTAGAGTGTCTTTTTAGTAACTTATTTCTTTTTTTGCCAAAAATCAAAGTCTTGGCATATTTATTACTTAAAATAGTCTGTATTTAATGAGTAAGCATTCTAATTGTAAGTTCTTAAGAATATAAAAAGTATTCAAACTTTTTAATATATTATATAAATGCCATGTACTAGTGGATGCTGAGTCATATTTGAGTGGGTTGGTTCGTATAATAAAATATCAATAATAGGTTCAATAATAGGTTTAGTCATTCATAGATCGGCCCATCTAAAACATGATAACGGGTTGAAGCGGTTCGACCCGTTAATAACTTATTTAATGATTCAATATTTTCTTAATTAAATTAGCATTACCTAATCATATGTGCTTCATTAGTGGGTCGATCCTAACACGAACACAAATTGGTTGATTACCCAACACTAACATAATTTCATTAAGAATATAATAGTATGACTTGCACATTTTTAATACTTGTGTTAATCTAAATTGATTTTCTTATTTCATGCCCATTTTTAAAAATTGTTCCACTTATAGGTTATATACGACGTTATTTTATAGGAATGAATTTGGAAAAGAACGGGTACCATTGTCTAATTTGTGAAGGGATACGATAGTCATACAACGTCCCTCTAAACAATTCCTCATAATGAAAAACTATTATTGCTGAGGGGAAAAAACTAAAGAAAAGTAAAAATAAGGATATAATATTCGGGTTGAGCAGGCGCGTTCGGATTCGGGTTGGGTTTGACTAAAAAATTTACGGGTTTTCGGGTTCGGGTCGAAAAAATCATGTTCAAAACCCAAATTTTTCAGGCGGGTTTGGGTTAGGTTTTTGGGTCGGGTTAGGTTTTACTAGGTCTAGTAGCTGCCATCATGTTCCCTTATGACATTGACAATGTCAGCAACACACTAGAAGATGAAACTTGTCTAGTAGGGGGCGAGGGAGATCCACATACTATTATTAGTCTACACAAATTCAATGCAAATTTTAGGAGCAATATGTATATCAATCTAAATTTTTATCATATAAAAGAGATTCAAATAACCTCCTCAAAGCCTTTCTTTGCTAATTTCAGAAGTTGACCAACACTTTTAAGCTTTTCAAGTATCTGTCCTTTTGTGATTGTGTATGACATCACCTCTAACTTGTGACACTATTTTGTTGCAACACAGTCCTATCAAATAAATATTTGTAAATATTTTTTTCTTAAAACTATAATGAAAGTGTCATGAAAGAAAATTTGTTTTTCATTGATTTGAGTAATTTGACAATCGATAAACATACTATTAAAACTTATTCAAAATGCTTTTTTTACAGCTTCAATTTTCTGGATTTTTGGATTGAGATAAACACGGGTTGCCGAAAATGAAGATAATAATATCTTTCCTATATTGTCACTGTTTGCATTAGTTGGATATTCCTTTTATTTTTAAAAATTTTCAAAAATATTTATAAAGTGAAGTTAAGGTGATGTATATTTTTTGTACTTCCCTACTAGACCTATTAGTTTACTTATACTATCTGATATTCCTTTTCACTTTCAAAATTTACAAAAAATATTAACAAATTGAATTTTATGAGGCGCACCTTTTTTCTCCTCTCCCTAGTGAATTATTTTTTTATTTATACTTACCATCAAATTCTTCGCCGTTTTGGAGGTGAAAAACTCCAATATTTATTTGCCCATCTGAATCTAGTTTGCATTGATCTCAATGTTCTTGTGAGAAATTTTTTTCCCACAATGTTGCCCTAGTTCTCTTGTTACAATCTAAATTAGAAGATTACAAAAGTACCATGTTAGGCTTCAATCTAGATCCCCAACTAGTTACAAAAAGAATGCAAAAAATTTCCCCAAGAAAGGAAAACCTACAAATGAAACTCTTTGTGTATTGTCATTGTCATCATCTTATTTTTAGTATACATATATGTTAAATAAGCTTGCAACACTTACAGTTGATTAAATGATAACTCACTAAACATCCTCTAATTCTAAAGCATGAATAATTTTGTTAGTATTTTCCATGGTTTGAATTGGCCATTTAGTTACAATACAACTGATAACATTTATAAAATCATAAATAATTAATCCATTTAGCATTATTAGAACTTATTTATTTATATTCACCATCACATTTTACGATTTGAGGAACGATACATTCCCTAGTTGAGATGTAGTTCTCATTGGCGAAAAGGTAAGTTATAAACATAAACATTTGTTGACTTTTAATTTTGTTTTAAAGAGAAAAAAAAACCCCCCTATGATCTAAGATATGTACATATTTGTCTTGAATATACGAAGGACATATTCTTGCAAGCATCAAGTCAAATTTTGCTTCCCGTTGTAAATATCTTATAAAAGAAGCTGACATCTATATGATACAAAAATTTGTTGTGAACCTAATAAAGATTGTTTCTGAGTTGTCAATGACAGCAAGATAATGTTACATCTTTATGCAAGTATAATCGTCAAAGAAATCAATGCTAATCTAAGGGTTCAAATACTGAGACACAAGTTTGACTTTTATGATTTTGAAAAGCTTCATTAATGAGTAAGAAATAATAACATCTTAACAGGGATAGTTTACACTCAAAAATTTGCGGATGGGTCTATCGAGGTTTAGTGTATAATTTCTAAAACATATGAATTTGGATAATAATTTTGTGAACCATCACCATTTAGGGTAAATAATTTGTTGACTCTTTTATGGTGTTAAAACCTTGAAATCCGGTCAAAAATATTAACATGTCACCTCGGTTTCCCTTTATATTCCTACCTAACATTGGTTTCTAGCCTAGAATCAATTGGAAGGAAGCATGTTGGGCAAGAATTTTTTTAAAAAAATTGAAAACAAAAGAGCCCAATTATTCCCCACTACACCAACTTTCATCAATTGTTGGTCCCAGAGCAAGACTTTTTTTCTTTCTCTATCTCTACCTATCATCTACCATCCTTCATCTTTAAGCTTTTAATATATTTTCATTTTAGGGTTTCTCTCTCTCTCTCTCTCTCTCTCTCTCTCTCTACCTCTCTCCGGCTAAAAAAGATTTTTTGGGTTTTCTTGGCTACGACAAGAGATTTTGAAGGGAAAGCCGACATCAATTGATTTCCTAGTGGAAAGAAGAGAAGAAATAGGTGTCGAACAGGGAGTTCTTTGGTCAGCACACAAGCATCTACAAATGTAGAGGAGAACGTAAGAAAGCAGAAGAATCGGAAGAAGGTAAATGATTGAAAAGTGTTGCATCGTTATGTAAAAGTGGGAATATTTACGGTTTGGCATTTGATAAACGTATAAGATGGGTTGAATTATGAAATTAATTGTAATTAAAGTAAAGTAATAAAAATTAGTTGATGATTTTCCTTTAATTAAGAATTAATCATGACTAGAGTTAAATCATAAAAAAACAGGGTTTGAGATATTGCTTGAATCGAAAAATAACAAACACATATGAGCTTTTGGTGAATGATTTTGTTAAATAAATAATGGACTCATGATGAATTTCAATTGGTGTAAATTTAAGGGCAATTTGCTTTATTTGACTGAGTTAGGTTTTAGTATTTTGCTATAATGAACAAAGTCATCATGAATTTGGTGAATTATGAATGCATTATGGATTTTGATTTATGCAAAGGGGGTAGATCGCTTTTCTTGATGAATTTCGATTTATGAAAGCAAGATGAATGTGGTACCTAATTTGGAGAATTGAATTAGATGCTTTGGGTGAGTAAGTTAGGGTTTGTGTGTAAATGATAACAAAAATGTTTTTGCAGTTGATATTGGAATTTGTTTATGTTGAATTGTAGCTTTTATTTGTTAGTTAAGGTACTAGGAAGGTGTTGCATGTTTGTTAATTTTAGCCTTACATTTCTGAATTAATGTATACAATTAATGTACATTATTTGGTATGTGGGTTGTGGACTAAAGAGGATAGGATATTGGCAATTCATCGTGAAAGGCATATGTTTGAAATTTTAAAAGTGGATTTAGAAAGATATCAGATGATTGACCTTCATCAAGAGAGGGTAAGAAGTTTGCTTTAGAAGTAACTAAATATTTTGAGGTTGTGTTCGATGCTTTTTAAAGTTGTTCAAAAATGAAATCACCTTTACAATTTGATGAGGATTATAGGGATTTGGTTAGTCTTTGGGATTATGTGTGTAGGTAAGATTCTAATGCATATGGTAGCTTTCAGTGCCCCTACTATTTACCACTTTATTGTACAACAACTACAAGAGAAGCCAAGCAACCTCAACTATTCATGCTACAAGTAATGGAGACACTCCTATAATAGCGCCTTCTACTAACAAGGGCGGGAATGAGTCAAAGTATTTTGACACAATTGAAATGAATGAGCATGAAGAGATAGTTTGTAGGTGGCAAGCTAAGAAATGGACATATGGCCTTGTTATAACCCCATGTAGCTAGCCTAATAACTCCCCTAACCATGGTAAAAGGGTAGATCAAGTTCAAAAGTTCCTAAAATCATAAGTCCAGACATCCATATTAGCCCAAAAATCAAAAGAACCAACCTAAAAATCAAAAAACCCATCTCATAAATACAAAACAACCTTCAAAATTAGGACTTTGTTGAATTGTTCTCAACCCTTAAGTCCTGAATCTTTTCACCCTCAATGTTGTCAACCTCTTTCTTCTGAATCTTCTCAATATCCTACTCTTTAATGTTCTTAACCTCTTACCTTGAATCTTCTCAGCTTCAGTATTCTCAACCTTCGGCCCTTGAATCTTCTTAGCCTAAATCATAAATACTAAAATTGACTATAGATGTGTCTACATACCTATAGTCTCAACCTGGATTTACATTTCAATCTACTGTGCCATCCCTAGATACAGTAGACATTGGTTTAGGAGGGCTAGAATTATATGATGTTAGAGATCTCAGGTAACCTTGAAGGGTATCTCATATGATTATGATGGGCAGTTTGGGGAAGTTCGTATAGAAGAGGCTAATAAGAGTGATCATGATGACAGTTAAGATGTTGACTATGATGGTGAAAACATGTGTGAGACTTATGATGAACAAGAATCTTGAGGATCTTTAGTACATTCAGATGATTGTGGCAACAATGATGATAGTGTTGTTGAAGAGTTATTAAATGTTGATTTAGACGATAACAAACCTATACACATTGATATCAATATTGAGGATGATGAGGGAAACCCAATTGAAAATGTATTAAACAAAATGTACCAAAATGGAAATACATGGGCAAGAAACTTTGATGATAAAGTCTCAATAGCGGAAGAGGACATCTTTGCGGATAAAGATCAGTGGTGCAAGGTTATTAGAGAGTTTTCAATACAAAAGTCATTTACATTGCAAAGGATTAAGAACAAAGATTTAGAAACATAGTTTTATGTATGGTTAACACTTGCACATGGAAAGTTCATTGTTCTAAATTAGCAGATGGTGTTATATGGAAAATGAAATTACCCAACATCTCCCATTCTTGGTAAGGAGAACAAGATGGCTTCACATCAATGGGTTGTAGAATAACTTGTGACATATTTCAAGGCAAATCTACAATGAAAGTTGTTAACTTGCACAAGCTAATCATGAAAAGATATGAACTTGCTGTTCATATGCATATATGTGATGCAACAAAGAAGCTTCTTAAGTCTTAGGTGGATGGTAAGCATGAAGATTCTTATGGAAGACTTCCAGAACATATTGAAGAAATCAATGAGAATAACCTGCGACCATGGCTTTTTGCAGCTCTCAAGGCCTTGAGGATGCCCTTCGTTTGAAGAGTATGTTATTTCATTTAGGGACATGACCACTAGGTTTAGTAATCACTGTAGCCCATTCATTGGGGTTGATGGGTGTTTTCTAAAGGGTCCTTACTAAGGTGTACTGTTGATGGTAATGGCCCTAGATTCAATCAATGGTTACTTTCCCCTAGCATATGGGTTTGTGAAGGAGTATAGGGACAATTGGCCATATTGTTTCAGAGTTTTAAGGATATGCTTGGATGGAATAGATTTGGCAAAGTACACATTCATTTCAGACAGACAAGTGGTATGTTTGAATGATTTTGTTTTTGCTCTAAGTGTAATGTCGCTGAATGTTATGGAGTTACAGTTAACATGTTAATTTACTACTTGTTCGCAGGGTTTAGTTAAAGCTCTTAAAGAGATTTTTATTGGAGAGCTATACAGGAATATGTCATGTGCACTACTACAAAAAATTTAATGCCAAATATCAAGTTTTCAATGTGCCTAAAATTATAAAAGATAAGCTTTTTTTGATTGATTTACTATCATGATTGCAATCTAACATACTCATTACTGCTGCAGGTGTAAAGCTACACTTTTTATTTTGGACAACTTATAATGCTTACAACCAAAATGTCCTTAAGTAAGCTATGGAGGAAATCATGAATATAAGTGGTCATTAGGTGAGCTAGTTGAACACTAGGTAGGTATAACTTTCTTCTTGAACTGAAAGCTCTTAATAATAACACAAACTTTATGGACTCTTTTAACAGGAAGATAGAGATGTTTAGTTACAGACCTATTTTCACACTTTTACAGTAGATTAGGAGGAACTTTATGAAAATAATAGCCAACCGATTTAAGGTGGCTAAAACTTGGCCTGGTCATGTGGTTCCCAGAGTCAAAATATTGCTAACCAAAACTGAATTGGAAAGTAGGGATTGTATAGTTACCTCTACTGGTAGAGGTGTGCTTGAAGTATTATATGATAGTGCTAAATTCATAGTCAACATAATTGAGCATCATTGTGACTACAAGGTGTGAGACATTAGTGATATACCATGCAAGCATGGGAGAAGATGAATTTTAAGGGAGAGGTAAAACATTGTGTTATATGTATATGAAGCATACAACATCAAATCATACTTGTAGGAATATGGTGTCATTATAGACCCTATTAAGGAACCCATTTTATTGAAAAGAAGGGGAATATCCTAAGCTATGTTCCCTCCCCAATTGAAATCAAGAGAGGTAGAACACCTAGTAATAGAAAAAAGGATATAACTAAAAAGAGGAAGAAAAAACCTAGAAGCAACACCCACAAATGCAGCATATATAAGCAGTCTAGGCATACCTCTATGAGTCATAAAGAGGGAAACGTACTTGAATAAGAAGAAGGTAAGATGAGCTTAGGAAACCTAAAGTTGGTCAAAAGAAAAGAGTTGGCAGGCCAATTAAGGTTGATGAGAACATTTCAAAGAAGGCAAAGATAACACAAGCTTGTTCATCTCAGCAACCATTGCCAGAACTTCTTCATCTCAACCAACAATAGCTAGAGCTTTTTCATCTCAATCAGCAAGAGCCCAAGCTTCTTCATCTAGGCAAACAAGATTCCAAAGTGCT
>JACYFF010031958.1:84073184-84084195 GCA_017589665.1 Selenicereus undatus | reverse complement strand
GATGGTTTAATCGTCAATTGATTCAGGCCATCTTGCGATGATTGTGCAGACTGTAAGGTTTACCAAGAATGTTTATGTTGTTGTCGATTATGCCTTATTGCTTTGACTATCAGTTAATTATAATATTAACCCTTAATGTCCGACAAATGTGATCCATACCCTCAGTAGCTAAGGAGATTGTTGCAAAGATTGCGAAACAAACGACTTCTCAAGCTCATAGCATGCCTTTCTAATTGAATACAAAACGATGACGAACACGTTATTGGGCTTTCACTCATTTGTAAATCAAATTCTAGCTAAAAACCAGTTCAGATTCAGAATCCATATGCACATTTCTGCATTGCTCCTGCTTTTATATATAGCAGAATATATTCAGTCAAAATTTGCTGTTTGGAAGTAATTGTTCAATTGTGCGTGTACATATCGAGACCTCCATTCCATTGGTCCAACCCAATTACAAACACATCTACACTAATTATAATCGTAAAATATATATACTACATACAAGAATAAATTATAGGCAACTTCATACAGGGTTGTGTCAAAATTATTATAGATTTGAGTCTATGGGATCAAGAAGCTCACTTATTTTGATGGGCATTAGTTAGTGTTTCTTTTGGGGGTGGGGGAATTTAGTTTTTTTTTGGGGGGGGGGGGGAGAACCATGCAAACCATGTGTGGATTTAAGAAAATTAACATAGATTAATATATATGCCACTTGAAGTTTATAAATTTGAGAAAAGCATATAAATTGCATGATTTTGGGGGTAAATTTTAAAATACTAATAAGTTCTCTAAAAGCATATAATTTGCATTTTTTTGGGGCTAAATTTTAAAGCACTGGTAAGTTCTCTTATTTTGTTAGACAATTTTGTTCTCCATTTTGTGTCTACATACCACAAACTCAAACCATTTATTGTAGATGATGGTGTACATATATTACATATATATGACGGTGGGCAATAGGCTAAACCATGCACTTAATTTAATCCCTTCTCCATTACAGGTCATTCGGTAGTACTTCACATTCGATAATAACATTATTCTTTCTATTCATTTTTACGATTGATACAGTTTTTTTTGGGGCGATGGGGTCTGCATTATCCAATAATGTGATGGTGGAGAGTCGTGTGAATGTTAGAAATTTCTGATTTCACTTTTAGACTATATGCCATTTCAACTATGTTTCATGTATGTTGGCCAATCTGTGTTTGATGTTTGAATATGTTGTTCATATTAATAAGCAACAAAAATAATTGAATTTACATATTAATAGACAATACTCACTGGCAGTTAATCCTGTTCTGTCAATGATTTTAGATAAATTTATATCTATATTACATATTCACATGCGAAAGTAATATTTGTACAATAATTGATCTTAAATTGTTTATGGTTAGATTAATAATGTTGTTGCCCAACTTGAGATCTTAGTGCTGAAACATTTATCTTTGTTGTGTTCTGTAATTTCTTTGACAAACAAATAAAATAAAGTTTGCATTCTTTTCTCGCAGGCGTGCCCTTAATATTGATATTTGTTGAGGTTAGTTTATCATATTACTATACTCATTATGTTCGCATGTTCTTCTTTGTTTCTATTCCATTGTTTTAAAATTTCGTTGGTGGGAATAATATGTACGATGTAAATTACATATGTACATAATTAGTAATTACAATACTTAATGTAAATAATATACATGTATAATTATCATACTACGTATTTGGTTACTATAAATTGTTTACTTAACATTATTTATACTTACATATCATGCAAATGAAAACACCATTTACATTATTTTTTAGTTTTTATTTTTTTTATTTTAAATTTTTATTTTTATTTCTTATTTGTTATTTATTATTTTAAATTTTTTTAATTTATTAATTTTAATTTTAATTTTTTATTTTTTAATTTGTAATTTGTAATTTTTTAATTTTGAATTTTGAATTTTGAATTTTGAATTTTTTATTTAGTTTTTTTATATTTTTTATATTTTTTATTTTTTAAATTTATAATTTTATTTTTATTTTAATTTCTTATTTCTTATTTTTTATTCTCTATTTCTTATTTCTTATTTTTTTATTTAGTATTTTTTATTTCTTATTTTTTTGGAATTTTCTACAGCTTTTATTTGGAATAAAACTAAAAAGATAAAAAATTAAAAAATAAAATAAAAAATAAAAAATATATAAAAATAAAAAATAAAATAAAAAATAAAAATTTTACAATTAAAAAAATAAAAAAATAATATACAAACAATAAAAAAATAAAATTACAAATTACAAATTAAAAAATTAAAACCTTTAAAATTAAAAAAATTAAAGTTCAAAATTTTAAAATTTAAAATTACAAACTAGGAAATAAAAAATCAAAAGATAAAAAATAAAAAAAATACAAAATAAAAAAATAAAAATACAAAATAGAAAAAAAAAAAAACAAAATAGTCTATGGATGCAACTACATCTACTTCACTGAACAACAAAATGGACTTTTACCTAATAATGTACGTAATTTTTCTGAATTAGTGATGGAAACCCCAACTGGAAGTGGTGACATCACTGTAAGAAGGCTTTGAGCAAGACTTGCTCGACAAAATGCAAGATGGAGGCTATTTAGCTGGCGTCATCCAGATCACACCCAATCACACTTCATCGCAGAACGTGAGCAGCATCAGTCACAATCTAGAGAAATTCAACTAGCAATTGCACGCAGCACTCCACCTGCAAGAAGGTTCGTAAGCCGTTGGAATTTCACGGGAACTTTGGTTTCCTGTGGACACTGTCGCGCAGCCATGTGGTTGGATGAGAGAGTCGCAAGAGGTAGTGTTTCACAACCTCGATTCATGCTTTGTTGTCAAAGTGGACGTGTTATGTTGCCGTCATTACCCCCACCTCCTCCAGTGCTAGACACATTGTTGAATCAACCTAATTTTCTCGATAATATAAGAATGTATAACTCCATGTTATCATTCACATCAATGGGTGGAGCTATCGACCACTCTGTAATGGATGGACATGGTCCTTACTCCTTCAGAATAAGTGAAAACAATTACCACCGAATTGGTTCATTACTCCCTGCAGAAGGACAGCGACCAAAATTTGGTCAGCTATATATCTATAACACACATGATGAAGTGCGAAATAGATGTCGGGCTTTACATGGTCACCAAAGAGTGGGTGGAGTTGATGAGGGTACATTACAGGCTTTACAACATATGCTTGATGCTGTGAACCCTTATGTCAAGGTTTTTCGCAATGCACGTGATATCTTCGAGGCAGATGCTGTGATTAATTTAAGCATTCGCATCATTAAAGCACGTCCTGGAAGACAATATACACTACCCACTGTGGATGAAGTTGCAGCTCTCATAGTTGGTGGTGATGTTGGAGGGGAAGAGCATCGAGATATTATTGTTCGAAAAATCGGTGGAAATTTACAGCGAGTATATGAAACGCAACCATCGTATATGCCCCTTCAATACCCACTCCTATTTCCTTATGGAATGGATGGTTGGTCAGCTTACATTCAATGTGTGGGGGGGTCAAGCAGTAATCGAGTAATGGTGACAATGAGAGAATTTTATGTCTTCCTCATACAATATAGGCTTGACGAAGGAAACATTCTACTTCGATGCGGCAGATTGTTCCTTCAATTTATTGTGGATTGTTACGCTGCAATTGAGGCTTGGAGGTTACTATATATCAAAAATCACCAAAGCACACTACGAGCAGAATTATACAGTGGCTTGCAAGATGCTATTACGGCGGGTGAAAATGATGCTCATGCAATGGGAAAAAGGTTAATACTACCTGCATCATTCACAGGTGGGCCACGCTATATGAGACAACATTTTTTGGACGCAATGGCCATCTGCAATCAAATGGGTTATCCAGATTTTTTTATCACATTCACCTGCAATCCTAATTGGCCGGAAATCCAAGAAGCTCTAGCACAACAGCCAGGCCAATATGCGAATTACCGGCCAGACATTGTTGCTCGAGTATTTCGCTTAAGGCTAAAAGAGCTAAAACGAGACTTCAAGGAGAGAAATCTTTTCGGCAAAGTTATTGCAGGTAATGTTGTCAGCTGACTATGTCATGTATTTAGCATATTATTAAATCTCTATCTTACTTTATTTTTTGGCATTTATTTTAATCATCGGAACCTATACTCATCCGTTACATGTGTAGATATCCATGTCATTGAATTCCAGAAACGGGGATTACCACATGCCCATATATTATTAACCCTTGCAAGTGAGGACAAGCCTACGTGCACTGAAGACATCGATCGTATTATATGCGCAGAGCTCCCTGATGAAGACACTGACCCCCTCGCATTCGAAACTGTTATAAGACATATGATACATGGTCCATGTGGCGCTGACATTCCGTATGCTCCATGCATTGAGGGTAACAAGTGCACAAAGCATTACCCTAAGAGTTTTTGTGATATGACCATTATTGAAGAAAATGGTTTTGTGAAATACAAGCGTCGGGATGATGGTCGAAGTGTAACTATTCGTGGTAAGAGAATGGACAATAGATGGGTAATCCCCTATAACCGTGATCTGTGTGTCAAATATGATGCGCACATTAATGTTGAGCGGTGTGCACAAAAGAAGGTCATTAAGTACCTCCACAAATACATGCATAAGGGGGCTGATAGGGCTACCATAGTGATCGAGGACAACGTCCAACATCCTCAACAGGGGAATGGTCCTCCTAACTATGAAGACGTCAATGAGACTAAGCAATACTTGGATTGTCGTTATGTGTCACCAGTGGATGCTGTTTGGAGAATATTTGAATTTGAGATCACGCAACGTTATCCATCAGTTGAACTATTGCAATACCACTTGCCGGGTCAACAATATGTTATATTCGATGATCGTGATCGACTTCACAAGGTTGTGGAAGAAGGAGCACAGAGGATTACTATGCTCATAGGTTGGTTCATTGTGAATAGTGAAGATCCTGAAGCAAGACGTTACCCTTATGCGACATTCCCTTCTTATTATGTATGGAATAAAGGGATGAGGAAATGGACTAAACGAAAACAAAGGGTATGCATCGGGCGACTGCCCTATGCTCACCCAAACATGGGCGAGAGATATTATCTGCGAATGCTGTTGCACATTGTTCAAGGAGCTACATCGTATGAGGATTTAAGAACTATGAATGGTATATTATATTCAACTTTTAAGGAAGCTTGCTTGGCACGAGGGTTGGTTGATGATGCTAATGAGTGGCATGAGGCACTAGCAGAAGCATCACTATGGGCAACAGGGGCTGAACTACGAAGTATGTTCTGTTCAATGCTCATGTTTTCAGAAGTGTCTGACCCCCATCGATTGTGGGAGCAACATTGGGAAGACCTTACTGATGATTTACAAAGACGAATAGAGAGGGAACTTAGAGACCATAGTTTACAGATTACTATTGAACAACGACAGGACCTTGGACTTTATGAAATTGAGATGGTTTTAAATAAGAATGGCAGATCATTAAGGGACTACCCTCCTATGCCTTTGCCGTCACCTAATCTGATGCGTCAACTTGGTAACAGACTTATTAGAGAACAACTTGATTATGATCAAGAGCAAGAAAGCCATAACCTACAAAGGTTGCTACCAACATTGAATTCAGATCAAATGCGAGTTTTTCAATCAGTTATACAAGCAGATGAACATGGAGGAGGAGGCTGCTTCTTTATTTATGGTAGTGGGGGAACTGGAAAAACATATCTTTGGAAAACTATCGTAACACATTTTAGGTCAAAAGGCTTGATTGTGCTATGCGTGGCATCCTCTGGAATAGCTGCTCTATTATTACCTTTTGGGAAAACAGCTCATTTGATGTTTAAAATACCAATTGATGCAGATGAGACATCCACATGCTCCATTTCTAAACAGTCTGAATTAGCACAGCTAATTCGGGAAACCTCACTTATCATATGGGATGAGGCTCCCATGACCCATCGCCACACGGTAGAAGCAGTTGAACGGTCTTTACGAGATCTATGCAATCAGAACCAAATATTTGGGGGAAAAATGGTCATTTTTGGAGGTGATTTCAGGCAAATACTTCCGGTTGTTACAAAGGGTAGTAGGGCAGATATCGTTGCATATTCAATATCAAGGGCAACCTTTTGGTCTTACTGCAATATTCAACATCTTAGAACCAACATGCGCCTTATGCATTCAAATTTAAGTGACAATGAACATGAGCGGTTACGAAGTTTTGCAGAATGGACTTTGAATGTTGGTAATGGTCGTGTGCAAGGATACTCATTTTTAGGCGGTAGTGAATTGGATTGGATAAAGATTCCTGAAGAACATCTCATTCAGAATGACAACAACGGCCTCACGAACTTGATCGAATTTGTGTATCCAGGTTTAGTGGAAAGATACAGAAACGAGTCATACTTTCAGGACCGTTGTATATTGGCTCCCCTAAACACTGATGTGGATGAAATAAATTCTAAGATTCTATCAATTATTCCCGGTTCTAGCCATACGTACCTGAGCTCTGACACATTCTTACCGACTAACAATGATTCTGTCATTGATGACATTAATCCACCAGAGATGCTTCATGGTATGAACTTTTCAGGATTCCCGAATCATGAAATTCAGTTGAAAGTTGGTGTCCCTGTTATTCTACTAAGAAATCTTGACCCATCAATTGGGTTATGCAATGGCACTCGGTTGATTATTGAAAGACTTGGTACTAAAGTTGTCCAAGCCAAAATCTTGACTGGAAGAAATATTGGGCAAGTAGTGACTATTCCATGGGGTGACTTAAGTCCTTCAGCTAAGGACTCGCCATTTGCCTTAAAGAGGAGACAGTTCCCTTTGAAACTGGGTTTTGCAATGACAATTAATAAAAGTCAAGGTCAAACATTACAGTATGTAGGAGTTTATCTCCCAAAACCTGTGTTCTCCCACGGTCAACTATATGTAGCTATCTCTCGCGTCACCTGTCCTTCCGGGCTGAAGTTCTTAATTTGCAACAAAAGGGATGTGCCTCACAATATGACTAAAAACATTGTCTACCATGAAATTTTTAATGGCATTCCTGATGCTTGGTTAGTCCCTTCTACCCATATAACTTATTTACATTACTATTGTTTCATTCGCTATTATGATGTGTTCACTACATTAGATTATACTAATATGTTTTCTTCTTTTATTTATGCTTACAGATATGTCAGGTTTAGTACATACTTCTATGCCTATATGTGCCATTAACCCTGGCAATAGATCCGTCACCCTAATTGTTCGACTCATGCGATCAATGACGGTTCGAGTATATGAGCAACGCACATTGTGGAAGGTTATATTTATGGACTATCAGGTATTGATTTATTGAAGTTGATAAAAATTTTCCCAACATGTACAAGTATATTGCTTATCAATGGAGTTGATTGTTTTACAGTGTGATGAGATATTCGCCAGCATAGAAGGCGATGCTCAAATTAACCAATGGCGATCTATACTCGATGCTGGCAAAGTTTACCACATCTCTGGGCTCTTGGTTGATGCTGCGACAGATGGAGAAAGGAATGTGGTAAAGAACAATTTGAAGTTGGTTTTTACGCCGAGATCGAGACTCCTTAGCGTGGTTGAGGATTGTCCTGATATTCCTTATCAGCACCTGCCACCTTGTGTGTCGTTCATTGATGTCCCTCGGCATCTAAGAACACGTGACAATGTTATAGGTACGTATAATTAACACGGTGTACTTAAGTACCTGTATTTCTGTATGTATTTCCTCTCAATTATCTATAACATTTTCATATCATTTTGTTGTACAAACGCCATCGGCATGGTAGTGGCAATATCGCCGTTAGAAACGACAAGGAACAGGGGCACTGCAAGGCGCGAATTATTACTTTCTGATATGCAGTATGTATTTCCATTAGTATAGATTTTTCCTTTTCTATTAATTCATATATATTACTCTCCCTACTAATATTAGTACATCTAATTCTTATATGTAGCATGCGCCCGTTGAGGTTAACTTTATGGGGAGATTTTGTGGAAGTTGAGGGCACCCACCTTCAGCAACATTTGGGCACTGAAAATATACTTCTTGCTTCTAGAGTGCACATTAGGGAATATCAAGGTACCATCACATCCAATTCATATACTTTCACCCCATCAGATTGGTTAACATCACTATGATGGTATACTTTATTAACATGTTGTCTTGCATGAAATATACTTTTAGGAATATCGGTTTCTACTTTACCAATTAGTAGATTGCTGATTAACCCGGACATTCAAGCTACAGAAGACTTTGAAGGATGGTATATACGACCAACAACATTAGTTTTAATTTCCATTTCCCATATAAGTTATATATACTTGATCTCACACATGTTACCCTCCTTACATGTATTAGGTTTTCTGGCACTAATGGTGTGATGACCCATTTTGATTTTATGCGTAAGAGAACATTACGTATGTACAATCTGGAGAAGTTGTTCGACGCTCGAAGGATTAGATTACATCAATATGCATCTACGCGGAATGTAAGCTAGAAATTAATGTTACAAATGTAACTTTATGCTTGCATTTATTCTGCTAACAAAACATAATCTTTACAATTCACAATATGCAGGTCAGATATTGCCGACTTTTTGCATACGTAATTGAAATTCACCCGTTGATTTATGACGCCTGCACTAATTGCAAAAAAAGTGATCACTCTCACGTATTCGCTCTAAATGTACCTTACTGCACATGTCAATCTCCAAATTTGACACAAAAGAGGTTTGCATACTTGATTACCTATTGTTATGTACTTTGTTCTACTTTTTCAAATACATGTTTGCATTATTATAACCGTCCTGTGCTATTTAAAATTATAGGTATATCTTCAGAGTTCTCTTGCAAGATAATACAGGTTGTAGAGAGTTTACTGTTCTTCATGAGGATGCTTGAATTCTTTTGCATATGACGACCGCCCAGTTGGATGTGTATGCATCGCAGGTATTACAGTTTTCCCTACGTACCATAGTTAACACAATTTATTCTTTTACTATTGACTATCCTATGTTAATATTTTCTACAGCCATATGGTCATCTATCGCTTTATGTAATTATAGATGATTACATAGGTCAACCATGGGTATTTGTCATGGAGCCCCCACGTCACTATGAAGTAGAGGTTCCTATTGCTTTGATTGCACCAGTTCATTGGGAGGAAGAGGTTTATTACTTACGAAAGACCAATGTTAGGTACACCAGGTAGATCACGTGTAAATATAAACGTTAGCCCCATCATTGTCATTCAAATTATTTCTAAAACTTTATTTCCTCTGTAGGTATAAAAGGAGGAGGTGGATTCTTCGTCATTGGCGTGATAGATTGGTTGCTCATCATGTTATTTAGCGTGTCTTTTGTCGTAATTACTATCTACTATTTCTAGCGTACTATTATAGACTTCTTCCTAAGTCATGTGGTTTGTAGTTGTTCATCCCATTGGTTATATATGAATTTGCTACCTACATATATTTTTCATTGATTATTCTATCATCTTTCCTAAATTATAATATTAACTATGTCTACAATGGCTATCGGTTCATTACTTGCATAGTATATGTTATGAAATGTCTATTTTAATATGCACCGTGCATAACACGGGTCCAGACTAGTATTATATAATAGAAGTCTAAGATAGTGCAAAAATGAATATAGATGTAATTTTTGATAAACTTAGATGAGAAAACATCCAGAACAATTCCCATTTCATTGAAGAGTGTTCTACTGTACACTAGACATTGTTATATAATACACTAAACATTGTCCTATCATACACTAAATACTGTTATATTTTACACTAAATATTCTTCCATTATACACTAAGCATTATTTTATTATACACTAAACACTATTTATATTCCACACTAAATCAAGCTAAGTCAATTTATATTCATGTTCACTAAAGCAAACCTAAAATAATTATTGCAATTGAAGAGGAATAAAAAGGTAAAGATTCACAAATTATGCTAATGTTCATTAAATAAAAAATGGAAGCTGTTAAAAAAAAGAACAAAAAGATAAAGAATAAAAAATTTAAAAATAGACATGTTGATGGTTCAAGCAATTTGAACCCAAGTCCTCCTTCCAATAAAGGAATGCTTTTGCCAATGTATTAACAGTAGCTTATTGCAATTTTGTGTATTAAAAATTATGTTAGACTTTCTAGAGTAAAAACAAAACACCAAGACGCGCACAGTTCCATGCATGGTTGTGTATCATACTTCTATATCTCAGCATATACAATATAATTTGCGCGATCTACATAACTATATCCGTAACTGAGTCACTACATATGTTTAGGTTAGATATCCTTATATTAGTGGCCATTTTATTCGTATTATGATAGAGAGAAAGCGAGGGAGAGTTCTTGAAGTGATGTAGCGATGAACTAGATAAGAATGCAACGGCTTTAGGTACTTATTATGGATGCTTAAATGAGGTTTAATTAATTCTTGATTCAATTTCTATTCCCAAACTCATTTCACGCATCTCATTTCCATGTCCGACACACTTTCCCCCCCCCCCCCCCTATTTGCATCCGGCGGATTAGCTCAGAGCTGTACTATTCATTTCAATGGCGCAAACTTTGTGGTTCAGTAACAAATAGAGTAGTACAATTCTCTCAATCTTAAGCCTCTCATGTCATTTTTCTGGGCTTTCTTTATTTGTATATTGACTTATTTATTTTTTGTTCTATTTTTCGCGCAATCATCAATTAATTGATTCATTTCATTGAAGTGTTCCACGAAGTCCATCAACCAATGGAGATAGGGAACCAATTTTTTGAAGTTTCGGTTTGTCTTCTTGTTTGTATAACTGTCTGAAAATCAAAGATTTATAATATATATACATACATATATATATATATATTGTACAGTTCCTTTTCGCTTAATTCTAACTTTTGGGGTAAAATTTGAAAATTATTACTTGGGGAAGGATGAACTTTGAAAATCATTATGTCC
>JACYFF010031958.1:84031324-84073174 GCA_017589665.1 Selenicereus undatus | reverse complement strand
GTACATTAATGATTTTTTAAAAAATTCAGCAAGTGTGGATAGGAGGTTTAAAAAAAGGGAAAACAGTAACCACTAAAGCTCATAAAATGTCATAGTCCAGAACCCTAAATTTGTACAACCAGTGTTGACACTTTACGGCTTGTTTTGGGGGGGGGGGATTGCCATGAAAAAGGCTTACTTCCTATGCTTAATCAAAATAAATAAAGAAGGAAATGAACTAATAGGAAACATTACAATTGATCTCCATTCTTTCGTCTCATACCAATTGGACAGCATTGGAAGGAATGGAAATTCAAAACTGATCGACTAAATCTCATCTTTGACTTACCGACAACCATGAGAAAGAATGAGATTTTTCATTTCCCTCCGTCAGTCCAAACGTGAGAAGTTAGTATTAGTACTTTCATTTCCTATCATTTACTTTCTTTCCTTTTCTTTTGCTTTTCTTTGAGGCAGACTCACTTATACTATAAAGGTGTGGAATGCAGCTGTTGGACTACAAGTAGATCATTTTGCCTTGGAATCCTCCTCATCGTTGAATTGTGACATACAAGAATCCATAGGCACTTAATAGAACCAAAAGCTCAAAAGCAAGCACCTTTATTTGAAATTTCTTGGCCAGTGATTAGTTTTCTTTTTATGATTCTAAACCAATAACACCATCAGTTCTGAATTGCACCTCACCCAAAAATATAACAAACTGGGTTTTACTGTTTTTCCCAATTTCTTCTTCTAATTAACAATTTACATTTGCATGATTTTATAGTGAGAAAAGTAAGTACTACAGGAAGGATTTTGGCCTGTTTCTTAGTCACATTCCAAATAGCACTTAGCATGTTCAAGGACGACAAAATAGTAATGATTTATACCCATTAATACAGGGTCCTGAAATTAACCAACTTTTCGCCAACTTGCTCTCAAATCAGACCCAAAAACGCACTATTCCACTAATCAAACCTAATAGCTCAAATCAAACCGATGTTATAAGAGCCACATGCAAACAAAACCCAGAGCGTATAAACTATCACATAGCATAGCAACACAAAATAAAACTAGAAGTAAACAAACATAGCAGACAGTGCAGTAGAACAATACAGAAATTTCTCTACTTTCTACGGGAGAAAATTCGTCGATTTTCAGGACCAATTACCGAATTTCATAACTGTGAGAATTCTCAAGAATTGCATAAGAAGAAATCGGAAAAATGCATCGAGATTTGAGAACGAAAACAAAACCTAATACTCAGAATGAATTGTTAAAAACAATTCAAAAGTTTCCGGCTTTCCAATTGAGAAAACTCATCGAATTTCCGAGAATTGCATGAGAACAAATCGGAGAAATGCATTGAAATTTGAGAACGAGAATAAACTTAATATATATATATATATATATATACTTACAAACGTGAAAAACAATCAAGCCAGCAATCTGTACATGATTCAATCTCGTTCGAATCCGATTGACTTTTTCATCGTCCCTTGAAACCGCGTTTACGGACAGTGGTGCCCAGGAGAGAGAATGTTGGATACGATGATAATGGAGATTGGAGGAGGCGGAAGGAAGGGAGGAGAGAGAAGACTGCAACGGCGTTGAAAACCACAGAGGTTTAGAGTGAGAGAGAGAAGAAGACGGAGAAGTTGAAGTTTAGGTGGCGGTGGTTTATCTAGTATTCATGCTTGGTGGGGTTTTCGTGGTTTAAGTTGACTTGGAGTGGGCTTGGCCCAGTTTTTCGGCTCCTTGGTTCTTCCTAGTTGCTGCGATATTTCTTCGGATTTTTTCTTTTTATTTATTTAGTTTTTGCCTGGATCTCTATTTTCTGTTTTTGGTTCTTTCATACTACACGTTGACTTATTTTGGCAGGAAAAATTATTTAATTTTAATTTGATATTTAAATATTTTTTGGATATAGAGACACAAAAGTGCGCATGCGTAAACTATAAAATCGAACTTATAAATTGTAGTCCAAATTCAAAATGATTTCCTCATGTGTTTATATGATCAATGGGTGTTTCATTTATGGTATAGTACAAAGTACTTGTTCTTGTTTGAGAAGCACAAAAAGGTGCAATGTTTAATTTAGCTATACTATTAAATAGGGGCGGATCTACATTTGGACTAGGGATCTCCATGAACATCCCTAGTCTAAAAAAAATCTTAATAGGTTATTTTAAAGAGGTTAAAAGTTATATATATAGACACTTCTAGAAAAGACTTAAAAGGAGTCATAGATACCCTTGTAAACTTCCATTCACACGGTCCAAATTAATTAGCTATCAAAATTTTATTTTATTTTTTATTAAAAGAAGCCTGTAAAGACCTTGACATTAATTAAAATAAAAAAAACCCACAACTCAACTCCCTCCTAATCTGACTCTCTCTCGTTAGTCCTCTCATGCTAGAATTTTGTTCTTAGTAAAATTGGTTTGTTGATCACACTCAATCACACAGAAACCTTGTTTTCTTGCTTAATTTCATCGCTGAGTTTGTGTCTTTGTTTTTGTCTCCAAACTTTATATGGATCAATTCAATTCCATTTTATGATACTTGAAAATAAACAACCTCAAAAAGATGAAGAAAATAATGCAAGTGGTAGTAGAGTAGGTGGACACCCCTGTTTCGAACGTCAAGATTCGTCACTGCTATTAAACGACAATAGCAATGATTTATAACATAACATGATGTGCAAGTTTACGCTGATTCAATTGTGATTATAAGTTAATTACAAAATATTCTTGAAAAGTGTTTCTAATTTTTTTTTTATAAAAAAACTCCAATATCTTACCACATGATGACATGACTTAACAAAAAAAACGTGTCTTGAATTTCCAGTGCCCAGCTCATCCAAAGCAAATCCAGGCACAAAAAGAAACTAAACCTAGCAAAACGGACCCGAAACCCGAACTGAACGACCCGAACCCATACCCAAGCTGACATCCGAAATACGCTCACCCAAAACCTGAATTAACCCAAACTGAACCATACCCAACTCAAAATTTTCTACAAAGTTGCTTATTTTTGTATGACAAGCGTATTTGACCAAAAATCGATTTATCCGAAGTCAACCCAAACTGAAGTTCACCCGACCCAAGCCGAACCGACTTGAAATGTTACTCATTCCAAAATATAACCCGACCTAAACTAACTCAACCCGTACCGAACCGAATTACCCATTTGTCAGATCTAAATGAAACCCAACCATTTGCCAGATCTAAATGAAACCTAACCGAGGTGAGCGATTGAAGTTTGCATTACTTATGTACACCCCAAAGCCTATTTGCAAAAATAAAATAAAACAAATAAATATCAAGAAATAAAATTAAAACAAATTCCACCACTGCTAGTATTACTAGTAGCCGGAGAGGATTTTAGGCAACAGAAGTTGGATTTCAATGACAAAATGACATATTTAGTTATTTACCAAAAACTGCTATAAATAACTTTTGCCATTGGAAAATTATAAAACACGCTTATTTGTCATATGTAATTCTACAAATTCAGATAACTAATTTTAACAAACAGTGTGGAGCAACAAGTAAAGCAATTGGCTAGTTAAATCAACAAATACAACCTACTAACCACCAATTGCCAAACTGCCAAACAACATAGGGAAGACCTTGGTGCTTGTGCTTTTCCCACCTAAAACGAACATGAAGGCAAACTCCATAACCCTGCCACAGCTTATCAGTCATTCAGTCTCCTACAAACTTGTACAGTACTAATGCTTCAGTAACCTTGGAGAAAACGCCAATGGCCTGTACCAAAAGGTCCAGAACCAAGTATGCTTGCATCTCTGCTTTCTTCTGTCTTCTTTGCAAACTGGATATTTGAAATGGAGATCCAAACATATGGGAGACCTGATGAAGTTCACCGATAGTACGCAATATGTCTGGATGACCTGAAAGGAGACGCATCAAAAGGAGACGATTTTTTTGGCTGGGCGATGGTGTTACAGAGTTTCTTTTTCTCAGTCTTGGCCTCTGAACGGAGCCAAGACTCAACCACAGAAAGGAGATTGGCACAACTCTTCAACTCGTGAAGCTCTGACAGCTTCTCTGTCCTCTTGAGCTCCCCGTCCTGGATGTATGCCAGATGAGTAGCCCATGTCTCCAGACCGTCAAAGATGTGAGTTGCATAAACAATTGTCGATCCTCTCTGAAATTCACCATACAATGCTTTGTGTCAATGAGAAATAGGAGTATTCTACGTGAAGGTCTTCCTTGTTCATTTCATCCTATCCCTAATTAGATTGACAAACACATTCAGGTGGTTACATTTGGGTTGTATTCAGGCAGTGTTATTTTGTGATCGGAATGCATTTGAGTCTTGTGTTGGATTGTCTGGTGAACTTGTAAAAGATGCAACAGGAAAAATCCAGGTCAATTAGGTTCATATCAATGTCAAGTTGCATGATTTGAGGTCTACAATGAGTCAAACGTTGCATCACTTGGGTGGGGCAATTCGGATATCAATGACAGGTAAGTTTTGCAGGGTCCATTTTGAATCCATGATAACATTCCTTAAGCTTCTGCAGAAAAACACTTTAAGGTCACTGTGGTAATCATAGTTTCAGGTTGCACGATCTTGTATTCAAAACCATATTACATACGTGTTTCCTCAAATTTCAAGTGCTTGTAAACAATATAGGAGGCATGCAAGAATATAGTTTTAAAACTCAGAATGATATATGATATACCTGCTCACACTCTTCCTTTAAGAAGTCGAGCAAATCCATTCTTGCAACCACATCAAGATCAACGGTGACCTCATCTAACAAGAGGACCTGCACCATGCCACAAGTTTCAAGATTAATCAAGTAGTTTTTTCCCTATTTTTTTTTGGGGGGGGGGGGGGGGGGTTGTAAGGAAGTATAATATATGAGGTTTATCACATGATCAACGGAAAAAAGATCTGAGAGAGGTGAGAGGCAAAGGTAACAGAAAGCAGTGCACGGTATGGAGGATGGGTATGTTAAAAGCACAAGGCATGGATAGCCAAAGCAATGACCACGAGTTTTTGGCAGAGTTTAGAGGCCTTTTGGCTTTTTTTTTGGGATAAGTAATCAAAAGTTTAGAGACCTTATTCATGTATAATGAAACTCAAAAAATTGACGATATCTGAATTACACTCTGCTTTCATTCCAAATTGTCTCAGACATTAAGGTTAATTTTTCTAGAACAGAGCTAGAAAACAGGAAAAAGAGAGACCCACAAACGAATTGAAAGGGGAGTACCTTGAAAGGATGAAGAAGCCCCATGCAAATTTGAACTCTTTTTCGCTGGCCATCAGATACCTTATGCATTCGCCAGTTTATGTCGATATCAAGCAAGTCAATTAATTTGTCCCTTCTGACAGGATCAGCCCCTTCAACTGAAAAGAAATAGATTAAAAGTTTTAATCTTAATCCAGAATGCAGTTGGGCTAGGCAAATGCAACTTATATTGACGCTTCAATTCCCAAGGTAAACACTGTTAATCAATAGGCTCTAGAAGCGATAACTCCATCAATATTCATAACAAATGATGGAAATTGGAACGCACATGTCTCTTGAGGAAACTGCGTATGGTCCAATATTGTACCATAAAAGACATGTTTTCTTTATGACATTTTTTGTTCCTCCCACCTGAGGTACAGAATTTGTAACTTCCTTAAAAAGAAAATGGGTATATATGGTTAGCCATAATGGCATAGAGATAACACAAGCATACACCATCTCAGCAACACCCCCCCCCCCCCCCAAACAATAAAAGAACGGGAAAAAATGCCATGATTGAGACCCTAAAGGAAACAAACCCAAAATATCTACGAAGGAATGGGCAAAGGGGTACAAGTGTACAAATATACCTCCATATATCATTTGCTCAGCTGATATATCTCCTTGGAGAGGGACCTCCCCCTGAAATTTCAAAGGACAAGTTAGCGTACACAATATAAGTGGCAAACAAAGAAAAATGATAATAATCACCAGAAAGGAACTTGATTAGACAATACCAAGGACCGGAGAATCTCTGTTATGCAATTAAAATAGGATCCAAACAGAATAACAAGTACAGCTTCCGAGTCTTCTTATTGTAGTCTAGAAATGTTCAGGTGGCTGAACAGGCAAATAAAACAAGGAGCTTACCTAATTGCAGTCATCTGTGTCACTCAAACTTGACCATTTGTTCAGTTGAGTCTACCCTTTTCTTGGGCATATTTTTGGTGTAACCAAAAATACTCAAGCGTCCATCACGGTGTTGGACATTTGGATGTATGACATGGGTGCGTGAAGTGCAGTGAAGTGAAAAGTCCCAAGTAATTTAGGCATTAACCAAGAAATGTAACTGAACTGATGGTAGACAAATGGAACATCTATGTTGGTCATATATGTCTAAAGCACCACAACTGTAGCACTGTTCCGTGATATGAAATGAAGAGGCTCAACTAATTTAGCCATTAACAAAGAAATCTAACATAACTAAATGGCAAAGAAATGCAGCATCAGCAACTATTTCGGTCCCTAATATGTCTAAAGCACAAGAACCTGTAATGCTGTAGCACACCTATTAAAATCTCTTCCAAGCCACCAAAAGTTTTGACTAATCTGATCTCTATAGTATAATTTGAAGTCTATGTTAATGGTTGACTGGAATGGAAAGCACTCAATAACATATCAAGTAACTCGTTGGATAACTATACGCCATTAAACAGCCTCCAGTTGTTTGTACCACAAAATATTCATGGTTTAGGTAGCCCAACAGACAGATAGGATTTAAGATAACCAGCATAAACAAGTGGAGACTAGCAAAGGCGTAGCATAGTCATTAAGTCAATTCTGTATGTCTATAGCACCAAAATTTGCTGTCAAAGTTTCATGAATTGTTTCAACTCATCCAGGTTATAAGAAAACTTAGGCAGTATATCCACCATTCAACATGCATGGAAGCCTCGAAACAAGCCAACATAGGTTCAAGAAAGGATGGAAAGTTAATAAGCATGCCAGAATAACCAGAGAGCACAATGAAAGGTCCAGATGCCAACGCTCTTTAAACATAATCGCTGCAGAGAGGCCTGCAAAGGAAAATGATCCACCGAGCAAGATTTCTGTGAACCAGTCTCAAGTTAAACTCAGTCAACTATGAAACTAGTAATAATTAATAAATCATGTCTCTTAAAGGACAAAAAATGCCTTGTAGCATAAGAAGACAATCTGTAATCGATAACTGTAGACTAGAGTAGCTGGTTGCTAACTTCATGTTGGCAAAATTTAAATTGTTTGATCAATGGACAATGGCTTCTGACCACTGCCTTAGGTAAAATTATGGGGATGGCCCTGATGGGGTGGGGCCATTACCATCTCAAGGTTGACTGCTAGATATATGATATTAAGGGGAGAAGGGGATGGAATACATTAAGGATTTAATACTTTGTCTTTTGGCTATTTCTCCCCTTTCTGAAAGAAATCCACACTTTTAAATCTGCTTTTATTTTCTAATCATGGTCAGGTTGGTGCCACATAATGCATAGGAGTCAAAGATGGCATTATTCAATCCAATTTCCTAATTGGACAGGTGCATCACAACCCGAGAAAAGGGGTAGCAGCCACTGGAACTTCCCCTCCACCCCCTTTCCACACAGAAAAGAAATACAAAAGGGGGTAAAATGGAAAAATAAGAAACACTGGTACTCAGGATAACAGCCCAGTAAATTGCACATGTAGGGCCTAAACTATTGATTTCTTGCACAAGCAACATCTGAAGCTGTATATCAGCAATGTGAAAGAATTGATTCCGATCAAATTGTAGGAAACTATGTATGTGCTTGTGTGCCTGTGTGAGACAGAGAGAGAGAGAGAGGGGGGGGGGGGACACAGAGAGGGAGAGAGAGCATACAGCAGAGCCAACGGTTCTGCTCCAAGATCCTCCCAGGTATGCCAAGTCACCATTACAAACAAGATGTGTGTCATGGAAAGCTGAACAATTCAGCACCTGCACAACATCCCTTCCACCAACCATATGTTTTCCAGCCAAAATTTTTAACAAACTGGTCTTGCCTGCAAAACATTGATGATGACCACAACCAGATAAAAAGCAGTTCACCACCTACAGAGGATGAATTCACTGGGAGTGGAACCAATAAATCTACCAAACTTAAAATTTTTATACCAAGAATCTCAACATAATTTATTCCAATGCCATGCAGAGAAATGCGCATCACTTCTAACCAAAAGACGTTTGTTGCTCATAGAAATACATTACCATGAACATCTCCACAAACACACACACACAAAAAGTGCTTCTGCCTTTCAAGCTAGAAAGTTCATTTTAATTTTCTAGCATGAAGATGAAACTCCACACACAGATTGCTCAAGAGGCTCTAAAGGTGGGCAAAAAACTCAGCATTTCAGTCATTGGAGATGAAACTCTAGCCATCAGAAGGATCACAAGATATTTAAGAACAGAGCTTGAATGTAGGAAGCAGGAATGACTGATTATACTAGTTGCAGTCAGTTGAGACATATGAGACTTTTGATAGCTGTTTATTAGAACTTAGCAGGGTTTTCTATTTTTGAACTAGTGGAGAAATTAGGACCATGTTTGGTGGCTATTTGTATTTGCTTAGGCTATCTATTTACCTGGGTTATACACAACTAATGATAAAAAAAAAAGGTCCATTTTAACACTTCACCTACTTCATAAAAGCCCAACTAGCTAAACACCTCAATCCCAAGAAATCAGAGAAATGAAAGTAGCAGTAAACTCAAGTTCAAGACCCATGTATGCTTAAAAACCCTAACTACCTGTTCTCTATTTACCCTTTGGTTCTCTCCTGGGGATTATAAATCTATCAAACTTTTCAACTTAGATCTATCAAATTCCTGATATTCAATCAATCCAACGTAGTTCTCAGCTCAAAGCAGGAAGCATTTAATTGCTTAAAACATAGTCGAATTCCCATATCAATTGATGCCCAAATCATATGTGTAACATGCACAATTATATCACATGCACATCAAAGCTCACTAATAGCAACCTAATTTAATCGCAAATATCAATTTCGCCAAAATTGACATAAGTCATCCAAAATCTAAATATCAGAGAAAGAAAGAGGGATTTGACCAGATCCATTGGCGCCGACAAGAAGACAGCGAGAACCAGGAGCAACGTGGAGGTTGAAGTTGGCAAAAAGTGGAGGTTGGCCAGGGTATGCGAAATTCATCGCTCGAACAACGATGCAGTTTGACAATGGCGGATCATTGCCTCCCTCCACCATTGTTAATTTCTCTAATTTGCCACTGGAATTGGCAAGTGAAAAATTGTGGTAGTTGGTATTCGCTTCTGTAGAATCACTCTTTAAACTTTTTCGAGTGGTGGTTGGGATATTTTTAAATAGCCTTTTTAAGAAGGAAGAGGCAAGACAAATTAGCCCAGAAAGAGCGCCCTAGGATCTAGACGTTAGAATAGGGATGGCCCCCCAAGACGAAAATGCTATTTACAATTTACGGATGAGTAAAGAAATCCCAAAACTGAAAGATTGAATGGGAAAATCAAAAAATTGAACAAAAAAATCAATTAATCGGATTAATTTTTCAAAACAATTGGAACCGACAAAATTTCTTGGTTTTGATTTTAGCTTCAGTTCCAATTCAGCTATTTAAAATTTGGTTAACTGAAACCAAAACTTCAAATTTTTTAAGAAATTTACTTAATTTTGTGTCAGTCAAATTCACAACAACAACAACAACACCTCTCAGTGTGGATCCCGCTTTTGTGGGGTCTGAGGAGATCCAAATGTGGGCAGTCTTATCCCTACTCGTAGGGAGGCTGATTTCAAAAAACCCACAAAAATATAATTTTGAGAAAACAATTTATGGAAGAAGGATTTTGGAAAAGCATTTAATTGGGAAATGGAGAACACAACAGCCAGAAATGAGTAAGATACATAAGCAAAGCAAGAAGTCGTAGCTAAGGAACAAAGGAACAATAAAGCAGATGAGGGAAATATACCTTAATAACCATAGGTAAGCAAACGTTGTCTATTCCCAGATGAAAGCACTTCCTGTGGACAAACACGACACCACTGCCAAAGCTACCCTACTGCAGCTAAAAGACCGACTACGAGACCACATCTCTGCGATCTAAGATCCTAATCCTATCCCGCCAACGTCTCCTATCCTGAGCCACGTCCTTTGACAATCCTACAACTCTCAAGTCCTCTCTAATCACCTCGTCCAAACTCTTCTTTGGTCGACCCCTCCCTCTTTTGTCTTCGGGAATGTTAATCGACTCACATCTCCTTACTGGAGGATCCACGCTCATTCTTTTGACATGACCAAACCATCGGAGTCTTGATTCTCTCATCTTATCTTCGATAGGGGTCACTTTAACTAAGTCTCTGAAAACTTCATTCCCAATTCTGTCTATTTGGTGTCATAAATAGTTAAATTCAGATTTTATAATTATAAAAGGATAAGACTAAACGTACAATAATGTGAAAATTATATTCGGTATCATAAATAGTTAAATTAGATTTTAAAAAAGTAAAAATTAGGAATTAACAGTTAACCAATAACTGCACCTAAAAAACCGGTTAACTGACCTTTTTGGTTTTGCTATGGTTCATATTTTTGCTGAACTGTTCGGTCAATCAAAAACTGGTGAACCAAAAGTTTCGGTTTGGTTTTTCATTTACAATTTTTATGAACTTACTTTCCGGTTAACGATTTTGATCACCGTAGTATACAAAGACGATTGTGGCTCCAAATTTGACACTGAATGCCATATCATGATTTTTATTTTTTATTTTTTTCCAAATTCACTATATATATATATATATATATATATATATATATATATATATATATATATATATATAAACAAACTCTCTAATTTTTTTACACATGTCACCCCATTAAATTTCTAAAATAATTAATAGTTTTGCTTTCGCCTTTTTACAAAACATAAGTTAGTAGTTTTTTCTTTTGCCTTTTTACAAAACACAAGTTAGTCAATTATTTATAGAAAATTTCTTTTCCCAAGCACAAAGATTTTATAAAATTGATTGCAATTTGAAAGATTTTTTTTCAAGAAAAAGAAAGACAATGTATAATTTATGATAATGCATTATATTATATTAGTGACATTGTTTCCAATATTACCAAAAATAATGTATTATGTTATAATGAAATAAATGCGACAATTATAGATAATCTATTGTGTATGTTTACTTTTCAATGTTTACTCAAATTTTGACAATTAATGTGCAAAATTATAAAAATAAATATAGTCATAACACATAATCTATATCTTATTTTACTATAAAGACAAATTATCTTCATTATTTTCAACAACTAATAAAAATATTTGATTTTCATCATTATTATTTTTTCTATCTCTTTGAACATAATATAAATATAAATATGCAATATTAGAGATCTTAGATACAATACAATCATAATTATGATTCTATATATACATGATAATACCACCAACAAATTACCACCAAAAGGTTCCAAATTACTTTAAATTTTTGGAGTACAAGAGTTTGTGCCAGTATTATGTTCCCTTTAACACAACCTTATTGTAATATGTGAAAACTTTCTACAGGTGCAAAGGTGCATGATAGTTTTATACTATATCTTACCATCAAACTACAAACAAATAATAACTAATACATTTATAATATTTAGACTTGCAACTATAATTGTAAAATGGTGACGCTATTGCAATTTTTATAAATAATTATTACAATTTAAAACTCCTGTGATAATCCATGCATGGCATGGTATAGCAATACTAGTTAAAATAAAAAAAATTGGCGCCCCAAGCTGCAAAGGTTTTATCATGGGTTCCAAACTTGCTTCATTTCTCTCTCCTACCAAATTCAACAGCAAATCAAATGTTTGGCAAGCTCGACAATCCAATCCTCACTCTAATTTGATCATTTTCATTGACCGGGAGCCCGAACGAATTCGGATCATTGGTTTTGTATTTTTGTTCATTTTATTGCCATTCTTAGTCTAGGTAGTGTTTGTTCGTCCCTTGTCTCCATTCCAATGTACTGAGGCGGTGCCATCCATTGTCAATAGGCGACACAGCCACCAGACTCGCCAACGATCAAAAAGTTTTCTGGGGGCCTAATATTTCAACGACCATCCACACCATGGTATATGAAAAATTCAAGCTTCCCCGCCAACGAAGCTTACTCGAGCCCTTTCTTGTCCCTCTTTTTTTAGGGTTACTCCAGCGGCTAGAAAGTTGCTTTTACAGAATTGGACGGGGCTCATGGTACTTTGATTGGCAAGGGGGGAATGGAAAGGTGCCCATTCGATGCAGAAACAGTCGGTGTGCGTAGCACAGTTGCACTACAAAAACATGAATTCAAAGGCAAACTATGCTCGATCTGAAGTAAGTAATTTGATTCGACTTTGAAAAAAGGATTAATATGAATCTCATCAAAATCAATTTGAATTTGAGGCATCTTATACTTAAATAAGTCAAATGGCTTTAAATTTTTTCAATCATGTATTAAGTTGCCAATTTATCAATAACTATAAATAATCCTTGTAACTTCAATTCATTGTTTAGATATTGGAAATGTAATTTCATCTTATACTATCTTATACTTTCTTTTCAAGTATATGGGTCTATGAGTGAAAAATACGGTCTCTTCTCGGATTTTATGCAGGATTAATGTGTTCCTGTAAAGAGATGCTCTCACTATGGTGAGAGATCGCTTTGGGTCGAGATGGTGAAAAAAGTAGGATGAGCCTGGATGACTAGGCTCGCCACTTTATTATGAACCAAATAAAGATGAGATTTTTAGAAAACAATTTGAAAATCAATTTTCAAAAACAAAAATGGCTTATAGTTACAGTCTTACAGATGGGTGAGAAGTGAAAACTGGTGTAGGAATCGAAGGCGATCTATAACACCCTGTAATTGTAGGAGAATTGTCTCCATAATTTTATTAACTAAAAGAAAATTAGCAAAAATGTAACTATTGAGGTGCTACAGCCAGTTTTTCCAATATATAAAAAAGCAAGGTATGGTTAAATGCATACATAAATAAATGCAAATGGAATAGGGACAGGGATTATCATTTTATTTATAAGATGCATAGAGTACATGGTGAGGCAGTGCTCTTAATGATCAACAAAACACCAAATAGAATAACGCGCAACAAAGGTTGGTTATGATACGAAGAGCAATGGTTTTATGGATGAGTTGTTGGATACTCGTAACGAAGATAGGGAATATTTGGAATCTGCATCTGAAAAAGAAGACAATTGAACACCAGCACTGATGTGGATTTTATATATAGTTTTAAAACCCTTTTTACTTGCAAGTGCACAAGGTTAGTTGTAAACTAGCGAGTATAGGGTGTCGATCCCACGAGGAACAATAGCGATTTTTAAAATTTACCTTTCCGATTATAAAGGATAATTTAATTTCAGAGTTGGATTATGAATATAAATTGACCAACAAAATGAAGAGCAAATAAGTAGTAAAGTAGAGAGAAATCAAATAGGAGAAAGTTCTAGGACTTTAGATTTTACATTTGATGCCAATATTGATTTACTAATTCGAATGGGGATTCAATTTGTCTCTTGTTCAACCTAAGCTACAAGCATTAGGCCATGAATTAAAAAGATGATTATAATTATAAAGTGACATAATTTATCTAGTGGTTTGGCATGAATTATTCTTTTTAGACATAACTCATCTAATTTCTAGCATAAATTATTCAATTTAAACAATTATAATTTTAAGCCCAAATTGCATAATCATCATATTAGCCTACAAGGTCTAATATTCCTTTGATATAGCAAATTAAACTAATGTCATTAACATGATTAAACATTAGTGTTAAGATGCATAGGTAGATGATGATCAAATATAAACTCAAGATTATGCAAAAGAGACAAAAATAACCCCATAAGAAATTAGCAAAAGAATATTATTACCAGGGATCCATCATAGTCCTAGAAATGAGTAGTTTAGCCGGCCATGGTTAGGAAAAACACCATTGAAATTGGTATATTTCACAACCTATGTCCAAACCTTATACTCAATTACACAAAATTATAAAACTTAGTATAAACTCTCAAATTTGACTCACAAATGAGATGAGAAAAGAAGAGAAAAATAGCTAACAAAGCTTATTTTCTTCTTAACCCCTCAACCCAAATGATCTTGTCTTACAAAGACTTTCTCTAAAAAAAAATGAAAGATGAAAGGACAAGAAGATGGTTGAGTGAGTTGATGGAAGAATGAGAGTGGATATGAGTGACTTTTTCCCTCAACATTGGCCCCTTTTTATAGTGGAAATCCAACCCTTAGGATGCCCCCAAAATTAATGGAAATTAATTCTAATTAATTTAGGATGTTACATGCATGGTCATGGCTAGTCATAAGTATAATATTAATTTTGATTAATAGCATTTGACTAGGTTAAGAATTAGCCATGTGGGAAAAATGGAGCACTTGAGAGAAGAGGGGAGGATGAGATGGAGTGAGAGGCATGGTCAAGACTGGGCCGTTTGCTCAGGCCCAAACAAACCATTTTATATTTTTTTTTTCTTTTCTTTGGGCTTGAACTTTAGACTTTGCACTTGTAGGCGATCTGAGTAAAATTGCACAACCTTCATCCAAATTCTTCTATTTTAGTTTTCCTGTAAAAATCTGAATTATTTACTCAAAAATATATTTCAAAGACATAAAAGTAGGTAAAATGGAGAAAATTGTATATAAAATATGAATTATCAAGCACCTATAGCTTAATACAAGATCAATTTTTCACCCTCACCTTCATCGGTGGGTGAAGGGCTAAGAGGATTAGGTGAAGTGATCAAAAATGAAAGGCGCAAGCTTTATGCAGAGCAACTAATATGAAAGTAAAGGGCAACTGCAATACGAAAACACGTGAGAGTTATGCTGTGCATTTTAGAATTAAAATTGCACGAATGTTGATTCTCAAAATTATCATGCTTGAAACAGACTGCATTATTGCTGCACAGGCCATTATGTCAAAGAGTATTGCTTAAGTTCTTCCATTACAGGTTTTCTCTGAATGGTTGAATATTTTAGTTTTGTTAAGTTCTATTTTGCAAGAACATGTAATAAGGTTATGTATGATTGAGGTTGCCAAGTTTGATTTGTATTTTGATGAACTAAGGTTCGGTGAGATAGGGATCCAAAATAGATTTTTTCCATCGTCATGGCAGAAAAACTTGTATCTTTGCTGATTAATGAACAAAATACACTATCGTTTCACTTTTTAAAAAGCAGCAACCTTAATTGAAATCGCAAAGTCTAATTGTTGAGTTCTTCATCATTTCATGTTCAAGAGTGGCTCTAATTTTCTACCAAAAACAAAAATAGGAAGAAGAGAAGAAAATGAGGTGAAACTCAGTACATCTGACACTGTGGATTAAAAAACTGAAGACCCAGCTTGAGGTCTTAGAAAAAGGGTATATTAGGCCAAGTAACTCACCTTTGGGAGCACTAATACTATTTGTGAAGAAGAAGGATGGAAGCTTACGGTTGTTCATAGACTACAGGGAGTTGAACAAAATCACCATAAAAAAACCACTACCCACTACTTGGATTGATGACCTTTTCGATTAACTGCAGAAACTATGAATTCTTGAAGATAGACCTTAGATCTAGCTAAGTTGAAGAAGTGTGAGTTTTGGCTAGAGAAATTAGCTTTCTTGGGTCATATAGTGTCGAAGGAAAAAGTGTCAATAGACCCACAAAAGATAGAGGCATTTGCCAATTGACCAAAATCGAAAAATGCTACAGAGGTGCAAAGTTTCCTAGGGCTGGCAGGGTACTATCGGAGATATGTTCAAGATTCCTTGAAGGTAGCAACACCGCTCACTCATCTGACCCGAAAGACGATGAAGTACAAGTGGACGGAGAAATGTGAGCAAGTATTTCAAGAACTTAAGAAGAGACTCACATCTGCACGTATATTGGCCCTACCATATGGGAATAAAGGACTTGTGGTATATAGTGACACATCTTGTAATGGTTTGCGGTGTGTATTGATGCAAGATGGATGGGTTATAGCAAATGCATCTCGACAACTGAAGACCCACAAGAAGGTTATCCAACCCATGGCCTAGAATTGGCAGCAGTGGTCTTTGCCCTCAAATTTTGGAGGCATTACTTGTATGGAGTGCACTACGAGATCCTCACCGACCATCAAAGTCTCAAGTACCTATTCCCTCAGAAGGACTTGAACTTAAGACAAATAAGGTGGCTAGAGTTTCTTAAGGATTATGACGTACACTTCTAATATCACCCTGGGAAAGCGAATGTAGTGGCTGATACCTTGAGCCATAGACCTTACCTTACCTTCAACCACCTACTCTCCATACCAATGGAGTTGTGTGAAAATTTCAAAAGTTTGGAAATCAATGTGGCTATAAGAAAGAGGAAATCTCTGTTGTGTGCATTGTAAGTGCAACCTACACTCGCTAAATAGATTTGATGTAACAGCCCGACCCTAATATTCATATTAATTATATTAAATCATCTTAATTACAAATTAATTAAGTTGGGCCCCGCATTTCAATCCAACATTTTTTCATTTCAATTCAGCATTTTCTATTTGTACGATTGCAGGTTGAATCGACAGAATGACCTCGAAATGAATTTTGATTACTCCTCAAATAATTCATTAAAATGTTAATGAATAATTGAACATCTGTTAACATCGCAAAGTCTCTCCAAACAAAAAAAAAAGAGAGAGAGAGAATTGAAAAGTCAATGGCCAAAGTTGGTTTGACTGGTCAAACGAACTTTGACCAGTCAATGGCGGTTTGACCAGCCCCAAAAGATTTTTTTCCCTTTTTGCCCCTATATATATGGAGGGGGTGGCTTCATGCCACACACACGGCAGAGGGAGGGGGAAAGCGAGGAGAGAGAAAGAAGAAGAGAAGAGAGAGAAAGAAGAGAGAGGAGAGAGAAAGAAGAGAGGAGGAGGAAAAAGAGATCATGGTTTCGGGTTCTGAAACAAATTCAAGGTAAGTAATTCTTGACTCCTTAACTTAAAGCTTGGAATTTGATATTTTAGGATTTAGTAGTTTGGAGCACTAATGTCAATTGGTAGAAACCAACCATATAATTTCGTGTTTAGTTGGGATATTTTTGACTGATTGAGTGACGTGACTTGATAATTATGATATGAATTCACCCACTATGGGTTCGAAGTTATGAATTTTAGACTGAATCTGTCCAGTGAATTTATGCTGAAATTGGTTAACGTTTTGATTATTGGGAGCTATTGGATTGGACAACATTGAAACAATTTTACGGTCGAATATACATATTATTTTCAGAATTGTAATAAAGTTTCATGAATATTGGAATTACACTTTGTGAGTTGGAAATCCTAAATATGTATTTTATGGGTTATGGATTTTAATTGGAATGTTATGTTTGACGAAATGCGATTATATGAGTTCGTTATGTTACGTTTTTAGGAAAAAAACTCATGTCTTGACTGAGGCTACTACAGAACATTCTAGAGCTATGACCATAGTAGTGGCTGTCGTTATATTACTTAATACCATGACGTGGTGAGACAAAGAATCAGTAATGGTACTAAAAACGTTAATAACAGTTCAGATAAAAATAACCATAATTTAAATTATGCAATCGCAAATATAGTATTCTGAGCAATGACCCACAATGAGACTAATACCAATAGTTTAATAAAATAACGATAAGTGACGAGCCTATATCAATTATCAGAATAATGCGATGATAATGTCATTACCTCATTTAATGTTTATGACATTGATTAAGCGAATAATTAGCAGTATAAAGGAAAGGAATGGAAACAAAAACATAATCAAGCCAAATCAATAACTTTTTACATGCTACTGATTAGCACGGAACTCAAGGGATTTAAATTATTTATTAAACCAAGAAGTCCAATCAAATTTCGTAATCTTGCACTAATCAAAAAGGAATTACATATGTAAAGCAGGAATGAAGCCACATCTGTCGCTTCAACCTGCCAACGCACATTCTTCAGGAGAGGGAATTTCAAAGACCAGGTACGTACATTGCCTATGTTCTTCAAAAACTCACAGTGTTCTCAGCAATGAAAAATTAATACAAGATTCATTTAATGAACCAAGTTCTCAATGTTTTGTCACATAAATAAGTGGTCCTGTCAATTATCATCAGGGCTTATGCCCATCAATTATCAAGGCTTATGCCGACTAATATACCCGCGTGCGGTGTCAACTCAGGCTTCTCGATCGACCTAGGGGGTGAGCACCTAAAGTACGATCGTTTCAAGATGTACATCGACCAAGGGGTCCACTTTCAGATAAGAATCAACAAATCAATTTTACTTATACATTCTCTTTCTCCTGTTTGCAAAACAAAATATTTTGAAATGCGGCCGAGCCAACTAATTTCACATCAAACTTATTTTACTACATGGGAATGTACGTATTGAGCTTCGGCTCACCATTCGCATGTTTTCATGTTTTCTGTTTTAGGTATGGGATCCATGAACCTCTCATCATCTTAGCAGGCCAGAAGGCACCTAGAAACAAACAAGAGCTGCAAGGTAGCTAGCCAAATGCTCACAGTGATGGTAGGTAGCCCCTGGAAAATTATATATAGTTGTACGTTTGAACCTTTGAGGTCAATAGAGTTTAGGATGGATGTGCGAAGTTACCAAGCATATTATGATTTGCATGAGGGAACGAATATTTATTTCATTCTAAAGTTAGTAAGCCAGTTAGCCTTGTTCCATCACGGAACGGCGGTAATGCCTCCATTCAAACAAAAGTCTTCCGCGGCAAATTAATAAAATCATGATTAGCTAGGGTAACCAGCATTAGCCATTGGGGGCGTTACATTTGAGCTACCTAAGAAATGGACCAGCAGCTAGTGAGGATAAAGATGGAGGTGCTAGAAGGTAAAGCACTAGGGTCTGTGAACCATGAGGATGGGACTTTAAGTTTCCATAACCGAGTGTATATCCCTGCAGTGGATGCCCTTAAAGGAAAGATTCTGGATGAGGGTCACAAGTAGACCTTATAGTAGAGCAACATAAAGCAGGAAGTAGTAGATTATGTGTGTAAGAGCCTTACATACCAATGGGCGAAAGCAGAGCATCAACGCCCTTAAAGGTCCCAGAGTGGAAATGGGACTCTATTTCCATGGATTTTGTGGTGGGGTTATTGAAAACAAGGAGTAAGAACAATGCCTTATGGGTGATTATTGATAGGTTGACCAAGTATGCACACTTCATAGCGATGGGGAACACCTGGACTCTGCACACTTCCATAGCTTCAGATCGAGATGCGAGGTTTTAATCAGGATTTTGGTAGAAACTACAAGATTGATTCGGGATCAAACTGAACTTTAGCACGGCCTTTCACCTTGCTACCGATTAGAGGATATGCTGCGAGTATGCGTTTTAGATTTCAAGAAGGCATGGGATGAGCAATCCACATTGATCGAATTCTTGTACAACAACAATTATCACTCCAGCATAGGAATGTCCCCATTCGAAGCCTTGTATGGTAAAAGGTGCCGAACACCCTTATGCTGGCAAGAGATCGATGAGGCACTCACTATTGGACCTGAATTCATTCAGGACACCACACAACAAATACGAGTAATCCAAGAAAAGATGAATGCGGCTCAGAGTCGCCAGAAGAGCTGGGCAAAGAAGTGGCAAAGACCCTTGGAGTTCGAGGTAGGAGACAAAGTCTTCTTACGAGTCTCACCCACAAGGGTATTATGCAATTCGGGCAATAGGGCAAGCTCACCCCAAGATATATCGACCCTTACACAATCATGGAGTGCTTTGGGGAAGTAGCAATCAGCTATAACTGTCATATGAACTTCTAGAGTTCACAATGTGTTTCACGTGTCTCAACTGCGTAAACACATTCCTGACCTAACCCACGTGATCGAGCCAGAACCCCTACAGCTTAGAGAAAACTTAACTTATAAGGAGTAACCGATCGAAATTTTGGACCGTCGGGAGAAGTACCTCCTCAATAAAGTAGTTCCACTTGTGGAAGTCCTCTGGGTGAACCACACCACAGCCGAAGCAATATAGCAACAAGAAGAAGGAATGCGATCTAAGTACCCTCATATGTTCTCAGGATCAGGTATGAGTAAGTTTCGGGGACGAAACTTCTTTTAGGAGGGGTGAGATGTGAAACCCAGGAATCTAGATGTGTTTTTTTCTTTTTACTATTGAGCCATTTGTGGAGTTTCGATGACAAACCTTCTTTTAAGGGGGTGGAATGTAAAACCCCGAAAATTTATATTTATAATCCTCAAAAAAGGCTTAAGATAATCCTTATGTCACTTGAGCTCATAGGGAATATTTTAGAGCATACCTTCATTCGTAAGGATTTCGGACCGAACCCGTCTTTCATTATTGGCCCTAATCCAAGCTCTTGACGAAAAATTATTAATTTCAATTTCAAACTAAAATTAATAATTTATAAAATAAAATTTTGGATTTTTGAAAGATAAATTTTATTTGAGAAATTTAGATTTTATTAATTAGAGTTTTCACAAAAGTTAAAATTTTAAAGATTTTTAATTCGGAGGTATTTGTGGTTGGGATGTTAAAATCTCCTAATATTATAAAACAAAAGCTTTTTTTTTTCAAACCCTGGCGAAGCCCCCTCCCCTATTTTCTTGAGCAGTCGTGAGCCTAGAAAAAAAACATTCTGCATTCTCTTGCGTGAAAACCCCCAATTCAACCCTCACCGCACACCTCTCTCAACTCACAACCCTAACACCTTTACCCCTCTCCGTTTTCAGCCACCACCACCCCTCTAGCAACAACCGCCGCCACCACTAGGCTGCTGCTACCGTCACCCCCATGCCGCCTACCAAGGCCACCAAACCTTCCTTCCTCCCTAATTTTCCTTGGGTGAGAAAGTTTTTTTGGGGTTGTTTAAGTTTAAAACCTTTATGCTTTTATAGAAGGGATTTTTATAGCAAATTCACTCAATTTCTAGATTCTAATTTAGTTTTTTTTGGGTTGATTAAGTTTAAAACCTTTACGCTTTCAAAGAAGGGATTTTTACAGCAAATTCACTCAATTTCTAGATTCTAATTTCTTCTCTTTCATGATTGAAATACAATACTCAGATTTTGGGGTGATTTGAAAGCGTATAAACAAGCATCTCACCTCCCACTTTCATATTCAAGGTAAACAGCAAACATTCTCCTCAAAACCTCTCTTGAAAGTGAGCTTGGATAGGTTTTAGTAATTTTGTAGTTGTTACTGATGATTAGAAGCAGTTTTGTATTGATTTGGGTGAGTTTGGTTAGGTACAACACGTGATTTCATGCATGAGATCTAAGGTTAGTCAGCACCAGAAACTATCCTACAAATGCACCAAGTTTATCAATTAAACTACTTTTATGTGCTATCTTAAAAATCATGGAAACATTGATGAATGTAGATCTATGAGTCTATTTGCATAGAAATTTTTGATCAAGAATTTTGGGTTTAAAATGAGGGAGAAATAAATTTTCTCCCGAGATTGCGCTATCCTGGACTGAAACAGACTGTGAGGAAAGAAGTGAAGTTTTGAGGATATTTTTGTAGATTTTTGGGAATTTTATTAAAATAAAAGTTGTAGTAAACAAACATACCTTTCTAGAATATGCTTAAACACCTCCATAAAAGGTTTGTTGGTGATGATATGGCGTCTGTAGTTAGGGTAGAATTCTGACCTGAAGCTACACTAAAGCCCTAACAGGTTTAAGTTGCATTAATTGTTTTTATGAGGTATTTGAGTTTTAAAAAGTGATGCGGGTTCATAAAAATTAGAATCTTAGGATTTTGGTGCTAGTAAAGTGATACAAGTGGTATGGTTGACTCTTAGGTTGAAAAAGAATAGTTTTTGGTGTAAGAACTTACTTGTATTAGTCCATGTTGTGACGCTTTAATTTTATCATTTAGGCCCAATACTCTAGTTCGAGCTCAAATTAGGGACGTATGCTTCTTCGAGATAATGTTTGTGCCCTAACTCCCCCTGGTTGCTCTTTCAAAATGATTTTGGATGTTTATGAACTGTTATGCGACGCTGTATATACAGGGGATCTTATATGTAAACTGTGAACTGCAACTAGCGATTATGTGATTTCATAAATGTGGAGTATCATGTTGTGACTGAATATTTAATTCGAGCAATTCATGTTTTCGATGGTTTTGTTAAGTAGTAGAACATTGTTTGACAAGGATTGGGCTCTCGAGAAGCCAAAAACATTATTTATAATGTACTAATCCTAAAGTGAAAAACCAAGGCGAGTTTGTAGGAGGGTGCCTCCTAAGATCAGGGTAGGTTTACCTTGATAATGAGACAAGTTAATCTCCTCGAGTTATAGCATGTAGTTTTCGGGTATGTGCCATTGTAGATGGACGTATGCCAAGATGGGTTCTAGTAACCCATATGGTTGTTCAATGGAAGGCCATGAGACCCTCTAGTGGGGTCGCTCGCCAAGAATAATTCACTTGCTGTGACTTTTGAATAACGGTTATTGTTTGAAATGGAAGATCTTGAACAGGTTAGGAATCATTTTTGAACTGTTTGAATGTTCCCTCTTACCCCTAAATGTTATAAATAAATACGTGTTTTACAGTTAGGGGCAAACATTATTGAGCTCCGTCTCACTATTTGAAATGCTTTGTTTTCAGGTACCGATGTGCTGCATGAGAATGGGATATGAGTGAGACCTCGTAGATATTTAGATATTTTTTTATTTGCATTGAATAACATTAAGGTTGTAGTTGACACTAGATATTGACCTTGACTTTGGTTTATACTTTTGTTTATTCGAATTAACTACTTTTTGCCTTGTATTTCATTGTGAAATACGGCAGTGATGCCCATTAGGATATTTCTGCTGCACTAAATGGGCTAAGTATTAGCGATAAAAATGAATTAAAATTTTTGGGGCATCACAAAATGTATCTTTCACTTTCATTACTATAACCTGGATTTGAAATGCGAAGTGCTCAATAATAAAGGTATGATCACTAAAATGTATCTTTTCGTTCTTAGGGTTGTCTTAGTCTCCAAATAGAGTGTAAAACTATTTTTAGCTGAACCCAATCAAGGAACGTGGCATGGAAAAAAAATAGAAATTAATTAACAAATGATTATAATCATTATATGCTAAATTCAAAGGCTAAATAAATATTAAGGAATGTATTTTAGGCCAAATTTTTGAAAATCTATGTCAATTAGTCTTGCATACCAAGCTAATGCCGATAATATTTTATCAAATTATTATCCCCCGCACAAACACAACACCAAATAAAACCGCAAATAATCTTGAATATGATAAAAAAAAACAAGTGATTAGAGGTACCTAGATGGTCATTTTTGTGCCCAAACTTAACAGTGTGCAACTTTGGGGATGCATACCAGAGAACATGCTGCACTTTGAGGAAACTGAGTATGCACAATTTGCGCATTGTATCAAGCACGTTTGTTATTTGAGCTTGGTATGATGCTAGGTGCTAAGAATTGATTCCTAAAGCATGGAAAGTTGGCCACATTTGACCATAGAAAAAGGATTGGTTACAATGATCAAGTGACCAACTTTAAGGTCTTGTGTAAGAGAACCGAGCCCAGTTGTGGGTGAACTAGCTTTATGAGGCTAAAGTACGCATTGCATAGAGCAGACTCCACATGATTTGGGATTGATATGGTTACTCAATGTAACGATTAGAAATCTTGAACATGGGCCATTGGCCATGTTTCAAGCGACAAATAGGGTAGCAAGGATGGCTAACCAAATAGCTTTGAATGCTCATATATGAACCTCATGCCACATTTGAAGCAAACCAAATATGCAAGATTCTAGTGTGCATTGTAAAGATCACATATTCGGTGACTCAAATGTTATGCGACAACGAGACACCTAAAGGTAAAGCCTTAAACAAGGTAGAGAAAAGGGGTTTCTTGTGGCGGTTGTTATGATAGTTTTTCAAACACATAGTGGTTGGTCTAGGTTAGTATGACCTTGAGGAAATCTCATATGGAAATGGAAACCAAAAACATTATTGAAATCTAGCCAGTGTAGACCAATCCTAAGGGGAAGGGAAGCTTTTGGTGGTTGTTGTGGTTGCTTTGATGGTGGTGCCTGGTCTGGCAAAAAATGTCAAGCTCATGGAGGTTGTGGGAGTCATTTGCCAACCACTTCGGCGGGTGTGTTTGCTGCCCACAAATAGAAAGTCATGACAGAAATAAGGGAGAGAAGGGGGCAGATGTTGCACAGTGGGTTTGTGAGTTAGTAATGATGGTTTATCTCAGTTAGGAAGGCTTGGTGAGGTGGGGGAGTTTCCAAAGAGCACCATGTGGTGACTTTAATGGTGATTGCGGTAACTTTTTGGTGAAATAGAAACTCCTCCAAAATAGAGTATTATTTTAAGGGGAATGAAAAACAAGAAGAAGAAAAAGAAGTTTGGCAATTCATGGACCATGAAAGTAATCCCTAATCTTTTACATGATAAATTGGAAGGAGATGTGATGGGATGGTGCGTGGATCTAAACCCTGGTATTGATAGGAGCGGGAACATGGCTTGATATGTTCTCCATTCTCTACCTCTTGCTTTTAAGCAGTGTCATGCAAGCCTCTTAAGGTGAGTAAAGACTGGCAATTGAGGGTGGCAGGGCATGGAGAATGATGGGTGGCTTAGCTGTTGCTTGTGGGAAGGTTTTCGGCTCAACTATGTTCACACCTGAGATAGCATGGTGGCAATCTATTCATTGGGCTTTTGGAGTTGTATAGGTCACATGTTGTGCAGTGATGAGGCTATTTTCTTTTATATAAAATTTGAGGAAAATAAATTAAAAAATAGAAATTTAGAAACGTATTTATATATTTGATAAAGGCATTAAGAACTTGGAATCAATTTTGTATATCCCAAAGAAACTAAGAATTTATGAAATTAGAAATAATAAGAAAAATTATTAGGGAAAATATTTGGGAAGAAAAGTGAAATATCTAATTCATCAAGTATTTTATGCAAATTTTAATTAGAAATAAATAATTTGGATGGTTTTATTATATAATAATTAAAAGTAACAAAGAAAATCATTAATAAAAATATATAGCAGAGAAAATGAATAATTAGCTCATTACAAAGTCTTGTATAAATAATGACAAAAAGAGGAATAATTAATTTGAAGGCTTTAATGTAAAATGTTTAAATGAGCAAATAATCAGCATAAGGTAGTAAAGCAAATCAAATGATAGGAACAACAAGAATAACTCATAGTGTAAGTCTTCCTTTCATGAGGTCTATGAGATCTAGATGCAGATAGACTTAACCCTGTAGACACTCGTGCAAATAGAGAGACTGACTCTAATAGATTCATATAAAAAAATTTAGAAAGCATTTTGTTGATCTGAAATCTTTTGAAACACATCTAAAAAATATAGAAACTGAATATAAGATAACATGCAATAGTGGTTAATAACTAAATAAATAAGCATTATGAAAAACCAAATGCGAAAAAAAAAATTGAAAAAAACTTAAGAAACCGGTAGGACCATATTATCACCTAGAATACAAGAAAACAACATCAGTTACCACTAAGTAATTAAAAGTTGTAGTGTGAGTGACTGATTGAAATCAGTCACTAAAGTTTTGGACATCTAAAAAATCATATGTTGAGTTATGTCCTCCGAAAGTCTCAAGTGTCTGATTCATGTCTAATCACCTCATTCCATTTTTTCTTTGGTCTACTTCTATCTCTCTTATCATATCATTTTTCAGCTTCTTTAAAACTTAATAATGACTAAAAAAAGAACAAGTGTTTTCTTTTATACACTAATAAATTTATGTTTGTATAAGTAACAATTAATTATGCGACAAGTGTACATGAGACGTTAAATGAAGTGTAATGTATGGGCACTTTGGCTTCCATAATGAAGCAGGAAGAATCCATAAAAGATAATAAAAGTTGAAACTAATCATTTGGCTACACCAATTAAAAAGCTAGTAAATAAAAAAGGAAAACAAAAGAATTAAGAATTGTTATTGTTATATATAGTAATATGGCAAGTGGACATGAGAATTTAAATGAAGCATAACCTATTGGTTCTTTAGCTTCCATCATGAAGAAATAAGAATTGATAAAAGAGGATAAATATCGAAACTCATCATCCGATTATACAAATTGAAAAGCCAATAAATAAAATGGGAAAATAGACAAATTATTTCTGTTATGTATAACAAATTTATGTTAATATAAGTTGCTATAAAAATTGTTAAGTCTCTTTATTAATTTTTGCGAAAACATATATTGTTTTAATAAACCAGTATGCAAACAAGAAAATGTTGGTCTAAAATTATATTGGCTAGGTAATTAGACAAATGTGTAGGTGCTGAAAGAAGTAAAGGCAAATATCAATCAACGAAAAATTCTCTTTTCATAATTTTAACTAATCATATGGTGGAGATTAGCGATGAATAAGGACTCTTTTGACTTTTGCATGAATTAGCTCTGTGCGTATAGAAAAAATATTATACTTCGTATATTATTTTCTAACTTCTTTTAAGTCTTGTCATGAAGATGTTAATAATAGTGCTCAGGCGTGATGCACATGAATTTTACACGTCATTATACCTATATTTAGCTCAAATAATTAGTAATTTAGGATACTTATTTGTGTTTTGTTGGTTTTGTAGGTAATAAAAAAAATTGCGCAAATAGCGGATAATTTTTGGAAAGCATGCCATGAGTTAGGCACATTTCCCGGAAATATCTTGGAGGATAACCCGGGATAACCATGAAGCAAGGCCGGGTTAACAAGCACAAAGATTATGGAACAAATAAGGAAGAAGAACATTGTAGAAATTTGGCATAGACTGCTAGCACCAGGCGACAAGGGCTATTAGTGCCAGGCGGCAAGGGTCGCCTATGCCAAATGGTACGGGGTGCCTATGCCAATTGGCATGACCGTGCCAAATCCTGTTTTTGCTCTATTTTATGTATAGAATTCCAAAAACTAGGCACAAGGGGGTGCAATGTGGCATGATCGTGCCACCCGTTGTCCTTCCCTGCTTCTGTTGTTGGCTTCCAAAGTTTTGGCACGGTTTGCCCATGCCACTTAGCACGATCGTGCCAAACTGCTGCGTCAGAATCTATTTAATACCATGTTCCCCATTTGTGTAATTATTTAATTTTTATGTTTCAGTAATAGGGTTTAGCTAGGGTGTACGAGATATTAGTGTACATTTACTTTCATTTTGTAGCCACATTTCTAGAGTAATGAAGTTTTAATACAATTATGTTTCTTTCTCTCTCTCTAATCTTCATTTTCATTCAAGGTCTAACTTTGATTGGGTTTGATTTACTAGTTTAATGCGCAAATTTGCATGCTTTTGTTTGTTGATGGATTGAAATTACTTGTTCCCTTTCGTAATCATCTTTCTATTTTGTTGTCTACTCTTAATCTCTTATTCTCTATCTTTAAGAATGCAAATTTCAAGCTCTTTCTCTCTCCTCCATCTTACGGTTTGAAAACCCATTTTCACAAGTTTGAGTTTTTAGCTTTCAGTGGGTTAGATTAGGAGTAGTTGGGTTAGATTAATGAGAATAGTAGAGAATTCACCTCCAATTATCATTGACTCAACCTCCATTGGTGAATTTTCAAGCTTTTGAGGTACTCCTCTTTCTCTCTCTTCTTTTAATTAGTAAATTTAATGCTTTCTTAGTTAATTAGATACTTTGCTAGTTATTGTCAGTTAATATGATGTTTGGGTTGATTTTTTTGTTAATTATGTTTCCTTTTAGTTTAGTTTAATTAATCATGTTTAGATTAGAGATTAGAATTAGTGAGTAATTAGTTTAGTTAATTATACTTAGTCATATTTATTACTTCTCCTAGGTTAGAATTGGGTTCAAACGTAACTAGTGACTTGATTTCCACACCGTTCCAGATGACGGCAAATTTCTACCCTTACTCCCATCTCCAAAAACTACATCAACAAATTGGCGCCATTGCCAGGGATGGTGGCGTAAAGCTAACTCACTTCTTATAACTATGCCCCCCTTTAGTTCATTATGTGCTAGTGTAGTCTCTTTTGTTGTTTCTTTATTTTTTCTCTTGAGTTATTGATAGGTACTTATTTTGATGATATTGAAAAACACAAAAAATTTAGAAAATGTGAAAAATCCCAACAAATTCAAAAAGTTCACAGCTGTGGCTCATTGGATGTTAATAACGGGTTTGGGAATTTTAAGGAAACAAATGTGGTTGATGTTGAGCCCAAGTCCACTAAACTTGATAAGCACATTCTTGAAAGAGTGGAATCCGACCTGCAATGTTCATTGAGGGATCACTTCTTTCCTCCCCAAACTTCCCCTCAATCATGTTTTAACCTCTCTTATGTTCCTAAGGATGTGACATTTGTTTGTTTGTGAGTTTGAGGAGGTGTGTTCGTTGATTTACAGGCCTAGAGTAACAAATGATGTTGTGCGGATGAAATTTATTTCCTTTGCTCTCAGAGATGTTAAGAGGTGGATGTATGGTCTTAAGGTTGGTTCTATTAAATCTTGGGATTCTTTTGTTGATATCTTCCTTAACAGATACTTTCTCACTAGCAAGACCATTAGAATTAGGAATGAAATCCTCTCATTTGTCTAACTTGAACATGAGCCTTTTTGGAAGTATATGAATAGGTTTAAGAAGTTCCTTATTCAATGCCCTCACCATGTTTTAGAGAGAATGAATTTGTATGAAATAGCTTATGAGGGTTTGGATGAGTACTAGGGCAATAGTTGAATCTATGTGTAGGCGAGAGTTTCTTCATAAGAATGCTAATGAGGCTTGGAACTTTTTTGAGGGTTTAAGTGATAAGACATATATGAGTGGGAGACAATTAGGCTAGCATTGCATCCAAGATTTTTATGGATAATAAGGGCAAGCTACCTAATGACTTCATTGCTTTAGAGGATACTACGCTTCATTATGAGCATCAACTTGAAGTTCCTCTTTTTCAACCTCCTTAACCTCATGATTATATTCTTCTTTGTTATTCTTATTGATTTTCTCTTGAACTATGGTGTTAGCTTATACTCTCACCCTTTTAATCAAATGTCTTTTGAGGGCATGAGTGGTCCTTCATTACACCCCCTAATGATCAACCCTCATCTTAAGATTAGGGATGTTCTAGGAGGCGATATGGTTTTTGATAATGCGCCTTTTCTTTTAGCCCCCTTAAGAGAGAATGATGAGAGTGAGAAATTAGCGGTTAAGGCTAGTTGTGGTCTTAAGCATGACATGATTGTGGTTTCCAAGGATATTTTTGTTGAGGCGTAGTATTCACTTGAGGAAACTCCTTTGGAGATTCTTGTGTTAAGGAGTGCGTTGAGGCCACACCTTCTTATATGAAACTTATTGTTGCAAACCTAACTGAGTTCCCTGCTAAGAACATCCCAACTTCTAGTGTCTTACTCCCTTATACTCCATCATCTCACTCTTTCACGGATCCCTTAATGTCCACCTTCCCTGAGTCCCAGACTTGCATGATTTATGCCCCTAATTTAGATTGAACTCATGACCTTGATGTGGCCACAGGGCTTGAGGATTGGGTAGAGGATTTAGGATTCATGCCTAGTTTGTGTATTCATGCTTCCTATGAGACTTCTAGGCCCTTGTCCTCTACAATGAGTGATGTTGGACATGTGTGTAACTCCTATGATTGGGCCTCGAGTTTTGATAAGCTCAATATAGCTCTCATTTCTATTCCGGTGACATGCTTTGTTTGGAACGTCCTCCTTTTTACTAATGGTTTTAAAATTTTTGAAGACTGTTCAAGTTTATTTGATAAGTTGCTGCAAGCATTGGTAGGGATTGATACAAGTGGCAACTTGGTGATTTGATGGAGTGGTTGATGCATGCCCATTGAGTCTCTTGTATCACATCTTAGTGAGGTATAGTTTGGGTGCACTTAACATCCAACCTAGTATGATCATTCTAATTGTTCTATCTTCTTCTTTTTCTTTTCTTGATTTCTTTTCATACATAGTTGTGGATATTTAAAATTGTGATTATGTGGGTGATCAATTTTGAGGTGAACTTTGCGGTTTTGTTGAGTCGAGATGGCTATGATCACCTATGTTTGATTTGTGTATTTTATTTTATATGTGTTTGTTGGTGGTGTGTTTTGTTTTATGAATATTTGTTAGTGTTGTTTGGTTTTGTGCTTGTTAGTAGTGTAATAAGTTTGTATAATATTGTAAATTTGTGTTTGGTTTGTGGTTGGACTGCTTGTTTGCTTGCTTTTGGGCACCTTAGTTCCCACAAAGAGGACATTGTGGGATTTTGGTGTGAGTTAAGGTGACCATTTGTATATATTTTTTCAAAAATTCAAAAAGATTTTTCTTTTTCTTTGGGGATTTGTGTTCTTTCTTAGGCGATTGTGACCCCATGTTGCTAGATCCTTGAGTTATACGTAAATAGACTTTGCATGATGAGATGTCTAGTTGAGAAAGTAAATTCGATTTTTGATAATAACCCCGTCTCTTATGTGTGATTTTGTGCCTACCTTGCTCACTTTACTGTCAATTCTTAGGGTCTTGTTGTTAAGTTGGTATGTAAACTCTTTGTTTGTCGAAATTTCCTTCTATACTCTTGAAAAATACCAAAAAAGAGAAGAAAAAGGAAATTTTTTTTAAAAAGTGAATAAAAACCCAGGCACCAATGTTCAAAGCCACTATCTTTTTAGGGAATGCCCGAATATTTGTAAGTCAAGCCGGCATCATTCTTGTTGAAAAAAAGGGAAAAAGGGAGCAAAGAAGGTAATTAGGCAAGGAAACGGAGATCATGTCAATGTTAGCACCTTGATTCATAAGGATTGATACACATTTGCACATGCACCAAGGTGACATACCATTGCACATTGTTGGGTGGGGTGAAAAATGGAGGTCGGGGTGCTTCTTGTGACTTAGATGTCTTTTGATTGTACACTCTATTTGTATATAATTTGGTGATTTAGTTACTATGGTGACATAATTGCCTAGATTGTGTATATAATTTTCCCATTATTTGTATATATGATCATGTTTTGAAAATACCAAAAAGAATTTCCTTTGTTTGTGAAAAGATTTTTGCGGGTATTTCACTTGAAAAACCTCACAAGATCTCACTCGCCCACTTGGGAAGCCGAGGGGTTTAAACGACTTGTTGCATATGCTAAATACAACCATGAATCTTACAAAAGAGAGTTAGGATTTTTGTTTTCTTGTTTTTCATTTCTTTTTAGTTAGTTTAGTTTGTTTTGCTCAAGGACGAGCAAAGAATTGGTGGGGGTATTTGTTTAAGCGTGATGCACTTGAATTTTACACCTCATTATACCTAGATTTAGCTCAAATAATTAGTAAATTAGGTTACTTATCTATATTTCATTGGCTTTGTAGGCAATAAAGAAAATTGTGCAAATTGTAGATAATTCATGTAAAGCATGCCAAAAGTTAGACACATTAATCGGAAAAACTTTGGAGGATAACATGGGATAACCATAAAGCAACGGTAGGTCAACAAGCACAAAAATTGTGGGAGAAATAAGAAAGAAGAATACTGCAGAAATTTGGCGTGGCTGCTAGCGCCAGGTGGCAATGGCTGTTAGTGTCAAGCGGCAAGAGCTGCCATTGCCAAGTGGCACAACATGCCCATGCCAATTGGCATAGGCATGCCAAATTCTATTTTTACTCTATTTTATGTGCAGAATTCTAGAAACTTTGCACCGAGGGGGGAGGCCGAGTTGAAGCCATGTGGCATGACTGCGCCACCCTCTATCCTGCCCTGTTTTTATTGTTGGCTTCCTGAGGTTTTGGTACAGTTTGCCTGTGCCACTTGGCATGACTATGCAAAACCTGCTGCATCGGGATCTATTTAAAGCCCTTTTCCCTATATGTGTAATTATCTAAATTTTAGGTTTTAGGAATAGGGTTTAGCTAGGGTTTAGGAGATATTAGTGTAGATTTACTTTCATTTTGTAGCCACAGTTCATGAATAATAAAGTTTTGATACAATAAGCTTTCTTTCTCTCTCTTTAATCTTCATTTTAATTAAAGTTATTACTTTGTTAGGTTTGATTTACTAGTTTAATGCCCAACATTACATGCTTTTGCTTGTTGATGGATTGAAATTAGTGCATCCCTTTCCTAATTAGCTTTCTATTCTCTTATCTAATATCTCATTCTCTTTCTTTAAGAATGCAAATTTCAAGCTCTTTCTCTCTCCTCCATCTTAGGGTTTGAAAACCCATTTTCACAAGTTTGCATTTTTAGCTCTCAATGGATTAGATTAGAAGTAATTGAATTAGATTAGTGAGATTAAGTGGAAAATTTCTCCAATCTTCATCTGTTTGCTCCGACAATGGAGGCCAACCTCCATTGTTGGATTTTCAAGCTTTTGAGGTACTGCCCCTTTTCACTCTTTTTTTAATTAGTAAATTTAATGCTTTCTTAGTTAATTAGATGTTTTGTTAGTTATTGTGAGTTCATATGATGTTTGGGTTTGATTTTGTTAGTTATGCTTCGTTTTTGTTTAGCTTAACTAATCATATTTAGATTAGAGATTAGAATTAGTGAGTAATTACTTTAGTTTATTATGCTTAGTGACATTTATCGCTTTCCTAGGTTAGAGTTGGGGTCAAAAATGATTAATGACTTCATTTCCACATTGTCCTAGATGAAGACAAATTTCTACCCTTACTTCCCCCCTCAAAAACTACATCAACAAATAGCAAGGAAAACTTTACTACATGTTTAAACAATGTAAGTAATATGGACAAATGTATATTGTTGATGTTTCTTATGTTGTGGTTAATACTTTAAGTATACATAATATGTGAGAGTCCATTCAAAGTTATAAGAATCTCTATATTTTATTTATAATTATACTATTGGTAAAAGACAAATAATTAGACATTCACTGCATAAACTGGATAGAAATACCTAATTCAAACGAGTATTGTTATGTAAATATTTAAGCATAAGCAAAAACAATCCCATTCTCTCAAAATTTGCAAAATCACTTAAGTTTCTCTTTAAATATGTATATCACCATTGTTGGCGATGGCAGCATTTGCCTTATCATCATCAATCAACCTAATATTGAATTGGCATCTCTATGATTGTGATGTCTATAGAGTTAGGATTGCCTACGTATAGATCTCCCCAAACCCTGTAAAAGTGGGATTTACACTGGGATATGTTGTTATTGTCATTGAATTATATTTTATCAAAGTGATTACTATATACCTTAGCTTCCTATGTTTATTGTCATTTTCAACTATCTCACATTTGGTGTCCTCTAACTTTGAGTAATCTTCATCATCGACTCATCGTCGATATTAATTGAACACAATTTGCACATAATATGTCAACAAAAACTAGTAATCATCTTATTTGTCTCTCACTAAAATGAAAATGATATTAGATTCTCATAGCTTGAACATTCTATTCATCTTATCTTTGCTATTAATGGATAGTGTATTCAAGTTATCCATGGCAATAACAACTTTTCCTTTTGATGCATTATGGACAATTGATAGTACCTTAAAAATATATGAATTAACTCACATGTATCAATCCATTGCAAATTGAATAAATGTTTATTTAAAATATAAGATACTATATATAGCAAGTTATTATAGATATAATATAAACTTAAAAAATACATCATTGTTTCCCTCTAAAAGATAGGATTTTGGAAGCAAATTATTTGCACTAGAACTCTCTTTGTAACCTGACTTATTACAAAACTTGATGTTGATGTGGAAAATGTGCTTCTTTCCTATGATTTTCTTGATTGGACAAGGAAGAATGTCTTCTCCTCTTCATCTTGTGACACTCATGATTATTGAATTATTATAAGTGTAATTCTATATAAACCATTATTAAAGACAATCGGTAAGGAGTCATATTTATATTTTATTGTGTATTACCTTCTCGCTTTCTTGCATGTCACAAAGAACAATACATGTCTGGCCAATTAATTTCTCAACCTCTTTATCAAAAAAATCAAATATTATTACACCAGATTTATCTTCCACATCAAGTTCTAATCAAAATCTAGGGAATTTCATTTTGACGCCAATATATGTGTTAAATTAAAAATTGGACTAATGTAAAAGATATATAGAATACTACCTCACAATAGGTTTTTAAATATTTTTATTGCAATGTCGGTAATATAACTTCGATCCCCTCTTTTCCAACTTTGTTGTGCAACAAGAGCATGAAATGTAGCTGCTACACCTGTCAGTTCGGATGGATGGGTTAAATACGGGTTTGGTGTATTCTGGTTTGGGTAAAATATGGATCAGGCATATTTCAAATTCGGGTAAAATACGGGTAGACTCATTTCGATTTTACAGGTTTCGGCTCAACCCCATAGCTTTGGACTGTCTTTTTAGTGACTTATTTCTTTTTTTGCCAAAAATCAAATTCTTGGCATATTTATTACTTTAAATAGTCTGTATTTAATGAGTAAGCATTCTAATTGTATGTTCTTAAGAATATAAAAAATATTCAAACTTTTTAATATGATATATAAACGCCATGTACTGGTGGATACTGAGTCATGTTTGAGTGGGTTGGTTCGTATATTAAAATATCAATAATAGGTTTAGTCATTCATGGATCGGCCCATCTAAAACATGATAACGGGTTGAAGCGGTTCGACCCGTTAATAACTTATTTAATGATTTGATATTTTCTTAATTAAATTACCATTACCTATTCATATGTGTTTCATTAGTGGGTCAATCCTAACACGAACACAAATTGGTTGATTACCCAACACTAACATAATTTCATTAAGAATATAATGGTATGACTTGCACATTTTTAATACTTGTGTTAATCTAAATTGATTTTCTTAAAACTGGATATTTCATGCCCATTTTTTAAAAATTGTTCCATTTATAGGTTGTATACGACGTTATTTTATGGGAATGAATTTGGAAAAGAACGGGTACCATCATCTAATTTGTGAAGGGATGCGATAGTTATGCAACGTCCCTCTAAACAATTTGTCATAATGAAAAACTATTATTGCTTAGGGGGAAAAATTAAACAAAAGTAAAAATAAGGATATAATATTCGGGTTGAGCAGGTGCGTTCGGGTTCGGGTTGGGCTTGACTCAAAAATTTACGGGTTTTCGGGTTCGGGTCGAAAAAATCGTGCTCAAAACCCAAGTTTTTTGGGCGGGTTTGGATTAGGTTTTTGGGTCGGGTTAGTTTTTACCATGTCTGGTAGCTACCATCACGTTCCCTTATGACATTGACAATCTCAGCAACACACTAGAAGACGAAACTTGTCTAGTAGGGGGCGAGGGAGATCCACATACTATTGTTAGTCTACACAAAGTCAATGCAAATTTTATGAGCAATATGTACGTCAATCTAAATTTTTATCATATAAAAGAGATTCAAATAACCTCCTCAAAGCCTTTCTTTGCTAATTTCAGAAGTTGACCAACACTTTTAAGCTTTTCAAGTATCTGTCCTTTTGTGATTGTATATGACATCACCTATAACCTGTGACACTATTTGGTTGCAACACAGTCCTATCAAGTAAATATTTGTAAATATTTTTTTCTTAAAACTATAACGAAAGTGTCATCAAAGAAAATTTGTTTTTCATTGATTTGAGTAATTTGACAATTGATAAACATACTATTAAAACTTATTCAAAATGCCTTTTTTACACTTTCAATTTTCTGGATTTTTGGATTGAGATAGACACGGGTTGTCCAAAATGAAGATAATAATATCTTTCCTATATTGTCACTGTTTGCATTAGTTGGATATTCCTTTTATTTTTAAAAATTTTCAAAAATATTTATAAAGTGAAGTTCAGGTGATGTATATTTTTTGTACTTCCCTATTGTATTAGTTTACTTATACTATCTGATATTCCTTTTCACTTTCAAAATTTACAAAAAATATTAACAAATTGAATTTTATGAGGTGCATCTTTGTTCTCCTCTCCCTAGTGAATTATTTTATTATTTATACTTACCATCAAATTCTTCACCGTTTTGGAGGTGAAAAAACCCAATATTTAGTTGCCCATTTGAATCTAGTTTGCATTGATCTCAATGTTCTTGCGAGAAATTTTTTTCCCACAGTGTAGCCCTAGTTCTCTTGTTACAATCTAAATTAGAAGATTACAAAAGTACCATGTTAGGCATCAATATAGATCCCAAATTAGTTACAAAAAGAATGCAAAAAATTCCCCCAAGAAAGGAAAAACTACAAATGAAACTCTTTGTGTATTGTTGTTGTCATCATCTTATTTTTAGTATACGTATATGTTAAATAAGCTTGTAACACTTACAGTTGATTAAATGATAACTCACTAAACATCCTCTAATTCTAAAACATGAATAATTTTGTTAGTATTTTCCACGGTTTGAATTGGCCATTTAGTTACAATACAATTGATAACATTTATAAAATCATAAATAATTAATCCATTTAGCATTATTAGAACTTATTTATTTATATTTACCATCACATTTTACGATTTGAGGAACGATACATTCCCTAGTTGAGATGTAGTCCTCATTGGCGAAAAGGTCAGTTATAAACATAAGCATTTGTTGACTTTTAATTTTGTTTTAAAGAGAGAAAAAAAACCCCCTATGATCTAACATATATACATATTTGTCTTGAATATACGAAGGACATATTCTTGCAAGCATCAAGTCAAATTTTGCTTCCCGTTGTAAATATCTTATAAAAGAAGTTGACATCTATATGATACAAAAAATTTGTTGTGAACCTAATAAGGATTGTTTCTGAGTTGTCAATGACAGCAAGATAATGTTACATCTTTATGCAAATATAATCGTCAAAGAAATCAATGTTAATCTAAGGGTTCAAGTATTGAGACACAAGTTTGATTTTTATGATTTTGAAAAGCTTCATTAATGAGTAAGAAATAATAACATCTCAACAGGGATAGTTTACACTCAAAAATTTGCGTATGGGTCCATCGAGGTTTAGTGTATAATTTCTGAAACATATGAATTTGGATAATAATTTTGTGAACCATCACCATTGAGGGTGAGTAATTTGTTAACTCTTTTCTGGTGTTAAAACCTTGAAATCTGATAAAAAATATTGACATGTCACCTCGGTTTCCCTTTATATTCCTACCTAACATTGGTTTCTGGCCTAGAATCATATAGAAGGAAGCATGTTGGGCAAGATTTTTTTTTAAAAAAAATTGAAAACGAAAAAGCCCAATTGTTCCCCACTACACCAACCTTCATCAATTGTTGGTCCCAGAGCAAGACTTTTTTTCTTTCTCTATCTCTACCTGTCATCTACCATCCTTCATGTTTAAGCTTTTAATATATTTTCATTTTAGGGTCTCTCTCTCCCTCTCTCTTTTTACCTCTCTTTGGCTAAAAAAGATTTTTTGGGTTTTCTTGGCTACAACGAGAGATTTTGAAGGGAAAGCCCACATCAATTGATTTCCTAGTGGAAAGAAGAGAAGAAATAGGTGTCGAATAGGGAGTTCTTTGGTCCGCACACAAGCATCTACAAATCTAGAGGAGAACATAAGAAAGCAGAAGAATCGGAAGAAGGTAAACGATTGAAAAGTGTTGCATCGTTCTGTAAAAGTGGGAATATTTACGGTGTAGCATCTGATAAACGTATAAGATGGATTGAATTATGAAATTAATTGCAATTAAAGTAAAGTAATAAAAATTAGTTGATGATTTTCCTTTAATTAAGAATTAATCATGACTAGAGTTAAATCATAAAAAATCAGGGTTTGAGATATTGCTTGAATCGACAAATAATGAACGCATATGAGCTTTTGGTGAATGATTTTGTTAAATAAATAATGGGCTCATGATGAATTTCAATTGGTGTAAATTTAAGGGCAATTTGCTTCATTTGACAAAGTTAGGGTTTAGCATTTTGCTATAATGAACAAAGTCATCAAGAATTTGGTGAATTATGAATGCATTATGGATTTTGATTTATGCAAAGGGGGTAGATTGATTTTCTTGATGAATTTCGATTTATGAAAGCAAGATGAATGTGGTACCTAATTTGGTGAATTGAATTAGATGCTTTGGGTGAGTAAGTCAGGGTTTGCGTGTAAATGATAACAGAAATGATTTTTGTTGTTGATATTGGAATTTGTTTATGTTGAATTGTAGCCTTTATTTGTTAGTTAAGGTACTAGGAAGGTGTTGCATGTTTTTTAATTTTAGCCTTACATTTTTGAATTAATGTATACAATTAATGTACATTATTTGGTATGTGGGTTGTGGACTAAAAAGGATAGGATATTGGCAATTCATTATGAAAAGCATATGTTTGAAATTTTAAAAGTGGATTTAGAAAGATATTAGATGATTGACCTTCATCAAGAAAGGGTAAGAAGTTCGGTTTAGAAGTAACTGAATATTTTGAGGTTGTGTTCGATGCTCCTTCAAGTTGTTCAAAAATGAAATCAACGTTACTATTTGAGGAGGATTATAGGGATTTGGTTAGTCTTTGGGATTATATGTGCAGTTAAGATTCTAATGCACGTGGTAGCTTTTAGTGCCCCTACTATTTACCACTTTATTGTACAACAACTACAAGAGAGCCAAGCAACCTCAACTATTCATGCTACAAGTAATGGAGACACTCCTATAATAGCGCCTTCTACTAACGAGGGTGGGAATAAGTCAAAGTATTTTGACACAATTGAAACGAATGAGCATGAAGAGATAGTTTGTAGGTGGCAAGCTAAGAAATGGACATATGGCCTTGTTATAACCCCATTTAGCTAGCCTAATAACTCCCCTAACCATGGTAGAAGGGTAGATCAAGTTCAAAAGTTCCTAAAATCACAAGTCCAAACATCCATATTAGCCCAAAAATCAAAAGAACCAACCTAAAAATCAAAAGACCCATCTCATAAATACAAAATAACCTTCAAAATTAGGACTTTGTTGAATTGTTCTCAACCCTTAAGTCCTGAATCTTTTCACCCTCAATGTTGTCAACCTCTTTCTTCTGAATCTTCTCAATATCCTACTCTTTAATGTTCTTAACCTCTTACCTTGAATCTTCTCAGCTTCAGTATTCTCAACCTTCGGCCCTTGAATCTTCTTAGCCTAAATCATAAATACTAAAATTGACTCTAGATGTGTCTACATACCTATAGTCTCAACTTGTATTTACATTTCAACCTACTGTGCCATCCCTAGATACAGTAGACATTGGTTTAGGAGGACTAGAATTATATGATATTAGAAATCTCAGGTAACTTTGAAGGGCATCTCATATGATTGTGATGGGCAGTTTGGGGAAGGTAGTATAGAAGGGGCTAATAAGAGTGATCATGATGATAGTTAAGATGTTGACTATGATGGTGAAAACATGCATGAGACTTGTGATGAACAAGAATGTAGAGAATCTTTAGTACATTCAGATGATTGTGGCAACAATGATGATAGTGTTGCTGAAGAGTTATTAAATGTTGATTTAGACGATGACATACCTATACACATTGATATTAATATTGAAGATGATTGTAACGCCCCAAATTAAACATGTTTCACTGTTTATATTCTCCTTAATTAAGATCTAGACAACCCAATGATATGGGCATTACCGCCGTCCAAAAGGACAAGGCTTAAAACATGAGTGCTAAACATAACACAGTTAAGCATAACCTCCACTGTACACATTCACATATAATTATCCATTCACAATCAAGTGTTAACCAATGAAAAGTTTATAAACCGTAGTAAAAAATGCTTTATTCCTCAACCAACCCAGTACCTTCCTAGAAGCTTGCATGTAACTTCAACTAATATGTTTCAAGCTCATTATTTGGCAAAGGATGCAAAAACCACTATTTCACTTTTCTGCTAGAAGGCAGAGTCAGAGTTCAGTATTTCATTTCTCTGCCAGTAGGCAGAAGATGCAAGAATCAGTATTTCATTTCTCTGCCAGTAAAGAGAGGATTCAAAGTTCAATGTTACATCATGTTGCCAGTAGGCATATGTTGAAGTTACATGTTTCATAGCTCAGTTAATATGCAGTAAAGTTACGAGAAACATGGTCAATTGAATAAACAAGCATGTAAAGTTCAAATGTCAATATATTCATTTTATTGCTCATACTACTTGTTACTGAAGAAGGTTATTGAATAATTGAATTGAAAACCTGAAAAGGTGATTAATTGTTTATATCTTGTTTAGAATATGACGTTATAGATCCAAAAATCTATGAGAAGATAATGGTATTCATAGATCATGTCCACTACTTACATTAACATATGATATTGTTTATTTAAGTTTACGAGTTCATACGAGTGGCTTTTGGTACAAATGCTATTTCTCTTGCTTTGTGATTGGAACCCACTATGCGATAGGTGAATTCTTCAAAGAAAAGGAATTACGAACAACGGTTGTAAGTTATTATTGCATCTTTTAGGGGAGGGGGCTATCCACTGTGCGATTATCGCTCATCCCATCTATCATTGTGCCTCCAGGTTTCTGAAGGAAGTCGAAGGGGAGTCACTGCTGCCTAGAAGTGAAATGATGAACTCGTACGTGAATTGCAATGTGTTTTGTGGTGTGTGATTGTAAATTGAGTTCTTGTGTGCTTAGTTGCATATCATTTAGAGTCGCTCTGTATGGCCATATGACCCACCATCTAAGTTGTCAGGTCTGTATTATATTTGTCGCCTTTTATTTGGTTATCATTAAACTGCATTGGTTATAGTGCTCCGGGCGGGTGGCCCGTAGAGCTGTGAACTCCGGCGGGTGGCCGTTGAGTTAGTTTTTATTGTTTTTTAGTGCAGGGGATTTATTGTAAGGCTGTAAGCCTGGGAAAATGGTCAAGTTTTAGGGGAAACTCTGTCCATTTTGTCCCAGGATTTAAGAACAAAATAGTAAAACTCCTGACAAAAGGGTTGGGGGCCTTCTTTTTGAGCCCCCATAATGTTCACTAAATCAAGCAGCCGTGTTCCATCATGGAACGGCGGTAATGCCTCCAATCAAATTAGAAGTCTTCCGTTGCTAAATTATAATAATAAGTGGTTATGTTAGATTAATCAGATATTAGCTATTGGGGGCGTTACAGATGGTCTCTCAAGAGATTCAGTTGAGTAGTGACCCCATCAGTTATCATCTATAGGGCATTCGCCCTTCAGTTACCCGCGCGGCTTCAGGCCAGGTCCTCGATCGGCTTGGCAGGTGTACACCTATCCATAGATCGTAACAGTATCAAGGGGTTCACTATCAGATAATAACTAGCAATGCAGTTTTATATTTATCTCATTCACTGTTTTAACTTAAAATGAATTGCAAAGCGGGCCCAACTAGTGTTTCAATGATCATTTAACAATTCAGGAATGCATGTACTGAGCTTCGGCTCACAGTTCGAAATATTTTTATGTTTTGTTTTAGGCAAATGCTGAGAGAGTTGCCCTCATGCCAGCAAATCAGCTGAAAAGAATAAGTGAAGCAGGGAAATCCAGATGGATCAGAAGTAATGTTGTATATGCATACCTTGAAGTTGTATTTTGAATTCTTCTGTGGATGAAGATGTAGATTACATGGTGAATTGTCTTACTATGGTTTATAAACCTTACATTGGTTAACACTTGATTGTGAATGGATAATCATATGTGAATGTGTACAGTGGAGGTTATGCTTAACTGGGTTATTTATAACACTCATGTTTCAGGCCTTGTCCTTTTGGACGGCGATAACGCCCCAATCATTGGATTCATCATATTAAAATTGAGTGATAACTCAAACATGTGCATAACATGTTCCGTGTTCCTTACCTTATAA
>JACYFF010031958.1:84018077-84028862 GCA_017589665.1 Selenicereus undatus | reverse complement strand
GCTAGGTCATAATCTAAATTGCATCGCTTCACAACCCAATATGATTTATCCTCTAGTTCTACAGGTAGATGATATGCTTTACCAAAAACTAACCTTTTAGGTGACATACGTATAAGTGTCTTATATGCAGTCCTATAGACCCAAAGCGCTTCATCTAACTGAAGACTCCAATCTTTCTTATCTAGTCTAACGACCTTTTCTAATATGCCCTTAATCTCTTTATTAGAGATTTCAACTTGGCCATTGGTTTGGGGATGGTAACCAGTAGACACCTTATGAGTTACATGATATTTGCCTAACAAGGCACCAGAGGTTGTATTACAAACACATGTTCCTCTATCACTGATGATTGCACCACAGTTTTAGCATCATCAGCTCTAGTAGCCATAGCTTCAATCCACTTTGATACATAGTAAACAAGCATAAGAATGTAAGTAAAACTAAAAGAAGGGGGAAAAGGTCCCATAAAATCAACACCCCATATGTCAAAAATTTCACATACACATTATGCAGATGCATTTGATTCCTTCTAGATAAATTACCTGTCTTCTGGCATGCTTCACATCTTTTGCAAAATTCATAGGCATCCCTAAAAATAGTAGGCCAATAAAATCCACATTCAAGAACTTTGTGTGCTGTTCTTTTGGGTCCAAAATGTCCCCCATTTTCAGAAGAGTGACAGAAGGTTAAGATTGAATGAAATTCACTGTCATCTACATAACGTATTATAATCTGATCTCCACAAAACTTCCATAAATATGGCTCATCCCAAACATAATATTTAGATTGAGCTCTTATCTTCTCCATTTGGGCTCTAGACAAGTCCATAGGAAATGTTTTGGTTACTATATAATTAACCATATCAGCATACCAAAGCTGTCTATTAGTGATAGTATATAAAGTCTCATTAGGACAATCGCATAATGGATTCCCACTCTCCCCATTGTCTAGCCTACTTATATGGTTCACTACTAAATTTTCAGCTCCTAGTTTATCTTTAATCTCCAATTGGAATTCTTACAGTAGTAGGACCCATCTAATCAGTCTAGGTTTTAAATCGTTCTTACTTAACATATGTTTAATAGCAGAATTACTAGTATAAACAGTAACTTTAACTCCCAATAGATAAGGATAAAAATTTTCTAGAGCAAAAACAATAGCATACATTTCCTTTTCTGTAGTAGTGTAGCTACACTGTGCTGGGTCAAGAGTTCTAGAAGTATAATAAATCACATGAGGTATTTTCCCTACTCTTTGTCCTAAGACTGCCCTTATTGTCTTATCACTAACATCACACATCAGTTCAAAAGGCAATCCCAGTTGGCGGGTTGTACTATAGGAGTCGTGGTCAATTTCAACTTAAATTGGTCAAAAGCTCTCCTATAGTCCTCATTAAAAATCAAATAAAGCATCTTTTGTAGGTAAAGCACATAAAGGAGAGGCAATCTTAGAAACATCCTTCATAAATCTCCTATGAAAGCCAACATGACCTAGAAATGACCTCACCTCCTTGACACATTGTGGATAGGGAAAAGATTGAATGATTTCTACTTTAGCCTTGCCAACCTCTAAGCCCTTAGAAGACACTACATGACCTAAAACTACTCCATGTTCCACCATGAAATGACACTTTTCAAAGTTAAGCACCAAATTGGCCTCAATGCAATGCTTAAATACTAGCGTAAGATGATGTAAGCACTCATCAAATGAATCACTATGTATAGTAAAATCATCCATGAAAACTTCCATGATTTTAGTGATTAAATCAGAAAAGATACTCATCATACACCTTTGAAATGTAGCAGGTGCATTACATAGACCAAAAGGCATCGTTCTAAAAGCATAGGTGCCAAAAGGACAGGTAAAAGTGGTCTTTTTCTAATCCTCAAGAGCTATAGGGACCTGAATATAACTTGAATATCCATCAAGAAAGCAATAATGTGACCTCCTAGCTAATCTCTCTAACATCTGGTCCATAAAGGGCAATAGAAAATGGTCCTTCTTTGTGACCTTGTTAAGCTTCCTGTAGTCAATGCACACTCTCCAACCACTCTGGACTCTAGTAGGTATTAACTCACCTTCCTTGTTCTGCACTACTGTTGTTGCCCCCTTTTTAGGAATCACATGAATAGGACTAACCCACACAGAATCAACGATGGGGTATATTACTCTAGCATCTAACTTCTTAAGAATTTCTTTTTGAACTACCTCCATCATAGGTGGATTTAGTCTTTATTGACGGTCTCTCTTAGGCTTAGCATATGATTTTAATGTGATTTTATGTGAACAAAATGTGGGGCTAAGTCCTTTAAGGTCTACTAAACTCCACCCTAACGCTTCACTGTGTTCTCTAAGCCCTAATAAGTGTATCCTCTTGTTCAGATGTAAGTGCATTAGAGACTATAAAAGGTGAGGTCTCATCATCCCCTAAATAAGCATACTTTAGATTTTTTGGCAATGGTTTTAGTCCTAACTTAGGGGATGAAATGTGAGAGGGTAGCATCTTCGTGTGACTTTCGGGTAATTCTAGCTTCCTAGGTCTATCAACTACATGCAATTGCAACAAAGACTTTGTGTTGCCCACTAACTCATTATCAATATGGTAAAACACACTATGAGATACAAACTAATCCAAACCTTGAGTAAGTACAGTTAACAATTCATCAGCATGAGACAATCCATAAACATCTTGGGACAATTCATCAATTACATCAAGTGCGCACAGATAGTTCATATCAGTAGGAAATTTCATAACATCAAAAATATTGAATTTAATAATTTCACCATCAAATTCCACAGTCAGTGTTCCTGCATGCACATCTATTTTTGTCCTAGATGTTCTAAGAAATGGTCTACCAAGCAATATGGGAACATCATGGCATGCATCACCCATGTCCAATACATAAAAGTCAGTAGGAAAAACAAGCTCATTGACTTGGACTAAGAAATATTCTAAAACTCCATCCGGGTATGCATTACTCCTATTAGTTAACTGAATGACTAAATCAGTTTTCTTTAACTCTCCTAGGTGTAGTTTATCATAAACGGACCTCGGCATCACATTGATGGAAGCTCCTAAATCAAGCATAGCTCTATCAAAGGAGAGGTTTCCAATTTTACAAGGAATAGAGAATACACCTAGGTTCTTACATTTAGGGGAAGCTTCTTTTGGAAAACAACAGACATGTTTTCCCCACACTTACCTTTTGGTTTCCTTTCAGTTTACGTTTTGCAGTACAAAACTCTTTAAGGAACTTGGCATAACGAGGCACCTGCTTTATGGCATTTAGGACAGGAATGTTGATCTGTACTTTCCTAAATGTTTCTAAGATTTCTTAGTTTGTCTCATCTACCTTAGGGGTTTTCCCTTTCAGTCTAATAGGAAAAGGTGGTAGTGACTTGTAAGGTTCCTTCTTATCCTTACCTACTTCCTTAACATTAGAGGTGGTGTCTTGGTCTTGGTTAGGTTCATGTTTGCTGACCTTTATTTCATGCTCTACCTTTCTATTCTTCCTAGGTTCCTTCAACTCTTTCCCACTCCTAAGTGTCATGGCACTCACATTTTCTTTCGGGTTCTGGAATGGTTGAGATGGCAATCTATGTTGTATTTGGGCCTGGAGGTTGCTAACTATGGTATCAGTAGTAGTCTATCTCTCCTGGACCTATTTAAAAGCCATCTCTATGTTCTGAAACCTAGTGTCAACCGCCTTTTTCTAGTGATCCATCTTTTTTTTGACTTGCTCTAAAAGAAAATTTGTTCTATTCTGAGCAGATGCTTGATGTGATGGTTGGTCAAAGCCTGGGGAGTTGTTCCTAGGTCCATACCTAAGATTAGAGTGGTCTCTCCATCCTTCATTATAAGTGTTGAAGTATGGGTCATACTTCCTTCGGCCTTGGTTACGAAACATAGAATTCACATCACCCCCTTGAAGTGTAAGGCATGCATCAGTAGCATGTCCCTCTAAACAGCAAAACCACACACCACTTCTTTCTTAACTCCTCCAATGACGAGTTTGTTCAGCATAGCCGTGATAATATTAAACTGGGTCTCTATAGATGGACCTGAACTAAGCTCATTGACCTTCCTAAACTGGGGTTCCCTAGTTCTAAATTGTTGAATGTTTTGCGCCATAATATTAAACAATTCCCTAGCTTGAGCTGGAGTCTTATTAACCAAAGCCCCCCTAGCAGCATCCACCATATTTCTATCTATAAGTAATAAACCTTCATAGAAATATTGAATCAACAATTGTTCAAAAATTTGATGTTGGGGACAACTAGCACATAATTTATTAAAACGTTCCCAATACTCATGGAAAGTTTCCCAATTCATTTGTTTAATTCCACATATTTCTTTGCTAATGGATCCAATACTAGATGCGGGAAATTTTTTTTCTAAAAATGCTTTATGAACTTGGGTCCATGTAGTGAATGTTGCAGGAGGTAAGTAATATAACCAGTCTTTGGCCTTATCCTAAAGTGAAAAAGGAAAGCCTTTCATCCTACTTTGGTCCTGGATGACACCCTCAGGTTGCATGGTTGAACATGTAATAATGAACTAATTAATATGGCGATATGGATCTTCACCAGGCAATCCATGAAACTTAGGCAATGATTTAAAAATCCACAATTAAGCTTAAGTGGTCGGTCTAAAACAGGGTAAGTAATAGACAAATGTTGAGTTTCCAAATTAGGTGCAACAAGTTCACGTAAAGTAGCCATCTTAACTTTAATAACTTCACAACTTACGAATTCGGAGCTTACAGATTCAGAATCACTTACTTCACTTTCAGACACCTCAAACGTATGCTCCTTTTTCTCTTCAATCATACAACCACTCCTTAATCTCATAAACTAAAACACGCTACAAAAATAAACATTAGAGTTAAAACAAAGCAATAAAAGTAGTAAAACTAAATAGAAGCAAACAAACAATTTTATTTGCTTTCCCCAGCAACGGTGCCAAAATTTTTAGAGTTTGTCGTAGAGCTACATATTAAACTACTAATTTGATTTATAAATAATATTTATAGCATAGGAAATTAGGGATCGATCCCATGAGGAAAGATTATGATAGTAAGCTAGTTTAAATCTAATTAAATTTACTACTCTAATTTATTTTACTTTCTCTTTATATTACTAAAACAAATCAAATTAAACAAGTAAAAATGTAGAAAAATTACTTAATAATTCTCCTAAATATTCTAAATTTAATTCTGGAAATAAAAACAGCAAACAGCTATCCTATATATTATGGAAAAACAAAAACAGAAATAATCACACAATATTAGATTGAAACTTTAAAATAGAAAATAATAGGCAGAAAGCTAATATTAAAAATCATAGAAAGTAATCTAAATTAATATTATGCAATTTTATAACTTTATATCTCCAAAATTATATGTAATTAAACTCAGAAAAATTAAAACAGATAACCAGAGAAAATAAAATATGAAATTAGAGAAATAATAAACTGCACTAATATAAATACAAAAATAAATAAAAAAATACCCAGGTTTTAAAATATAATTTTCTAGACTCAATAAAACCCTAAGAACGTAAAATAGAAATTAAAAAAGTAATTTTCAGATTTATTGTAACAAAAAACCTGCACGCATTAAACTCATGAAATAATTTTGACAAATTATGAAATAATTTCCAAAAATTCTGACATTAAATTATAACAGATTAGGATACTAAATAAACCCTAAAATGAAATAAAATAAAATAAAAAACACAAAACTGACTATTTTTAGCTTAATTTCTAACGAACTGGTAATTAAATGGCAAAATAAAATAGAAAAGAAATTTGAAAATTTTAATCACACTAAAAACAAAAATATAACTAATCTAAAATTACCAAGACACTCTTAAAAGACTACTCTTTTGGGGGGGTGCGTAAATGAAATTTATATTAAAGCTTATAAATTTGAGAATTAAAATTGGCAAACTAAAGAAATTGACTAAAAAGCAACAAATAATTATCAAGGATACCAAATTTATGGAAAACACTTAGCATAATCTATATCCACCATGCAAATTAATATTTATCATCAACACACAAATTGATTTATCCATGAGTTATACTATAGAAGGCACCCACCAGCGAATCTTCCCCGTTTTTTCTTATTTTGTAGTTTATTTAACTCCAGCCTTAATCTAAGCCCTACTAGTTTTGATAACCCTAGCACCAATGCAAGAATTTAATCAAACCAGAGCATTAAGTATTAGAAAAACATAATCCAACACCTTGTAATCAATTTACCAGCAAATTGATTTAACAAAGATCTATAATAATTACCTAATTAAAAGAGATGAGTTTAAGCCATCCATGATTAATTAGGGTGATACTTATGCCGAAAAGACTATAGCTTTTACATACTAAAGCCTTTTAAACTATCAAATGAATTCGTATTAAACTAACTAACATGTATTCTAATTAATCTAATACGAATATTATAAACAATAAATACTAATCGTTATAGAATCACGAATAAAAATCAACTAGACAATAAAGCGTAAAACTTATTTCAAAATAATTAATTGAGCATGGTTTCAAATAGATTATACGAAGTACAAGAAAATTACTCACTCATATTAAAAATAAAATCCCAACAGTTAACCAAAGATTTCATGTTGATGCTGTGATGAGGGTAGAATAATGATGATGATTGATGATGATGCTGTGAGGATTTTAAAAACAAGAGCAATAGAATAACACTACTTGGTCTTGAGATGAGGGTAGGCAATGATGATGATTGATGATGATGCTGTGAGGAATTGGTGAGAAGATGAGTTAGGCGTGAGAGGATTTTAGAGTTGTAGGATGATGTCAGATGATGATGATGAATTTGATGGTGATGACAATCGGTGATGAGGTTGATGGTTCTGCTGAAGATGTTGCGTGAAGGTGATGGTTGCCGTTTGATGTGTAGGAGAGTTTTGAGGGGGTGGCATGAGTGACGAGTAGAGAAGAAGAGGTAGGTTTTTTCTAGTATTTTTCTACTAAGGTTTTCTTTTTTGGACTCCTTCTCTTCCAAGTCTTCTAATTTTTCTTCAATTAGGAGTAGTAATCTTATAATCCAAGCCCAAATAAATCCTTATGAAAATATGTTTGTCATAATTCATTATTTTTTTGGGCCGAACTTGATAAATTCGCTTATAAAAATCCTTCAGTAAATAAAACCCGAACTTCGAGGTCTTCTCTTCTCCTCATTCTTTATTAATGCTTAACCCGAAAAAAATATATAAAATATAGTAAATTAGACAAATAATATATATAATATGATCAAATTAATTATTAAAAACATGCATAAATTATGACTTAATAGGGATAACACAACTCTAGGGTACTCTTTATACTAAGTTTCAAGTCACAAGTTGAACCATTCAACTAGGCTTAGTAGAGTTGACCATTCAACTCTGCAATCCCACCAAATTACAACTTGAACAATACAAGCAAATTGAATGAATAACAAATCAAGGCTCAATGTATGCTTGTGAATATTGATATTTGTGCTTGCTCTTCTCTGTATCTTCCAATTGCTAATTCCTCTCCTTTTTATAGCCAAAAGATGTTGAAGAGGTTGGAGAAAAAAATGGCGGGTGACCATTGCCCCAATTATGGAAAAACAATTCTCCATATCAATTTCAAGGCCTTGAACCTAGCATTTCAAGCCCTTGAATTACACTGTTCTGCTCAACGATTTCCTTCTGATCTTCAACGGCTAGTTCCTTTAATTTTAGCTGAGGATCTAGCTAAGGGAATCATCCAGAAATTTGCTTATTTTACAACATAATTTTTTTCAAAAAGTTATATCACAAGATAATATCATTTTTAAGCAAATCTAAACACTTGATAAGTATAACACCTTAATCTCATAAACAAATTTGAATTACACAATATAATATCATAAAGATTACATATTCAAATTTGAATATTAATCAATCTCAATGATATTGTGACACCTTATATAAAATCAATTAAGTAATATTAATATGCCAATATCCACTTCCAAAATATAGCACATTTAAACAATAATTAATAATTCTAAGGTAGATCCAATTATAATACGATAAATATAGACCAACTCCTTTTTGTCTTTCATCAAAATATATTTATAAAATACATTGTAAGCTTAAGGAATCTAATAGTAAAAACTATTACATATCTTTCCATTTTACCATGCTTCAAATACATATGTGTTCTCTAATGTAGAATTGATGTTTGTAAGTTGAATTTGACGTTTGATTATGTTAGGTTGCGAATTTTGAATGGAGTGGTACATTGGATTTTCGGCTGATGCATGCTAGTGGGGTTGATAGGTATCAATCATGCTCTCTTTCAATTTTTTATTGAATGATTCCAAAATTAAAGAAGTTAGCTACCATATTAGTAGAATTTTATCGTTCATGTTTTTCTGGGGGTCTTAGATCCTCTATTTCACTATAGTCGAGTTACTATTGGTTCAATAAGGGATAGAGCTCTCCCATCATAGATTTTCTCCATTCACAAACCTCAAACCCGAGACCTTGCTTAAGGAAAACAAGTGTCATATCACTTGAATCAACATGTGTTGGTAAATTTTGTGGTTCATGTTGTAATTGGGATCTCACCATTTATGTTTTTGTAGTGGAAAAAGAGGACTATGTTGAACATGATAGGGAAGGGAATGAAAACTTTAAATCTTAGATACACTAAGGTAAATTTATATTCATGAAATCAAAGAGGGAACTTGGGTTGTATTCCAATTTTATGAATTAATTTAAATGGTGCTTAAGAGGAGCATTGCTTACTTGACTATGAGAAATCAAACAAAAGAGATTAAAAGAAAAAAGAGAGGATTAGTAAAAGTGAAATTAAGCTTCTAATTCTAGGTATACTCATTCACTTGGAAGGATTGCAAACAATTGAAGTTGTAAATTTTAATAAGCGCTATTAGATATGAAGAGTTCTTTATTAACTTAAATAAATAAATAAAGACAAGTAAAGTTTAATCAATGGTTCCCAATTAGTAACTCTTAAATCCAAGTTTTGGAAGTTATTAACTTTTGGAAGTTATGAAATTACATTGAAAGATGACTTTTTTGGGGTGCAATTTTGAAACACAATTTAAATAGTTTGTTCATTTGACCAAATCACTTACATGATAAGTTGCTAAAGTAAAACGAAGTGGGATCCAGTGACCCAAGAAAACCAAAGAAACAAAAGACATTAAGTGCACATAAAACTATAACAACAACGACGATGTCAACAACAACAACAACAACAACAACAACAACAACAACAACAACAATAACAACAACAACAACAACAACAACAACAATAATAATAATAATAATTGAGAGCTGTGGGTACAACATTGTCTTGGCACATCTGAAAATGCACCTCGCCATGGCAAGAAAAGCTAGACATTTGACTCGAGTAACCCGATCTGTGATTCCATAATTATGTATACTGCCACTAAGGCAATCACAAGCTACTTTGAATAACCAGGTCAGTCCCTTGACATCCATTGCAAAATTTCCTAGGGTTAATGAGGTAACTCCTGAAAAGGCACAAGAACCAAATGGTTCTAGGATGGATTCATCTCAAAAGAAGGCCAAAGAGAGTAAAAAAAACATTATAGGATAATTTGATGTTAGTAATTTGCCAAATGTTGGAACCAAATTGAGTTTCATTGAACCAAAATGTGTGGATGGAGTAAACATGGATCAACTTTTAGTTGATGATGGTCAAGGGGAAATGGGATGTTGGAAATCCTTCCTAATATGTTTTTGTTTTGGAGTGAATCTAGGGGAAGTTTGATATAGAGAATATTGTTTTGTTGGAAAATGACATTTTCTTAGTAAGGAAAGTTGAGATTAGGTGCTTCAATCATGGATTTACCATTTTGACGATGGTCCTCTAGCTATAAAGCCTTAACATTAATATTATGCCTCTTTTTGTGATGAAGTTTACAATGTTCCTATGTGGGTACAACTACTAGGTCTCGATTTAAAATATTAGAGTTCACAATCTTTGAGCAAAATAGAGAGCTTAATCGGGGTTCCTATTATGACATATCGAATTACAAAGATGAGAACTCGTACTAACTATGTAAGGATGCTAATTGAGGTGGAAATTACAGATATGCTTCTTAACAAAGTATTTTTTGAGAATGAGTATGGACTATTGCTTGATGAAAATGTGGTATTTCATTGGAACCCATCGAATACCAAATTACAAAGGATTTGGGCATAATTAGGAACAACGCAAGAAGAAAGAGGGTTGGGTTTGGAGACTCAAAAACAATATGGCACTACCCCATCAAAAACATAATGGGCTCACCCAAACTAAGGAAGAACAGACAACTGAATAACTCAAGTTGAATGAGAGTGCTAACCAACATTCTGCCACCCCAGTAAGTAGTTTGAATAGGGGACCTAATAGACATATCAACGAGATCGAGAATCCTTTGCGGGTAGAGGAGACACCATTGAAAAATGACTAGCGTACTTACATGGAATGTGAAAGGGCTAAATAGCCCTAATAACCAAAGAGAAATTACTACTCTATGAAGGAATAAATGTTCTCATGTTTGGGATCTTTTGGAAATCAAAGTGAGAAACGAGAATGTGACTAAAGTTGCTAAGAATCTTTGTAGAGGTCGAGGTACTCAATTAACAATAGCCAACACCCCAGAGGAAGTGTTTGGGACTTTTGGAATAGAAATCTAGTTGATATGGATATACTTGCAAATGACAGGTCAACTTATTCACTACAAGATTACTATTCAAGGGATG
>JACYFF010031958.1:83975108-83985934 GCA_017589665.1 Selenicereus undatus | reverse complement strand
CATGAGGTTGAGCCTTTTGAAGCACTAACAAGAGTGATAGAGATAGAGCCTTTGTTGTGTCCTTGCAGAATCTTGATTATTAGAGTTCTCTTCTACTAATGAAATAATTTGTTGCTCATCAATTGAACCATTGTCAGCATTGGTTGATTTGGAGATTTGTCTTATTCATTGTTATTAGGCTATTGGACAACGCTTTCAAGTGTTGCTAAGTTGGGGAGATCTAAATTCAGCAAGTTGAGATTTTTAATTTAAAATGTGGGAAATAGGCCAAAAATTTTGAAGAGAAACCTTGTTGATGCTTGAAAAGTCAAGGGCAAAGTGAGTTTGGTTATTAGGAATCACCCTAAATGATAGAACCCCAACATTTTTAGGTATACATTTCTCTTTGCATTTCTCATTAGTAGTGATTATAATTAGGTTTGGCTGATTCATGAAGGGACACATAAATATGTGGGTAATTAGAAGAGAAAAACAAATGCTATTATGACGGTTTGGTGAGTTGCATTATGATCCAAATTGGAAAAACCCTTCTTTGACATGCATGTATATTTATGGTTGATAGTTTATAGTTTCATGATTTGAGTGACATGTTATATATTAAGGCATATCAACTCTTTATGTTGAGCCTAATCAACTACGACATTCTTTGCTTATCCAAATGTTCATTGTAGATGGTGTATAAAAATGCAACTGAAGTTTGGTTATTAATTTTTTGAGTAGCTCTATCATGAAGTTCAGAATTCTCAATAGTTAGCCCTTTTCTCTAGTTATCTAATTCTTTGATACTTCACGAAATGTAATAGTTAAGTAGATTTTACACGACAATAATTAGCAGTTAGGCCTAAGTCTATGTTTTTGTCTAATGAGTTTTAAAGATTTTAGTTTGTTATTGTTAAGGGGATTGTTGTAGTTAGACTACGATAGTTAGACTACGAATTATAGGGCTATTAATGTATTCTAGGTTAGTTTAATTCAAGAATTTATTATGGTAAGTTAGATGAACTTTTTGGAGCAATTTCTCTTACTATCAATTTGCAGGTTATTAGAGAAGTTTCTTTGATTGAGATATCATAGCATCCAGATGGGCAATCCAATAAACAAAGTTAATGTCTTCTTAACATGCTTTTTCCTTAATTAATTTTCTTATTCTCAAACAAGGAAAAGCAAATATATTGGAAAATCAATTTTTTGTTCCTTCTATTTTTTTTCTTAATTCAAACAAGAGAAAATAAAATCCATCTTTTTTGCCTCACTTATTTTCATTTGAATTTGCTTTCCAATTATTTTTCTAAAAGCAAATAGAACCTTATTGTCCCACTTACTTAGATTCTTAATTAGAATGTCAAACCACTCCCCTTCTTTGCTATCTTCAATATTATTAGTTGCTTGATAGTCTTGGTTGGATGACTACTTATTAGTTGTTACTATTTGTCATTGTGAGTTGGTTGTTACTTTGCTATAAATGTTTGTGGCCTTTGACTTCTCTCTTTAGGCACTCCAAATCTTTTTACTTTTCTATAATGGTGCTTATTATTCCCTTGCTATTACATTGCTCTTAGGAGCTAAAAAGGCTCATCCTCAGTCTAGGTCAACTAAAGATACAATTAAACGTCACTCATATGTTAATAAATGGTGCTCTACTTTCTCCATTATAGCAACAACTATAATCATTTTAGGTAGTCAAAGTTTTTCATACTTCAACATGAATTCATTTATATAAAGCATCTCTACATGATTTCAATTGACAATCAACTCTTGCTTTGATGTTGGTAATTGTTCAACCTACATCACCGATTTCTTAACTTTGTTGCCAAATAATGACTTTTACCAATCTATCCCTTGAGCTTGAGTATTTTGGAACTCTTCTCGTGCATAAAAAAGATAGAACAAATTTAAATGTTTCCATACTTTTGACTTGAGTATTACCAATGGTCTACAAAGAATCAAGTTCATAGGAATATTCAAATTCACAACATAAATTCCTCATTTATTATTATTTCAAGTCATCAATTTAACTTCTTTTCATATAATTTTCACTTCTTGTAATAAGATAACTCCTTTTTGGCTCAATCGTCTTTCTTTATTGAAGACTGAAAAGCCAAGTTCGGAAGCTTCTCCTCATAGAGTAGGCCATTAATGGGCGAAAAACCAAAGTACCAAGAAATTAAAGATAAGGAAGCATGTTAATGTTTAGGTAACCATCCCACTGCTATGTTAACTTCTTGAAAACATGATTGATTTAGGTGTGCATATTGTGCCGTAAATATAAACAAATATCATGTAAAATTGAGAAAGTTTGATGTGGCCTCTTTACTTGATTTATGAAAACCTATACAAGGATCACCATCAACAACCATTTTGTGAATTTTACTTTCTTTGACACTAGCATGACATCATACAAAGCTTTAACTCTGCATTTAGGGTAGGATACTTCCCCGTAATAAGTCATACTTGTCTTGATAAGCCTGTCCGTCTAGTCTCAAATGTTGAAAGCTATGTAACGTGCCATGTCCAGTTAGAAAGGAGGCTTAAAAATGATGACTTATATCACAAAATGTGCACCTTTCTCTTCAAGAAACTCACTCTTAAGAACTCCATAGTTAAGCGTATTTGTTATGGAGAAGTCTTAGGATGGTGACCTCCAAGGAGGTTTTCTAGGCAGTGTGTGAGCTACGACAAAGCATACCGAAATGACTTGTGGTGTTTTAAGGGGTCAGTCAATAAGCCTTACAACCGTTCCTGATAACTAACTATCCTCATTTCGAGGAGGGTTACGACGACACAACGTCTTACTGTCAACTTATTTGTGAGGGAGTCATCAAAATTTTTTTGAGGAAATCTTAGAGCAGGAGTTAACACCCCATAAAGACATTAGAGGCAGAAGTGTGGGTTATAGGCCACCCTTGAAAACGAACCAACATATATGTTTGGATTGACCGTACTAAACAACTGTTTTTAGGCTAAGCAAAAATCATACAAGCAAACGATTTGGAAATTTTGTTTCTGAAACTCGTAGAATTCCTTTATTTCCAAATGCTTCGTAAAAGGAAGCAGATTTTGTGAAGTAGTTTAGGATTTGTATTCCTAATAGAACACGTTTCTAACATGACTAATATTTCTTCCCAAGCGTACACCTATTGATGTTTTTTTAGCTAATTCCCATACTTCATCGAATATAATTTAAAAGCAAGTGGTTCTAACTACCAACTAATGGGATCATTTAGGTCTTTCTTGCCTTGCATATCTCTCATTCTTTGGCCATTTCTACCGCTTTTCCCGTGGATATAAATATTCTTCTATTCATGTTGCTAAAGTTTCTTTTATATCTTTCCAGTTTCATCTATTGATAAATGGTTCTCCTTAAAATCTTGTTGCAACCCTTGATTTTTCTACCTCTAATGACTAGACTTCTGTTCTAATTTCAATCTTTCCCCCAAGCTTAGTTATATATAAGAATCTCTAACATGACCATAAATGATAAGGATTTTCCAAAGTTCATCACTATCTAACCCTAAGAAGTTGTTGCTAAGGAGATTCTATTGACACAGGTGATGTCAACTTTATATAGTTGTTCTTAGAGCAATCTTTAACTTGTGCATACTCTTTTTTTTAAAAAAAACAATAAAGGATGAATTTTAGTAATTACAAGCCATACAACATTCTCCAATAGGTATCATATTTAAACAAGTACATCACCAATATCAACACAATGGATCTTTTCCCAAAGAAAGCTAATTGATATGTTTTTTGAACCTTCTTGCAACACTTAATCATCATTATGATGCAATATTGGAGAATATGATTCATAAAATTTATAGTTTAGATTTCTTGCCGGTAAAATTTAATTCTTATTGCTATCCAAAGTCGAAGAATTGATATCAATTGTAAATCCATATTGTACTAAATTATTCAATATCAGTAACTACAATGAATGAAACTAAATAGAATACATATGTTTTAAAAGCAAGACTGCAAAAGAATGTGCTATCTATTGAAAGAGAATATAAAGAGACACTTGCCAATGGAGAGAAAATGTTTATTAAAAGAATATTAAACTACAAAATTTAATTCTTATTGCTATCCAAAGTCGAAGAATTGATATCAATTGTAAATCCATATTGTACTAAATTAATTCAATATCAGTAACTACAATGAATGAAACTAAATAGAATGCATCTGTTTTAAGAGCAAGACTGCAAAAGAATGTGCTATCTATTGAAAGAGAATATAAAGAGACATTTGCCAATGGACAGAAAATGTTTATTAAAAGAATATTAAACTACAAAATGCATACACAAAAAGATTAGGACTAACAATTGCCATCCAACATCAGTCCCCAAAAAGTATAAAACATTTATAGTTTTTTAGAGATAGAGAAAGTAAGCAGAGGAGGAAGATGCCTACTTTTCTTTCCCATCCATATAGACTTTCTTAATATATGCTTACACTAAAGCATGTATATTTAGTTACTATTGTTTCATCCAATTAACAACACTGACTAATTTACATTCTTCATATTATATCTAATATATACTACACATAATCGTTGGTAAATTAAGGTGGATGGTTGACCATCCCATATAATACCTAACCATATTACAATCAATTATTAGTTGTATAAGGTTGATTAAATGGAGGCATCATGATTACCAACTTATTCTTAAGTACATTTCATAAGAATTTAACATATTATTGAGAACTTGGGTTTGCAATTTAGAGTCAAAGTCTACATTAGAGCTTATGAAAGGAAGCCTAGCCTACTTGATCCATTGTAAAGAAACAATCAATAGGCTTGCGTAATAGTTTGATGAGATAAAAGCCCTAATGTTAGCATCCACCCCTGCAAATGCAATGTTATTTGGATTGATCAAATAGTTAGAGTTGTGCATTTGTCAGAGTTGATATATGCAAACTCAAACCAACATCTTTGGAGTGAACTACTCTAGCAAATCTCGCTGAAATATAGAGGCCATATAATGCGCAAAATATTTATTATTAAATTAGTTTATTTCATATTGAAGTTATAACAATTGAGAACTTATTGAATATCATATAGTGCATCATTCTCTTAGAGGAAAAAAAAACATTTTCTAACAGATCACTGTCAATATTTAACTCATTCTAGATGTAATTTATCAAGCAAAAAGGCTATTTTTATTTATTCTTCCATATCATAATTGTTTAGAATTATTCATATGATTATTTTTTATTACATTTGGAATGATATTGCATTGATGGAATGGGAGAATTTAGCGAAAAGCACGCAAATAAGTTAAAATTCAAAATGTCCCTAAAATGGTTAGTTGTCAACAAACAACATCAAGCCCTAATGGAGCTAGTAAACTTTTCTGTCAAGCACCCCCTAATTAAGATGTTCATAATGAAATTAGTAAGGAGATTAAGGAGCAATCACTACTTCAACGGTCATCTTCAAGAGAGAGAAGTATATGTGATTATTCTTTATAGAAGGAAGGATTATGTACAAGATCACAAAATCTACAAAGGAGAGAAAGAATGAAAGTTCTTGCAACAACTGTCAACGTCCCTATGCATATATCTCTATATCTCAAGATCAACTACTAAGATTAGAGAAAGCACACAATGGTTATATCATCTACATGCTACTGTTTTAGAGGATCAGGAAGATCTATAAACAAAAGCACCAAGTGAAGATTGAGGGTTATAACACTCAAGCAAAGAAAAGAACATATCATGTCATGGCTTGTAACCAGTGTACTGATCTCATTCATTTCAATTCTTTGTACTATTGGTGTGACAAGAATGAGTGAGAATCACTTGTTCCACCTTGAGAGTGTTCTCCTCATGAGAGCATATGTGTTGTAGGAGTTGGGCTTATTAGAGTGCCTTCATAAAAAGTTGTCTGATGCCAAGGTGTTAGCGTGCTCTTACAATATTGAGTACAAACTATTAATTAGTGGTTAGGGAAAAATTTGCAGACAACAATAAGAAATGAGCCTCTTTTTGGCACTATATTTCTAAGAGTGAGGAAACTATAAAATTGAGCTTATCAGAGTGTCTTGTGAAAACTTTTATTATAGGCAAGGTGTTAGAGGATGCCTACTAAACTATCTTGGGAAAATAGTGAATTGATTGACTCCTAAGGTCAAGACAGGACCTTGAATGGGGGCATAGCCCAAGGTTGATTTGAGTAAACCTAGTGAAAAATCTTGTGTCTCTAATCTCTCTACTTTTGGCATTTACTTACTTTGAATTTTACTTGTCTCTCATTGATAATTAGTCCAGCTGAAATTATGTCTCTTCTATCTTGCGCTTATAATTTTAGCAAATAATTATTGAAGTAACAAAGCTTTTATTTGTTATCCTATTCATGCCCTATAGGGTGACTTGACTTGATTAGTGAGACTAACATATTATAATTCACTTTGTGATAGTATCTTCGTACAAACATATTAGGGAATTTAAAAGTGGACTCATGGACATGCAAGGTTATTTCATTGAACACATAAAATCCTGAAGATCATCATGTGAATTAGGAATTTAATAATAAGGAGATGATAATTGAATTTGCAATTCACTATTATGGTTACAAGTACTTGCTTTGTAGTAATGCATTTATAATATTAGATGATAATCCAATTAGAAACTCCTTTTTGGATTTAGGGCGAATTAGATTAATATTGTCAATCAATTAAAATAACTTATAGTTTGCTTAGACCAGGATTTGTTAGTGGAATCATGGAGATGAAAAGCAACTTTCATTGGAGGTATAATATATGACATTTTAATTCATGTAAAAATAGCTATATGTAGATGTCCACTATGTGTTTAGCTTGGTAAATTTTTTTTCATATTAGATTAATCTAATGATCTAACTCTCAAACCTAGCAATTTATCATTAATTATAGCTTCCACATACTAGGTAGCACAATATAAAAAAATGTGTATAGTTAGCTTATAACCCATATAAATATTTTAAAGTTAAATGACACTTCCTACTTTGTGTTTGAGGTGAATTTGAGCTTAAACAATATCTAATTTAAAATGAAATTTTATGTTAAAAAATTATGTAATAAAGATAAATTAAACTATTAATGATTATACATCATCTCCTCTAAAACTAGTCTTGGTATTAGTTGCTCAATCTTTATGCATAAGTAAGGCCCATATAAAGCCAATGTACAAAATTATAAAAACCTTCCTCATATTAATGATCATAAATATGAAGAAGAAGATGATAATGATAATCATCATGTCATCATTATCATCCAACTTAAGAGTTTGAACGGCCACACACCACCAAAGTAGTGGAAGTGGTTAAACTACATCTTTTAGGTCACTTGATTCAATAAGGATTCTGTTTCCTAAGGATAATAGGACTATATCAACGATTACCTATATAAGGAAACCTAATCAATGAGTTGTTAACATTTCTGTTCCTTGTGATTTGGTGTATTAACATTTTTAACATGTAGTTTTCAGGTTAATTTTTTAGTACCTTCATGCGATTATCTACTTATATTTTAGTCCTAAATGACTATCATGTCCTCTGTTGTTTTTCTTTTTATTAAAAAAGATTACCCAATCCTTCCCAACCCCTCCACCACCATACATCCACAAGTAGAGCAGTGAGTCCCTCGACAGCATTATTGCAACCCCACTTTTCCCACCTTTCTACTCCCATCCTCCATTCTCTACCCCCACTAAAATTTTCTAGGTACCCTTACCTTTCATGGTTTCTAATTGTTTCAAAATAGTAAAAATATACATCACTTGCAAAAGTGAAAGATTTTCGATAATAATGTAATCCAAAAATCAAAACAATGTAATTGAAAAATTCATGGCGAGTCAGTTAAAACACATGTTCGCAATACATGCTAACCGAAGGCTTAATCCTTTCTTTCACTAGAAAATCACTTTGTTTGTGAGGAAGTGAGTACTGTATGGAAGGAATAGGAGGATGAAAGGAAATGGGACAAACATTATAGACATGACTTTGGTTTCTCTTAGCCTTCTCTCAAAATGTTTCACAGTCTACAAGTTTTAGGAGGTTGATGATTTTGGTGTCTTTGAATTTTTTACTTTTTTCACATTTTTTTAAATTTTTGGACATGAAGAGCAGAGTTTTCCACTCCTAGGACAAGCAAATTTGATTTATCGTTCGATGTTTATGCTACCCAGCCCATTCAAAGCTCTATTTGAAATACAAATGGATATGAGAGAGAAATGGTCAAATCTTTGTCTATAGTTAACATGTGTACATGTATGTGAGATCCAAAGAGACATATTGAACTGTGTATTTTTTGGGGAAAATTATAAAAAAATGGGGTTTAATCAAGTCGATCTTTGTTTTGAGATTGTGGTTCTTGTCGATCATGGACAATGGTCGCATTATGATGATATATTGAACTCAAAAGATTGATTTATAGTACTCAATAATCATATTTTAGTCGAAATATTAAGCGGATAAATGGGTAACCAAATAACCTGAACCTAACTCGTTTATATTAAACGGGTTAATGGATAAATTTCAAGTCAACGTGTTTAAAAAATAAATGGGCACAAGTCAAGGTTTACAACCCATTTAATAAATGGGTTAAGTCCAGGTCGAGGATTTCTCAACTTGTTTAAGTTCAATATGAACACGAACTCAACCCTACCGGCCTATTTGACATCCTTATGCATGTTGATGTTTGTGGTAGGGGAGGCCTAGAGGGTCGGGGAAAGGGTAGGTAATTTTTAAAGGGAAAAAGACAAAATGAGAGCATAATAGTCGTCTAAAGACTAAAATATAAGAACACAACTATGTGGAGGCACTAAAAAAATTAATGTAAAAATCACATGGTTAAAAATATTAATACACCAAACTACAAGGTACAAAAGTGTTAAATTTCACTAATCAAGAGGATTATTATGAGGCTGATTCATTTAATCAAATACAAATACACGACTCTTTGTCTTTGTTGTGCTGTCTACCATCCAATTGACTAAGGTGTTGGCGCATGACGATTCTAGCAACTCCATTAGCCATCAGGAATCACTAGACAATCGGGACACAATTTGAATAACTCACGAGCAATAAATAAGCATAATGATTCATTGTTTCCGCATCTAGGTAAGTCCTAAGTTTTTCCAACCATGGTGTCGGAGCTAAGTTTGCTTGTTTCTGCCTATTATGTTTTCACTCAATTATTTTGAATGGTTTGATCGTTGAATTAGCAATCATATGATTTTTTAATCCTTGATTGCTTGTCTATTGATTAAACAAGTATGTCCAAAATCTGTATAGCTGAAAAGGGTAAGCTTAGACCAATTGTTTTTAGATTTGATTGTATAAACTAAAGCAAAAAGCTTCTCTAAATTTTCATTGCTCTGCTTTTGTGGAATTGTAGGTAGTCTAAGGTTTTTAAATCTAGGGTCAAACGGAACTAGTCTCATTATAATTGTGCAATTTAGGGATAAGTTTGTTACATCAGACCCTCCCCCTCTCATATGGTTGGAAAGTGAGATTTTAAGGGTATTAGATTAGGACTTGGATTTGGATTTCCAATCAAGTTATTTGAATGGATTTGATTTCATTATGTTCGATTTTTAAACTGAAGAGTATCTATCATGTGCTTATTCAGTTTGATTGATTGAACCCTTAACCCTAACTATTGACATGACTTTAACCCTACTCTAGACCTCAACTTCCTCCCTCTACATGACCGTCATCACCTTTTATAGCTTTGATAGAGAACAAAAACTTAGGGGCCTCCACTAACTTGTGGCTTGGCAGCCAAAACCCCGGTAGCTTTAAATCTACATTAAAAATAGGGTTCGCAAGAGGAGAGTGAGGTCGTCTGATACATACCCATAAGAGTCGCCATGTAGCGATAGCGCGCATATGTCACGCCATTGTTGAGGACCACTTTTACCTGTCTTCTTCTTCCACTACCCTTTTTGTATGCCAATGCACGTGATTTTGGTGAGAAAATCACTAAACAAGGCCAATGAGAGCATGTATAGCTCATGGGCCTCTGATCAATGGCAATTTGGACATGTGATTGGATCTTTTAGTTGGGTTTTGGCTAATCTACCATTCGGTGGCAGTTCTATGGTTTAGGGTGTAACATGCAAGGGCTATGTGCCTTCACTTAGTGGTGGAGGGAAATACTGTCATCCTTTGGGGATTAGGGTCATTGAGAGGAATGGTGGCCAATGTGTTAGCACTTCTTAGAGTCAAACCATAAATTAGAGTTTGTAAAGCAAACTCAGTTTGTTTGACTGATAAGTGCTTTATATGTACATCTTTTTAGGGCTATTTTGCCTTGTTTTTAGGAAAAATTTGCGCTTAATGATGTTATTTACTACTCTATTCTCGATTTATGCTTGAGTATAGTTGTTTTACGTGTTTTACGGGATTTTTAGTCTTTTTACCTAACATTTGCCCTTTAATGGTTGTGTTTTCACCGTCCCACGGTCATCCATGTTATGTTAGACTGTAAAGCAAAGAAAGAGAAAAAATTCGGATCCAACATAGACCACGGTTAGACCGTGGTGAACCCTACGGACCGTGGTATGCCTGTAACTAGTGCCTCTTCATTTTCCCTCAGCTGTGTGGCTAAGATCAACCAGAAATTTCTATAAATAGTGACATTCAGCAGCGAAGGAAGAACACTCTAGGGCATTCCAACCAAGCAAGCAAGTAGAATTAGCCTAGCCTAGTTTAGTTTAGTTTAGTTTTTCCCAAATTTTGTTCTTTGCTTAGTTTTGTGTGAGTTTTGAGTGTGAGAGTTTTGATCCTGAGGTGGTTCTGAAGCCCTTGGTGAAGGCCATCTCAGTCAAGTCCCTTCCGCTCAAGATTT
>JACYFF010031958.1:83920806-83975098 GCA_017589665.1 Selenicereus undatus | reverse complement strand
AGATACCAAACATAAGGGGCCATGAGGATGACAAGTACATGGCACCATCAGTTGAGGAAGACGACACAGGTTACAGACCAACAGTTTGTGAACATAGGAAAACATCCTCATGAAATTTGACATTTAAACTCGTATAAACTTTCCTAGAAGCAGATCTAAGTAGCGATAGCCTTTTGTAGTATGGTGCACATCTAAGAAAAACACATTCAACAGAACAAGGGGAAAGTTTGTTTGTAGATAAAGCATAAATATTTAGGAAACGTTCACAACAACAAAAAACATTAGGAAAATTGTAATTATGTGTTTTATAAAATAATTTTCAGAAGGAGAAGCTCTAGTGTAAGAGTAGGTAAGTGATTAATAGTGTATTGGTCGTATAAGCCACATCAACCTAACATTAAGATGGCATTTGAGCTTGAATAAAAAATGTGCGGGCCATCTCAACAATATATGGATGTTGGCACTCCACCACCCTAGTTTTGCTCAAGTGTGCAAGAATAAGATTTTCAAAACATAATACCACATGGATTAAAATGATGTAAGAGATTAGTATTGTCAAACTCACAACCCTCATCGCGTCGAAAAATTTTAATTTTGCAGTCAAAAAGGTTTTTAATAAGCTTTTGAAAATTCACAAAACACATGAAAACATTAGACTTGTACTTTAGTGGATATATGTAAGTAAACCAACTGAATTCATCAGCAAAATTGACACAATAATGGTAACCAAATTGGATAGCACAGGTGATTGTCAAATGTTAGAATGTTTTAGTGACAAAGGTTTATCACTATGATGTTCCACCTCTTGAAAAGGTAACCTACTAGACTTAGAAAGCCAACAAGAGACACATGGGTTATTATAATTAGACTACAAACTTATTATTTTTCTAGAGCACAAAGTACCTAAGACTCAAGGATTGGGATGACTTAAATGACGATGTCTACAGTCAAGAGAAATTTTGAAAGTGATAAGAGCTGACATAGTCACATTGTGCGATGGAAGAGGGTACACTCTGCTATAACTATAGGCCTGAAGGAGAACTGTCTTGTGGTTTAATCTTCCACAAAAATAAAATCAGACTTTAAATTAACTTCAAAAATATTGTCACCATCAATTTTTGTATTGCAATAAGATTGTGATTAAGCACACGGGCATAATCAACATTATTAAACTGTAAAGGTTTTACTAAAGAATGCAAAGTGGCATTGCCTACTTTGCCAATACCTAGCATGGTACCGTTCCCAACAATCACTTTTGTACAACCATTGTAAGGGGTGTAGTTTGACAACGTATCTTCATGCGCGGTTATATGAGAAGACACACCCGAGTTTGAATACCAAAGAGCATAATTTGTTTCACCCAGAGACATAGAAGATAAAAATCTAGCAACAAAGTCGGATTTAGGAATAAAATTATTATTTGAAACGTCAGCTCAGCATAATATAGATTGACTTAGTGAAAGACAAATCTAACACACTACTGAATTGGGAGCAAATCCCAAGACCCCACCAGATGAGGGATTTCCTGCTAACAAATAAGTGTTAGAGCCATAATAAAAAAGCAAACGTAATATCAATATATGGCACAACTTATCAACGCAAAATGATCATAGTGATCTTACCCCTGTTTTGACTAGGAGTGACGTTCACTGTTTGAGAGTCTTAGCCCTGATTGCCAACCCGATAGCAATGGCCTCCCCCTTGCCTCCATTGGAATTATTTGACAAACACAACCTCAATCTTCATTTCCAAAATTAGTTGACGTCATGGAGTGAGAACCATTTTGCGTTACCAATAGACCAATAAAGGCTTGATAAGTAGGAGGAGATCCTCCAAGGCTCTTTAACATCCTTCAGCCATTGCTCATGTATTATGAACTTGACCCTAACATCATCAAAAGTAGCTTCCCAGGGTAGTGAAGTGGAGTTGTAACCAACGGATCATATTCACCAGGTAAGCAAAGGAGTGTATAATGTACAAGATCATGGTTAGACATAAGTGAATTTATTGCAGTAAGATTATTAGATATTGTCTTGATTTCACAAAGATCTATATTGCTCCATTGACCGAGATTTTCTTATTACCAACATGCGTTTCAGCTCAGATGATTGAGCAACGAAGGCAGTCATAAACCTGTAGGTGAGTCGATCCCATACATGAGCAGAAGTAGGGAGAGAGGTGAACATCAACTAGTATGTCACATGAAAGAGTAGTCAGTCATGGTTTAAACACATCTCACCAAATTCCTGAGGAAATTTAGGAGATGGGGTTGCCATAGTACCATCCTCAAACCTAGGAGGTTGTGAGAAATGAGAATCGCACCACAAAAAATATGAAGTTTTGTGATATAAATTTAGTGAGGGAATTTTTTTTTTGTTGATACAAGTTAACAATCTATAGCATGTTGAACATTATGTTAGTATTATCATCCTCGATTGGCACCCAATTAGGGGTTGAATATTTGCAACAAGAATTATTTTGTTCGTTGGTGCTATTATTGCAAGATCAACAATATTTGCATTTGTAAATATCTATTGGTATTGTGATTGTAACACCAACATTGTTTTTTTTTTTAATAATATTATCTGATGGTACTATTAATACAATACCAATAGTACTATGTTTTAAATGAAAAATTTTGTCCATATAAGTATTTTGTTCGAATATATATATTTGTTAATTCAAATGAGTACCTTTTTCTCTTTTTCCTTTTTTAAATTTAAGTTAAACACATAATACATTTTAATATAAGACTAAAGCACTCCCAAAAAAAAACAAAGAGAAGAAAAGCTTTTAGCTAGCCTGCTCCTTTCCAAAAATAAAAGGGAAATAATAAGAAGATAAAACCCTAAACGAAAAAAGACAGAAGAAAAATAAAAAAGATTCAGAAATGCATCAATCATACTCTACATGCTCTTATGAATACTCATTCTCTCGCTGTTCTCCTCTAAAAACCATAAAGATTACTGGGGTCATTACAGTAGTCGTTGCCTAGTCGCTCTGGTGAGTTCTCTATTAACTCTTTAAGGTTTTTGGTTCATGTTTAAAACCCTAAAATTGATTATTACAGTTCTTATATCCTTGTTGCTCAAAGCAATCAGAACTCGCTTTCATATCATCGAATTTAGTGATTTATACCTTGATCAGGTACTATCATGTCCTTTTTGTCTAATGTATGGTTGAAATTTTCAATCTGATGGTGTGTATGACAAAAAACTTTCTAAATTGGTTTGGCTTAATTTGTGGATTTCTTTATTTGATTTGCATTGCTGCTAATTTAGGCTCCGCTTTCTTTTTGTTTCTTTTTTTAATGAGTATATATGCTTTCCAGAATTAAACGAAGCCTTTTGATTGGTGTGTTTCATTTTTCTTTTATTGCTTTTTTATTTTGGTTAGGATAGAAAGATTTGTGAGCATATTAAATGTCTATTGTTGCTTATTTGTCGTACTTGACATAGTTAGATTTTCACAGTTTAGTAAATGAACCACTAATGGTAGTGGATTTGGATTAATAGAAGATGATAGAATATGCTAGTCTCTGAGTTGTTTACTACTGCACATGTCATTGGCCAAACCTATTATTGTGGTGATCATGGGGAAACTTAATTATGAGAGACATAAATGTTTAAATTGACGGATATTTTCAGACTTCAAGTTAATTAATTTAATTGATATATAGTAGTTAAGCTTTTCGTGAAGTTAATCTCTTCGAAATAACCGTACTGTTACCTTTAATTAACCCTATATTTAATAATTTTATCGATTAAATTGATTGATATTTTTAGAATTCGATTTAACTAAGTTTTGTTGCTAATATGATACATTTGGATATCATAAAATCTAGCATTTGGAGTGCTATTTGGGAAATGAGCTTTGGGTGAAGAACATTATATAATGAGAGCTAAGAACCTACTCTTTGCAAAGTACAATGTTCTGACAAACTCAGTTTGCTTTTGCTCAATGTTTGTTTTTTTAATCTAAAGTAAATTTGCACAAATTAGATACTTCCCATTTCTACCTAAGTAGAACTGGAGTGTAGATTATATGTAAGTATGTACAAATTAGATTTTTTTGGTTTTTTGTTGTGGTTGTGGGGAAGTGAGGGTCTGATAGGGTTGATAACTTGTGAGTATTATACTTCTATTCTAAACTATATAACTTTGGGTGTTGTTGTTGTTTGATCCTTACAAGGAAAGAGTAATATTGTCCTCTATTCTAAACTATATGAATATGGGGTTAGGCAGGCTTTAACATTTTTGGTATATGTTTCATTATCTAATTCACCTAAGTCTAATATTCTTTCGTGGTTAGAAGAGAATTGTTTATAGAAAATTTAAAGGCTTAGATATCACCATTTATTTCAGTTAGATCACAATGTAAACCATAAATCATGTTCTTAACAAACATTAGTAGACTATAATGATATTGTGCTTTCAATTAAATCAAGTAATTCACCTATATATGTGCTAACTTGCCATTTATACTTTAGCATTTTTTGTTATAAATGATGTTGTAATGTTTGCTTATATATTACGAATGCATAATCATTTGGACGCTAAAATATGAGGAACGTGCCATTATGGATGTATTCAAGGACAAGAGTTAGGTGAAGTTGAGGAGAATGGATAACGAAGATAATGAATATCTAAATGAGTTTCTTGATCATGCATTTGCGACTTGTAACGTTGGTGCTAAGATTCAACGGCTATGTGTAACATGTGCTAATCGATTCTACCATGAAAGAGAAGCTACACGATGTCACCTTATCGTGAAAGAGATTGATGCTAATTACCATAAACATATATGGATCTATCATGGGGAGCCTATTCTAAGTGACAATGGTGGTAATGATGACATGGTAGACGGTCAATTTAATCATGAAAATCATGGATCAATCAAACAATATATGCATGACATGATAGAGAATGCTTTTGCATGTCGCGAATCCATTAACAATTCCTAATGAAGCCCTAATGAAGAAATAAAAAAGTTTAAAACTAATTAAAGATGCGGGGCGACCCCTCTATCTAGGATGTAAAGAGTTTAGTAAGCTCTCATCTATTGTTACGATATATCATCTTAAATACATATATAATGTAAGTGGCAGGGCATTTGATGCATTTACAAAACTCTTTAAAAAGGCTCTTTCAAAAGATTCAGTATTGCCAAATTCTTTTACACAAATGCAGAGCATCAATAAGAAATTTGATCTTGGCTACAAAAATATAAATGCATGCCCTAATAATTGCATCTTTCTCTAAAAGGATAAGGCTAAACTTACCAACTACCCTGAGTGTAATGCTTCCAGATATAAGATAGTAGATGATGGGATGATAATGAAATTGGCTTCTGATAATCCAATTCCAATAAAGATTTTACACCACTTTTCCCTAATACCTAGGCTTAAAAGGTTGTACATGTCATCTAAGACAACTCCTTTGATGAGAAGGCATGCTGAGGGATGTAAAGATGATGGAAATTAAGACATCCAGCTATACTTAGAAGCATTTTGATAACAGGTACACAAAATTTGCTAGTGATCCATGAAATGTCAGGCTTTGCTTCACAAATGATGGATTTAATGCATATGGGAATATGAGAGCCTCAATATTGCATATGGCTAGTTATATTGATAAATTATAATTTGCCTCCATGGTTATGCATGAAATAACCTTATCTGTTCCTTTCGTTAATTATACCTGGTCTAAAGTCTCCAAGAAATAACATTGATGTCTTCTTAGAACTTCTGATGGATGAGCTAATAGAACTACAGGAGTCAAGTGTAGAAACTTATGATGCCTTAAAGGATGAGACTTTTGATTTGCACACAGCTCTCGTGTGCACTATGAGTGATTTCCTTGCATATGGTAACTTGTCATGTTGAAAAACCAAAGGGAAGTATGCTTGTCCTTATTGTAATGTTGATACATGTTTCCTTTAATTTATTTGAAGAGACGTAGAAAAATGTGTTGTATGGCTCATCATCATTTCCCACTAGGAGAGAATAAATTTCGTTGTAATAAGAAGACATTTAATAGAGAAATAGAAATGAGACCTCTTCCTAAATTCATGTCAGGAACTAATTTGTTGAATTAAATGGAAGGACTTGATGTCATATTTGAGAAAGATCTTGAGACTAAAAAGAAAAATAAAAGAAAGGGGGATGAAGTGATGCTTTGGAAGAAAAATAGCATATTTTTTAAATTCCCTTATTGGGAGCATCTCTGGTATGTCACAACTTGGATGTTATTCAAATAGAAATAAACGTCTCAGAGAATATACTTGGTACACTTCTAGGCATTGAAAAGAAGACAAAGGATATTTTGCAATCACGTCTTGACCTAAAGGACTTGAACATTAGGGATAGACACCATCTAGTAGAAGACGAAGGTAAAGTATGCATTCCTCCAGCATGCTTCACATTAAGCAAAAAGAAAAGGAGGAATTCATTAGTTCTCACTTCTATAAAAGTGTCAGATGGTTATGCATCAACTATCAAAAGATGTATTATTGATGCTAAAGTTTATGGTTTAAAACGTCGTGACCATCATATTATAATGCAACAATTATTGCCGCTGGTTACAACAAAAACGAAAGACAAGAACGTTAGGATTGCTTTTATTGAGTTAAGCAACTTCACTAAAGTGCTTTGCTCTAAAGTTACAACACATCAAGACTTTGAGAGGTTACAAGATCGTGTCATCGTTAACCTTCATTGTTTAGAAAGTATTCATTTACCTTCCTTCTTTGACATAATAGTATACAAAGTTGTCCATTTGCCATATGAAGCAAAGGCTACAGGTCTGGTTATTTATCATTGGATGTACCATGTAGAAAGGTATATACCTCTTTTTTCATTTTTACATCCACAATTTCATATTTACAAATAAACATAATAGTCAAGTCATGTGATTTTGATTTTCGTAGGGACTTGAGGACATTAAAATTGTATCTTGGCAATAAAAGCCATCCAACAGGGTCAATTGCTAGATGATATGTAGCAAATGAATATTTGATATTTTGTGCAAGATATTTGCATGGTGTGGAGACCAGGAAGATAGAGGGAATTCACATTTTTTAATTGTAATTTTCGTTTATTTTCTATATTGTCATATGTAATACTTACTTTTGTCTCATCAAAGGGAAGGTCGATCAAACTCATTGGGGTGTGGAGAAAGTGAAGCAAATCATGAGATTCATGGTGAATCATTGACTGGGGGTGGTAATAAAACCATAAGCAGAAGGCATAAACAAGCAACCAAGGAAAAGAATGAAAAGGGTTGTGAGCCTAATAAGATAAAGGTTTTGAAGAACTCTATGTTTGTCGATGTCAACGAAAACTTCAGTCTATAAGTAATTCTCATAAGCAATTGTCTCCCATGATTGGGTGACTTGCACGAGACCCTAGAAGACTACCACTTGATTGTATTGATCAGAGGAAAGTTGAACAAGAGAAATAGGACTCAGTGTTGACAGAGGTGAATGTATATATGTGTCAATATGTATTACGCTGCTTTCAAAATTAAACCTCTACACTTTGAAAATTTTCTATGCTTCTTATACAGATAAAATGTTAAAGGATTTCAAAGTAAAATATGACTTTTAAGTTTATTTTAAATCTTGATTGGTTTTTTTTCTTTGTATGCGTTTTACAGCATTCATTTCACTTCCTTGAAGGAAAACAACCTTATGAATGGGCAATGGAGAAATTGCATACTTGTTGGAGAGGCTATAATTGTGAGTTAAAAGTGGCAAATTTTGATGGTAGAAGTCATGATGAAGTAATTAGCAGACGGCCAAAACACACACCACTTGACATGTGGGCCAAGTTAGTAGAGTTTTGGGAATCAGACAAGGGAAAGGTGATTGTATGCCTTTCAGAATATTTGAAGTCATAATTTTTTTTTTTGAAATGATGTAAAATTTTATTTGATTTGACCATTACTCATTTAGGCTCGAACTAAAAGAGGAATTGAAAGTAAGGGCAATAACAAAACGTGTCAATATGGAGGGACAAAGACTTTCACACGTGTACATGGTGAAGAAGATGTACTATTTATACCCTATTTATATTGTAGCTCACTTTGATTTTAGGTAACTCATTTTGTATTTTACTTACTTTTTAGGAAAAAAAGAAATAAGATAGATGAGCTTACAATATGGTTGAAGACCCATACACCAAAGGAAACTACAAAAGTTAATGATGTTTTAGCTAGTGCAAAGGTATAAGTTCTTATTTTCTTTAGTTTTCTTATTCACTTTACTTAGTTTTACTAATGTTTAACATGATAGGAAGTAATAGAAAATGAGTGATTCTGCCTTGAAGAAGGTTAATGTGATGATGCTCCTCGAGATGAAATTTCAAAAGAGTTGTTGGAGAAAACAAGTATGATGATGCTAAGACCTTTAGCACTGGATTTAAAGTTCCTCGTTCCAACTCTAAAAGGTATGCTTTATAGGAAGAGCGAATTAAAAGAAGGAAAATCGAGCAAGAAGAAAAAGAAAGTCAAGGGAAGATTGAACATTTGGAGAATAAACTTGAATATGTCACTAATTTGGTGAAAGTGCTTTTGAAGCACTAGGTATTCCTATGCGATATTTCACTATTTTGTTGTTTTTATATTCTATTGATTATAAAAAAAAATTTGGTGAATGAGTATGTTATAATATGGTGGGCGCAAAGGGAATTAAGATAATGAGAGACTGAGAATGAGAGAATTATTTTTAGTTTAGTTGATTAGTTTGTTTGGTTGTAATATGTTTAATTATATTGTGTGTTTGATAACTTGAGAGATAACGTAATAAGAAAGTGATTGGAGGTTTAGGTGATTAGTGGCTTTGGTTGGAATATGTATAGGTAATAAGAGATTAGGTAATAAGAGAGTGATTGGAGGTTTAGTTGAGTACATAATTTGGTTGGAATATGTATAGGTAATGAGAGAATTTTGGTGATTATTTATGTAGTTGGAATATGCCTAAGTAAGTTTTTATTAATTGAATTATAAGGCACCATTTGGGTGTGTTTAAAAAAGTGTGATGAAATGTACATGTTAAATTTGTCACGAATTGAAACATAAAAGCTAAACAAGTAAAAAAAAGTTCTTATATTGTGATTTGTGAGCTTAGAGGCTTTTAAAGAGTCTTTGATAATTGTTATTTATTTTTTAATGATAAATTTGACATTATGTTGTTAAGGGAGAATGCCATTAATATTCTCTATTACCTTTTTTTTAAGATTTATATTTTGTACTTGTTTAATAGGGAATATCGAAGGATGTTCTTTCTTCATTTGAGGAAGATAAGGACAATGATGAGGACACTAAAAATGGTCATGCATTTGAATAAGAAAATGCTGAAAAAAGTTGTTGAACAAAGAAATAATGAATCAAATGTAGTTTGAGTTGACTCATGTGGTTAACTTTTGTCATGACTTGTCTTATAGGTAGACTAAATAATATTTAGGAGTTTACATTCATAGTTTGGACTTTAATCTCAATCTTATATATTTGAAGTTATGTACATTTGTTATGAATTTTCAATGAATACATAGCACTTTTGGATACTTTTTTGGTAAATAGTGCTTTTGTTTGGGTTGATTCTCCTATTGTGGAATGTTGTTAAACTTATATGTCTAAATGGATGAACTATTAGCAATAGATATTTCTCTTGCCAACATCATGAGAGAATAATTTCGGACACATTTGAGTTTGATAGGAATCCTTTTTGGTTGGTATGTATTAATACCAATAGATATTTTGTTGGACAAGATTAAAAAATGCAGAAAAAGAAAGAATTACCAACATATGTAATACATTGGTGAATAATTTTTGCTGTGAGTTGATTTACTACGAAGAAATGCATATGATGGTAATATATGACAATACTAACAAATTTTTATCTGTTGGAAAAATGAAGACATTCACCAACATAATCTTTCTGTTGGTATTAAGGAGCAATTGTGACAGATTATAATATCTGTTAGTAAAACTTATATCATCACCTCTTTTTACCTACAATCTATCAACAGACCAATATCTGTTGGTATATGTTTTACCAACAGAAAATATACTTATCGCAACAGGCACCTCCATATGTATAAAAGTTACTTTTTAAACTGAGTTCACCATGTAAGGTACTTATACATCGATGCCAACCTGATCGTTACTAGATGTGTTGCGTTTGGATTAATTAATGGAAGATAGTAATAGAATGATTTAGACGGAGATATTGGATTGGAATTAGATGACTCATCAAATGCTGTTGAAAAAAGTTGAGACCCATACGTTGATGAGTGAAAACCATGGGCACCGGTGCCAAACTGAGCGCCATACATGAACACGTAAACCATGGAAGAAGGAAGAGGGGCAATAGAAGAAGGAAATGAGTTATTGGTTGTGAAGAACTAGATATCTAATGCAAAGGTAAAGGAATAAAGGTTGTTGGCTTTTTTGGAGTAGGGGGTGAGGGTTATTGTTGTTGTATGTGAAATAACTAGCTGAGAAAGAGCGATGTGTTGGGTGCTTCAACTATGGAGGTAGAAAGACTGAAGCAAACTAGTGATGGTATGCCTAGAATTTCGGGATTGATAGTTTAGTAAGCAGTATTTTTGGATCTATATCAGCATTGATACCATGGGCAAATATAGAGCTGAATGGCTTAACTCTAGGAGCTTTGGCACTGATGTATTTATACATAAACAAATAATGGATAGGCACATAATCTATGGATGTCGGACTTTGAGCTCTACTCCTATTGTCAACTTTCTTTCATAAGAGTTAGTTTATAAGATTTAAGTACCTAACCATCTAATGAAGGGTAACATAAGAAAAAGGCCAAAATCAAATTAAATTCAGTAGGATAAAATATCATTAGGATTCGGCATGATGTATCAGAGTATTGATCTATTTGTTGAATTTTATACAAATTGGGCTTGAAACAAACAAGCAATACGTATAAACTCGGATGAAGTTCCAACCCAAAATCAATTTACGAAAAGTGATGTGAATAATTTATTTTTCTCGAATTTTCATATGCTTTTTTCAAGCTTTATAAAGTAAATGTCAATTGAATACATTTGAATCACCTTTTTGTCATTAAACCCTCTATTAATTGACTGAGTTTTATTCATTGAGCGAGATTCAGTTATTGTTGATCTAACAAGTAAAGTAGAACTCTCGCAGATTTAAAGTGTAAGTTTTCTATTTTTATTGTCAAGCCTAATATTTTATTTTTAATACTAAAAAGCACGAATCTTTGACAAAATAATTTTAAAATTTTTAAATATTTGTGTCTCTATTTTACATGGTCACTCTAGTGTCACTCCTAAAGAGTTAGAGCGCTTTATAATTTGAAGCAGAACTTTAATCAGGTACCCACGTGCATACATGCGTATGTGCGAAAAGTAAGTTACCTACGGCAAACAGAGTCCGATTTTCCATTTTGATGGCCATTCATCGAAATCCTCCAGGGGTCCCATCCAAGTCAAAACTGCTTTCCCTTTTCACTCACTCCCCTCAAATTCACATCAAATCCTCCTCCCAAATCTCACCCCCCATTATCACGCTCACATTACAACCCGATACTCTCCACCTTCCATCCCTTTTCCAACTAACCCACCTCCATTAAAGCACGTTCCAAGCTCTGTTTTGCCTTCCATTCCTTCACATGCAACCCTCGAAATGGGCAACATCTGTACGTGCCTATCACAAGAAGACGTTACCAAGCAACCCCCAAAGCGATTGTGCCAACGATCGAGCTCTGCTCCGGCAAGGTGGTCGAGAATTCGATCGTCGAGGAGAGAGAATACTAATGTGAAGTTCGATGACCCAGTTCTTCATGAACAAGCCCTAGCTGCTGCTGCAATTATTCTTCAGCAGCATAGGGGAAATGGAAATGGGTCTCTCCCTTTTGATCGATCTGCGTCTCTTAGGTATCCGATTTCAAATGGGTCGTCGTCTAAAAAGCAAAGTAGTTTGCCGAGGTGTTATAGCTCTAGGGCTCGCTCTAGTACTGATCCTCTGCTCCAACCTCATCAGCTGGTTAATCAGGTTTGTTTGTTTGTTTGTTCTTGAATCGTGGTTTTGGGTGCATCCTTGATTGTGGGATTTATTCGAATGGCGTGGTTTTGGATTTTGTGAATTGGGTTATGAGTTTATCAATACTTGGCGAGAAAGAGTAAGGGGGGATTAAATAACTAGGAGATAGATAGAATTTGAAATTTCGGCATGGAATATTAAATGTCAAATTTTGTTTGATGGCGTTTGATGGTCACCATGTGTGGCTAGATTTTATTGTTAGGAATATAAATGGTTTGTTGGTGAATTTGTATATCCATTTGTATTGGAGTATTTATGTTTAAAATGAACCTTTTTTTTGGGGGGGGGGGGGGGGGGGAAACGGAGAACAATTCTTATTAATGTATAAAAATAAATAAATCAAGAATTAAGTTGAATTTGTCGCATAGGATTCAAACCTCTAGAAATCCTTACCTTCATATAACCTTTTTCTGCAAGCATCAATTCTTTTTTAAAATTTTTTGTTTCGTTTGGGTGGTTTAATTTAATATCGATCGAAATTTCCATCCATGGTTGTGAGCTCGTGAGCTTTTGTAATTGATTGTACTTTAGCCCAAGAATAATATGGAGATTATGATGATGGTGGTGATTAAAATAAAATGGCACGCTAAATGATACATCTTTTGATTAAAATACAGATGAAATGTAATGATTACGGGCAAAATAGAAATGGGAAAATCTGGGAAGTGGCTGCATTCACTGCTGTTTCTTCTACAATGGTCCCAAATCCCAACTGTTAGCATCAATGGTACTTAGTTAATAGTTGCTTTAATTCTGCAAGGGTCCTTGTCTCTGATAAGTTTGGGATGCATATGGTGGGTCCTGTGGCTGCAATGTATTTATTAATCCCAAAGCAGCTGTGGTACCTTTTGTATTTGGGAGGATTTTTTTGGGGGTGGGGGGTGGGGGGGGGGGGGGAGGGGGAGACCAATGAGGAGTTAGCTAACTAATTTCTTAATTTCTTTAGTAGGCTATTGTTTCTCGGCCTTCATTGATTAGGGTGGCAGAGTTGTGGACTTGTAAACTTGCTTTAAAAAGGATAAAAGGATTTGGTGCATTCTTAACATGTATGGTGTATCCCCTCCTGATCTGTTTCTTACCATATTCAGTGGTGAACTAGTGACTTGACCTAGCTTTAAAACTGACCTTTGTGGCTCACCTAGGGTTTTTTTCACATAACTTATACGGACATAATATGCACATGAAAGAGTTCTGAACTATGTTACTTGGACTCAACTACATGTGTGCGAATGGGTGCACACCCAGATCGTGTGGCTTGCTTCTTTTAAAACTTTGACATGTCTTGGCTTGAATTGAATAATTGATGTGGGAGCTTCAATATCCATGTCAGAATGTCAAGTGTCTGATCCAAGTACTTGAGGTGAAATGAGGAGTCAAAGTAATGTAAATTCTTGAGGTTTGGAATCAAAAGATCTCAGCATTTGTGTCACTCTTATTGTTTTGAATTATTCTTCTGACAGGATTCAAAGCTGGATGGGTTGGAAACTTATCACTTTGTGCTTGTCCATGGAGGTGGTTTTGGTGCTTGGTGTTGGTACAAGACCATTGCCCTTCTGGAAGAAGGTGGATTTAAAGTGACTGCCATAGACTTAATGGGTTCTGGAATCCATTCATTTGACACCAACAAAATTACAAGTCTCTCACAATACGCGAAACCACTTGGTGAATTTCTTGAGAGACTTGCTGAAGGAGAAAAGGTTATTTGTTTGACTGACTTTGTGGCTGTTCAATTTGTCTGAGTGAACCTAGGTTCTGGTTGAGCAAATGCTTGTGCATTTTGGAACTGTATTATATCAAAGACCAATCCAGTTGGATGTACAATGCTTCTAAGGTGTCTTCTTTATAGGTGTAATTCCTAGCTGGTGGAATCCCCTTGTTCCTCTATGTATTGGCATCCATTTCAAACTCATGCATTCCAAGAATAGTTTAGTGTTGATGTTTGACTGGTTTTTCCCCTCATCAAAGCAGAATCTATAGCAAACTTATAAATTTTTATTTTGCAACTCTGCTATAAGACATTCCATAATCCAAGCATACTGCAATTATAAGTATGATTTCAGAATGCATATGCTTCCTAAAATTCTTTATTTTTCAGACAGACCTTTTACGGAGCTGTAGGCTGTAGTGATATGTTTAGACTTGTGAATTATGTGCCTTTCATTTGCATTGGCTATCCTATTTGGTGATAGACATTTAATTTGTCTTTCCATTCTTTTCCTTTTGTTCCATTATGCAGGTGATTTTGGTGGGACATGATTTAGGTGGTGCATGCATTTCATATGCCATGGAAATGTTTCCGTCTAAAGTATCAAAAGCTATTTTCGTTGCTGCAGCAATGCTGTCTAGTGGACAGAGTGTGCTTGATATCTTCTCACAGCAGGTTCGCCATTAATTAACTTTAATTATTATGCATGCTGTGTTTTTGCTGCTAAATGTCATCGAATAATTTGGACCTTAAGTTTGCGAGTTGTGACCATGACAGACGAAAAGTGAATCTTGACTAATTTGAAACATGTTTTCCCACTGTTTCACTTCCTGGTGCTAAGCTTCAAAAATCCTTCTCATCCTACTCTGTTATTTCCTTCGTTTTAAGCTATGCAATCACTTTTGCCATTCTTCTTGACTATGTCAAGGCATGTTTTTCTTCCTTCATATTGATAAAATATTCACTGATCTGCACCACTCATCACACCTGGGGCTTTGGCTCAGTCGCATGGGTTGCCACAGGGGTGGAGCTAGGTCAGTTGATTTTCACAAACCCTTTGCACTTGCTACGGAGTCATTTGATAGAGGCCAAAGAGAGAGATGATCAGAAGCCCAGCTCACTTGAGCTGGATTGAATACCTAGTGAGGGCAATTAGGAGGGACCATTCTCCCTTATCATATCCCATTAGCCCCTATTGCCTCCCAACACCCCCCCCCCCCAAAAAAAAACAGTGTGTCCCCACAAGTGATGGGTCACCTATGTTGGCCAAAAAAGGAATGAGTAGTTTTTTCGTGTGTGTGTGTGTTGGGGGGGGGGGTGCGGTGGAGCAACTTCCATGGGGTATTCATGCAAGTTTGCATCAATGAAAACACTGATGCTCCATAATTTATTATGCATTTTTTTTTGGGTCATAATGACTGCCTTGTGTAGTTTGTTTTTGTCAAGGATTTTGCATTTTATTAATATTTCTCATGACTCTTGAGAAACAAATTGCATCACCATGGATTTTTCCTGCTTTCAGACGTCATGCTTAAAACTATGTCACTAGACTTCGGCCGAATTAGTAGACTCTGTCCCTATAAAAGGACAGTGGGAAGGGTGAATAAAAGGCACAATTTTGGTGAACACCTTGTAGAATGAGTTTGCTGATAAATGTTATTCTGGTCTTGCATCAGGCAGATTCCAAGGACCTAATGCAGGAGGCTCAAATTTTTCTATATGCAAATGGAAACAATCATCCTCCAACAGCAATTGATCTTGACAAATCATTGCTTAAAGAGCTGCTATTTAACCAAAGTCCAACAAAGGTATAGGATACTTGCACTCCAAAACTTTGGAGCCTTTAGACTCCCTTAATTTGAAATTTAATTGCATGGTATAACGTGAGTCTTATATGAACAAGTAATATGGCAATTTTTTCCTGTGTTGAGATAGTGATACCAATGGCTCCAATTAGGAGGTCTGGTTTATGCTTGTCGATCTACCTGGATGAATTGAACTGTGATGCCCCTCAGATTTGATGGCTGTTTTGAAATTTCCTTTGTGTCGCCTCCAATGATCTCGTCTTCCCTTTCTGACTTTATGTTGGGCAGTTAGTTTCTGGTTTTCCCATCGAAGGTAAGGTATCTTGTTGAGTCAAGTTAAAATTGGGCAGTTCGTTTTCATCATGTATTTCCTGGTGGTTCCCGCTCCCCCTACCCAAAAAACAACAAAGGATCAGGAATGCTGAATGTTAGATGTGATGGCAAGCTGGAGGACTTGGCTTGCCTTTGAGCATTGAGGCTACTTAATGAAGTGAAAGAGGCTATGTCCTACGTTACTCACTACACAACACCTCTCTCTTATATGCATCCACGCACGTGTACTCTGCACGTCACTGACAAATGCACGCAGATTTATAAAAATGTTCAATGTTATAAATGCTGTTCTGTACCACCCAATAGAATCACCAGCCATTATTGGATAGTGCAATATTGGGCCCATATCGACATACTCTAATTTTAAATAAAATATTTTAAAATTTTGCCCTTCTGTTCTAGAGGTGAAACGTTTCAAGCTCTGGTACAAGAACACAAATTTGTGGGTGAGACTGTCTCATCTCATGTGAGAGACATGCTATACTGGATCCCTTGGTGGGTGGCCTCTCTATACGTTTGGGTGCTTGGTAAGTAATTTGAGGGCGGCCTCCAATTATCATTGGACAAGTATTAACATGCAAGTGAAAGTTACCCCTAAATGAATAATTGCTCAGAGTTTCTGCTTCTGCCTCAGGGAAAAAAGTTTGATAGATGACCAGTATGGTACTAATAACCTTGAAGCTCATCTATTTCTGATCCTCTGCATGATGTTGCCTTGGCATCTGTGTCAATGATATGACCAGTATGGTACTAATAACCTTGAAGCTGATCTATTTCTGATCCTCTGCAGGACGTTGCCTTGGCATCTGTGTCAATGAGGCCAATCCCATTTGCTCCAATTCTAGAAAAATTCACTCTCTCCGACACCAACTATGGCTATGTGAGGCGGTTCTACATACAAACGACAGAAGATAACGCAATGCCTATGGCTTCCCAAGAACGCATGGTGAAGGCTTCCCCTCCTGAGCAGGTCTTTCGCCTCAAAGGTTCCGATCATTCTCCCTTCTTTTCAAAGCCTCAAGCTCTCCACAAACTCTTGGTTGAGATCTCAAAAATCCCCTGAAGTTTTCATTTAAATCTTGGCTGCCGTTGCTACACAAACATAAATAGATGCAGAGGTTCTTAGTTTGTATAGGTGGCTGGTCTAGGAGCCTTTTTTCAGTTATTCCTCAACTCTAAATTTTTTTGCTTATGTTTTTGCCAAATCTTTTCGTGCTAAATGCATTCTAAGTTGGTTAAGTGCGATTGAGTTGGTACAAGGTTCAATCAAGAGGGAATGTTGAGACTAATTGATTTATATTGATTCAATAATATTGTAATGTGCCTTAATGTTTTTGATAGCATTTAGGTACATATCATTATCCATTGAAATTTAGAGGGTAGAATTTCAGTACAAGATGTTTCAGAGCTCTACATCGTTGCTGGTGAATCTGATGTAATAAATTTTGGTCGTATTCGATTACAGTGTTTTGAGTAGCATTTAGTATTTTAACCAAGTTAATACATTAATAAGTCAATTTTTAGTGTTCAGTCACCTAATGTTTGGACTTGCATCTTAAGTAATGCTAACGTTTCAAATAGTATTTTTGAAAAGTTAACAATATTAGTTTTCAACATTCAAAAGTAGCGTTTCACATTTTTTGGAGGAGAAATACCCTTTGAAAATTTTATCTTTACAAATTATATATATTCTTTTGTGTCAATTTGCGTTAATCAGCTAATTCGACAACTAAATTTGCTGAACATATTTGCTTATATCGTTTATCTAAATAGCTATTCGCTAACAGCTAAATTAGATTTGGTATCCGCTGCCTATGCAGCTATTCTCTGCTTGGACTGATATCCACTACATGAAGACTAATTTGGCCATAGGGTCTTAGTTGTCATTGTAGCCCATTTTTAGGTCGTGTTTCACACAACATTTTGAGTAACGTTAAGCATTTTGATCAAGTTAATATATTATTTGGTCAATTTTAGTGTTCGATAACCTGGTAATTGGAATAGCATTTTAAGTAGCATTAAGCGTTTCAAGCAGCGTTTTTGAAAAACTTATAATATTAGCTTTTGTCATTTAAAAGTAGTATTTCATATTTTTTGGCAAAAAATGCATTTTGAAAATTTTGTCTTTTGAAATAATTTATATTGTTTTATGCTAATTTACATTAATTATCTAAACCCAGGGCTCAATTTGCTCCAACTGCTCATCTAAACAGTTATCCGCTAATAGTTAAATTAGATTCACTATATGTTACAAACAACTATCCATTACATAAACCGCTATTTGTTATCTAAACAATTATTTATGCCGAATAGGACCTTAATACGGCTGAAAAAGTTGCTTCGCGACAATTATTTTCAATTTGTATTATAGCGAATTATGGTAGAATGACTAAAAAAATTTCCCTTTATTTGTTTTATGGAGCGTAACCCTACGAGGTAGTCCAAAGGTTTTAAATTTAAGTTCTAATGGAAGTAGCCTTTTTACAATTCAACATTTTAAATCCTAAAGCATGTACATTGGTAAGTTGTTGCTTTGGCCCCCTACAAGTGGGAACCTATCCCCTCTACATCATCTCATAAGCCAACTCTTTGCCTCTCATCTCCTTACCTCCATAATACAAGGCTTAATATAGGATCGGTCGTTTTCAGCATTTTTGAGAAATAGTTAGCATATTGGCACGGGTTGGAGTAAATTGACAGTAGTTTTAAGAGGGGGTAGGAGCAAGTAAGAACAAGTTACAACATAAGGTAATACGTTCAACATGCTAAAAATGACCATATCCTACTTTGACTCACCAAATAAAATAAATCTCATGAAACACACCACTAAACATATTTAATTAATTGTACTTTTTTGTTTTAGATTATTATTTGTGTGAACAATTAATTTATGATAAGAAAATTATTATGAAAATATCACACATTAATTAAATAATTTTTGTTAATTCATTACAAATACCACATATCAATTGAATAATTTTCATTAAAAATATGATTTGGGTAAAAAATAACTCTAAAGAGGCATTGGGTCGTAGCCTAGTAAAAGCCTAGGATTGAGCAATCTAGAACCGAACACGAGCTCTTTAATTAAGACCTAAGTCCACCTAAGTCTTGAAAATAATTCTCATACACATGACTTGTTAAGAAGGAAAAATCTAGTTAAGGTCTTCTAAATCAACAAGGAAACAGTAAAGATCTTTGAATTTGAATAAAATTAGGAAATAATCAATATCCAAAAGGATATAATATCCTAGTAAAATTCCTCTAAGAGAGTTGTCCTGAAACCCTATATAAACAAGCCTTCACCAACATCAAAGTTAGGTTCAAAAGACTTTCATAAGTTATATAATGTTTCCTACTCTGTCCTAACATTCTCCCTAACTTAAGCATTAGAGGCTCTTATAGAGGAAAAACCCTCCTTCTTTGGGAGTTATTTTGCCGTTAGCCCTATAACAGTGGCACAAGTTCCTCAAGGTTCTCGTAAGGTTCACAAAAACTCTATATTGTGCTTAAATGTTTGGCTTTGTTTGTGGAGAGCTAGAGTTGAGCAAAGATGCCCCCAAAAAGGTGATAAGGGAAAAGGCATTGATGTCCCTCAGAACCAAGATCCCAAGGATCAGAATCCTAATGGTCAGACCTTTAGAAAAGAAAACTTCATTGTGGAGGATGCTTCAAACCTAGAGGATACAACTTCCCTTGGAGGACATTTGTCTCCCAGGTGCACACATATCCTGGAGCACATATATAGTGCTCCTAAGACAGTGGAGGAGTTAATCAAGTTGAGGGTGGACGAAGCCATGTCCCTCATGATGAAGGAGTTAGAAGAAATCCTATGTTGTCAAAGGACGACAAGCAAAGTTACCTATAAGAGATTGTCTGTCAAAGATAAGGTAGGGACAACCAAGACTTAGAAAGAACTCTTACCTAATGACTCAGAGGAAAGGGTTCCCAAGAGCAAACCTCCAAGATATCAGAGGACCAAAGATGAAGATTTGAGAGAGATCTGGAACCATAAAAAGGCTAAGCAAGAGAAGTCTTTCCGAAAACGCCTAATCATAATAGGTTCCATCAGAAAGAAGATTGTGAAAGGAATTCATGACAGCAAAGCTCAAGCTCTACTAGAGTTGTATCTTCTCACATTCGATGGGAAACATTAACAATATGCTCAACCATGGTGCTCCATTGACAGGTCACCCTCAAGCCAAAATATCCTTTAATAGAGATCTAGGAAGCTGAGCTCCCGAAGAAGATCAAAGTGCTAAACATAGAGCAGTTTGATGGGACAAGTGACCCTGGACAGCACTTTGATGCTTATTTGACTCAAATGTATGGCCAACCATCTCCTTTATCAAAGGAGTAGCCCAAGCTTGATTCAACAAACTACTTTCAAGATTAATAAAATGTTGGGAAGATCTCTCCACTAGTGCCTGAAGCCACTTCATTGAAAGTAGAAGAACACCTAAGTTAGCTGAAAACTAATGAGGCTGGCCCAGAGAGATCAGGAACCTTTTGCTAAATATGTGGAAAGATTCGATAATGAGTTGTGGAAGACCTTAAACTAGATGTGTCCTTAGTTTCCTTCATTAATGGGGTGAGGAACAAGGTGAGGAACGAAGGCCTCACTAAATGTTTATCATGGAATGGCTAGCCATCCTAGAAGAGGCCCTGAAGATGGTAGACAAATACAAACAATTGGAGGCTATCGTGAGCAGGACTAAAACCCCCCAAAGAGGCGGGCAAGATGGATAAAAAATGGCCTGCCAAGGAGAACCACAAAGAAAAGAAAGAAAGGACCTTTTAAAATATAATCTCTCTTTGACAAGTCGAAGAATGAGACCTTGACGGAGATTAGGTGTCAAGTACATATGGATGATCCCAAACCTCTTAACCAAAAGCCTAAGAATAAGGATAGGTGGCATGCCTTACTTAAGGATTATAAGCATGACAGAGAATACTGCTAAGATCTAGATAAAGTACACCATATTATGGTCAATAAGAGAAAGCTGGATAAGTACTTCAAGAAAAGGCCTCAGAAGAAGAGGAGACATTCAAATGAAAAGTTCTTGGAAGAAGATGACTCTTTGCCCACCTCCTCCAAGGGGCAACATCCAAGTCATCTCAGGGACCACCTATAGTTGATTGTCGAATAGGGGCTTGAAATGTCATTTGAGAACTCTAGGTCAGGAATTTCTAATAGTACACTAGGTAACAATGAACTCTCTCCCCAAAGCATTATGTGAAGCTGCTAGAACTATATTCCAGCCCTATGATGAGCCGATAGCTATCAAGTTGGCAGTAACCAATCATAGAATTAGTAGGGTTTTGGTAGATGCAAAGAGTTCTATAGATGTCATGTTCTATGATTACTTTCTCAAACTTGGCTTACATGAGAAAGATCTACCATAGCACCCTTTCCCATCATGGGTTTCACAAATCATGCTACATACCCAAGAGAATGATCAAACAACCTATTGCCTACAGTATAGTCATAGGAAGGTTGCTCTTAAACTCTATGAGAGAAACACTTGCTCCCTATAACCTAGAGATGTAATACCTAGTAGATAATGGTTTTGTAGGAAGAATGATAGAAGATTAGCATAATGCTATATAACTACCTTAAAGGCTACAATGCCACACTTAGAATATGTAGTGAGAACCCCCCTAAAGAGCAACGAAAGACAAGCCCATGAGGGAGCTTGTGCAAAGAAGCTAAAAAGATGAGAAGAAGGGCACCTTAGTACTGGAGATTTCAAAGGGAATTGTACAAAAGAGGCTATGTAAAGCGTTTATTGAAGTGTATGACCAATGAGAGAGTCGTTGATATCCTTTAAGATATCCATGAGGGAGATTACGGATCACATGTAAGGGGCATAGTGCTAGTAGCAAAAGTGCTTAGAATAGGATTGGATTGGCCTACCTTGCTTAGAGATGAACTAGACTATGTTAGAAAATGTGGAAATGCCAACTCTATCCTAAAAAATATAGGTATGGACTACTAATCTTTCTGCAATCGTGGAACCTATTCCCTTTGTTAGGTGACAATGGACATCCTTGGTCCTTTCCTTAAGCTATAAAACGAAGGAAGTATATACTGGTAGCAGTGGACTGCTTTATAAACTACGTAAATTAAGGTTGAACCAATGGCTAGTATCATAGAATAGGAAGTCATAAATTTTTATGGAAAGATGTAATCACCAAGTATGGACTTCAAGGATCCATCACCATTGACAATAGAAGACAATTCATTGACAAAAGGATGAGAAAACATTGTATAGACCTTGAAGTTTCCCTCCACAACATATTAATCGCAAGACCTTAAGCCAATAAACAGGCAGAAGCACCTAACCAACAAGTAATCCATTCCTTGAGAAAGAATACAAAAGGTGTAAAAGGAACTTGGATAGATGAACTATATGAGATCCTATGGTCTTTGAGAACAACTATGAAGACTTACATAGGTCACGCATCCTTTATGCTAACATATGACGCAGAAACCTTAATACCTATAGAACTTGGTCAAACCCGTTTGGGTTTAAGGGGTCTGAGCCACCATAGAACAAGAGGATACAAACGAAAGCCCTAGATTTACTGCCAGAACTGAGGGAATAAACTACAATAAGGGCTTATCTATGCAAAGGTAGGATCATCGGAGCATACAGTAGAAGGGTGAAGCATTGACCCTTAAAACCTAAAGATATGGTTTTAAGATGTACGGAAGCAGTTGGAAAACACCTAGCTAAGTTGAGACGAAATTCGGAAGAAGTATACAATAGTAAAGAAGAGGTATTCCTAGGTACCTACAAACTTCTCACACTAGGGGCACAGATGTTCCAGACACTTGGCATGTGACAATCTTAGACAATATTATGAATAGATTTTCATTACGAGAAATTCCCGATTCATAAAAGCATTTGGCAAGTTCTATAACCAAGCAAGAATTTGGTATTTCCCTGGGATTAATAAATTCCAGTAGGATTAATAAAGTACTTTTTACATTCCTCATATTTAGCTGTGTATTATGAACCATTTAATATGAGTATGAATAGGATATTACGCGTGAAAGCGGGAAAAAAATTCTAAGACAAGTCGCTAGATTCTGTTAAAGTGGATTCAGATTTATATGGCGTAAAATTCCTAAGATTGAGTCCATAAATTCTACCATATGATTGATGATAGAAATCTTATACGAATGAATAGAGATTTGAGGGGAAACAAAATTTTCCTAATTGAAACACACAAAAGATTCAACCATATTAAATAGATTTAACTTATAATGTAATTCGCTGACAACACTGTTGATTGAGCAATCCTTCTATGATAAGGGAAAGATGTTTAAGCTCTGGTTTTCAAAGCACAGAAGCCTACTTAACTAAAAAAAAATCCCTTCAAAGGGTAAGGGAAGTTGAGAGGCTTAGATTACGTAGAAGGAAATCAAGTGTGGGCATTTAAAATAAAATTCCCATATATGAATACATTAAAGGCTTACAAATGCCCCTGTAAAGTCACGGAACCCTAAAAATCTTTTCCGCTGGTTGCAAAGTGCACTGACATTTGTATGGAGAAAATCCTTATAATTCACAGGGAATCCTAAGAGTTGTTATCACAACTTAAGATTGGGGCAAAAAGCAGAACGCCATAAGTAGTATACAAAGACCAACAAAAGATACAAACATATCAAAAGCAAAAGAAAAGGTTTTTTCATTGATTAATCAATCCATCATTACATTACTAAAATTGATGAGATCACATACAAAAAGAGCAAAACTTAAAGTACATAAGGATGAGAAGAAAAAGAAGGAAGAGAAAAAGAAGCAAAAGAACATCAATACCCCCTACAGCCAAAGACTTTGGTATTTAGATTGTTTTAGGAACATGAGAGGGACCTAGTTGAGCAAGGTGCACCTATGCCATGAACTGCATTGCCACGAATGGTGATCTCCTCATTTTGGAGCCAACTTTGAACAGAGCAGCTTCCTTTTTGTCTCTCTCCCTTCAGCACCAATTATGGGGCAACTACTAGGATGCCTAGAATGCTATCAAAATTTTCCCTTTCTAAAGGGGAAGGGTTGTGAGAAAGATGCCTTATATGACTTGGGCATACCAAGGCCTAAAGTAAGGCCATTTTCCTATGATACTGGCCTTCAATTGGTTACGAACAACGCTCTCTCTGGAAAAACCAAAGAGGTATAAGTTGTTGAGGGTACTTATCTAGAAGAGATACCCGCATTTCCCATAATCTCCTCATCACTATAGACCACCTCCATGAGGTCCTAAGTAGTAGAATTAGTTAACATTCTCCTATTGAGTTAGGAGGAATGAGAATCATGCCCTGGTAGGTCTATTTGACCTCTAGTCCCAGTTGTTGTGAGTTATTGACAAGTAAAAATGGCATAAGGAGGGGGAAAAGGTGGAAGAAAGGGTTGAGAAAACCTAGTAAAGTTTGACTAGTGGAATAGAAAGACATTGTTTGAGAGGTTTGTAAAGGGTTAAGAGATTTCCTAAAGATATTGAACTTGAAAAAGCTGAATCTATAGGAAAAACTAGGCCAAGAAGCATTACATACTGGAGAGAAGAACCTCAAGAGATGCAATGTCCAATCGGAGAAACTCTAGAAACTGAATTAGTCATCATTATTGGCATGGAAAACAGGAGAGAAGGCGAAAAGGTTGCATCGATTAAGGCTACAAAAGGATCGTTTCAAGCAAGTAGGACTACCAATCAGTTATTTCTTTCATGGCACCAAACATGCCAATATCAACATTGATGGTATGTAAGTGTAACTCATTGTTCAAACAACTATTATAGTTTAAGCCGTTATTGAGTAGAAGCCGAAATTATTTCTCGAGGAATGCAAAATAAAATTAGGTAAAGATTTAGAATTTCAAAGTAAACGATTTGAAATCCTGTTAGAAGAATTTTTTTTCTAAAAAGTTGGATAAAAATCTATTTGAAAAAATCTCAGCAAAGTCTCTTTAGGAAAATATACCAAAATCAAAGAAGACTATACAAAATTAACCCTGAGAAAACCCTTATGATCTTGATAACCCACAATTTAAGGCAAAGAATTCCTAAAGAGATAAAGAGGCTAGGCTTGGTCATAGTTTGGGGCATGATTGGATTAAAATTCAACATATCTTAAGGGAAAATGATTTGGTAAGAAATTAACTCTAAAGATGCATTAGGTCGTAGCCAGTAAAATCCCAAAAAGAAGAGAATTAACCATATCAATCCACAAGGATTGAGCGATCTAGCTCTAGACATAAGCTCTCTAAAAACTAAGCCCACCAAATTGTTGAAAATGATTCTCATGCACATGATTTGACAGGAAAGGAAACTCTAGGTAAGATCTAAATCTACGAGGAAATGATAAAGTTATCTGAATCTGAATAAAACTATAAAATAATCTATATCTAAAAAGATATAGAATCCTAGTAGTATTAGTTTAAGAGATCCGTGCTAAAACCCTATCTAAACAAGCTATAGCCAACATCGAACGTAGGTCCATAAGACTTTGATAAGCTATATTCTGCTCACCACAATCTTCTAAAATTCTCCCTAACTTGATCGTGAAACCCTACTCATTGATGATTGTTTTGTAGGTAACCCTCAAATGGTGGCATAGGTACCTCAAGGTTTCTGAAGGATCACAAAAGCTCTATAATGTGCTGAAATAAATATCATTCCCAACTAAAAATAATTTCCATTAAAAATACAATTTTCATTAAAAATATAATTTCCAATTCTTTAAAAGTAATTTTCAATAAGGATATAATTCCATATACAAACACCCCTCTCTCTCCTTCTCGATCCTCACGCCTTTCTCATTCTTACCACCTCCATCTTTGTGTTCTCCTTCATTTTTATTCCAGGTATGAGCTCTTCTTTGGGAGGGGGAAGGGGCAATCAATTCCTAGCTCATATCATAAACACCCTTCTCTCTCTCCCTCAACCCTTTCTCCTTCTTCCCCCTCCATCTCTATGTCCTCTTCTTTCATATTTCAGATCAGGGAAACTTCAATTGCCAACTCAACCGTCAAAAATCACCAAAAAACAAGATCGGAGGAAGCCAGCATGGAATGACGACCTTTTGTTCCACTAGACGCCCAAAAAACAAAGGAAAGAAAAAGGAGGCTACTCATCACCCCCAGATGGGCCCATGAGCGACGAGCCATGAGTCATCTGCTTCCGCTTGCTCACTCAAATCCGACTGCATTAGTTCACCCTTGCGTGCCTAGCACTTACGTGTTCTAGGTTCTAGTGGGAGTAGCCTTATTGTAGTGCTAGGGTATGATTCCTACATCTGATTTTCCGCTGTCTCCTAAGCCTTTGCTTAGGCTAGAATCGCTAGATGTACGTTTTTAATGATTTTGGAATTCATATAGAGGTCATATGGTTCCGCGTTAATGAAAATTCTTGTCTCTTTTTCGAAGAAACAACTACTGCAAGTTTTAGGATTTCTCCACAAAGTTTAATATTTTTTTAAAATTTTAAATTTTTTTCCAATGTTCCGAGACTAGTTTACAGAATTACGAGTTTTTATTCAAATTTGAAAGGCGTTTCAACAAATGTTAGGTCTTCATTATTCATGGCAAATTCCAATTAAAATTAGATGAAATGAGCATAGCTAATTAGTAAAAGTTCTAGTTTGACTGCTATAAATTTAGGGAAGGGTAATCCAAGAGAATGTTATGCTAGTACTTTAGAATTAGATCTTATCCATTTACCAAGAAACCAAGGTAGGATGATAATCTGTCATTAAAAAAATATTGTTTTATTGTTCACTTATAAAACTTAATTTCATTCTATTTAAATATACCAAAACAACTCCTCCTACTCTTCCCAATAGAAGTCCTATATTTGCGGGTTTGGCCTCTACATATGCCAACTGTTTACAAAAAACTTTTAAAAATCGATTGAAAATTTCAACCTGTACCTTAAATCATACTGTTATGAGCATAGCCAACTAAAAGGGAATTTATTTCTTAGAAACCAGAAATCTAAGTCACATACTTGGATGGTAGTACAAATTCAAGCAAACTATCACACAGACCAAGTAGGCAAGTACTCAACACTCAAAAACAGTTCAGATAACGCAATGCAAAGCCACATCCACCAGACCATGGCAAAAAGCAGCAGATTTCACGGAATGTTATCTGTATGTAAAAAAGGAAGCTTGTTTTCTTGCAAAAATCAAGCAACCATAGAGCCTGGAATGTCGATGTAGGTTAAACTGAGCTCGATCTCCCCAGATTCAACATTCTTCAGCCTGAGGAACATGTCCTGAGTGAGCTTGCCTTTGGACCACACAATGAAGCTCTCTTCAGCTACGCAGTTTTCCCTGCTCGGTTTCACCTTCTTGATCACGGTTCCATCTGGGTAGTCTTGTAGCTTCATCTTTGCTGCTTCTAGAAATGGCCTGACATCGAACTCTGCGTCTCCCATTTTGTCATCCACGGTGAAGGTGTCATGGTCGTACACCAGCTGAAATTATGGCAAACCATGATGGTGAATGGTTCTCAAGCAAGCATGCAACTATTTGGAGCTTGCAAAAGTTTCTCATTGTGAGAATTTGAGCGGAGAAGCAACCAAGCTCTAGGGCTCTTGGGTTCTCACCGTTCCCCCTGTAGACCTATACAGTCCACCCAGGTTACACTTGGACAAAGATCTAGTGAGACAGCCCGGTTTACCATTCAGAGAGAAAAAAGCAAATCCAAATACTAGATCAACTCCTCCTCCCCCCGCCCCCCGTTTCAACTGGGAAAAACGGAGCTGACCCACTGCCCATCCGGTGGGTGACAACAGGCCGATGGGAAGGGGTGCTAAATTGTCCAGGACAAGCCTAACCCATCAAGCCCACAATTTCCTTGAGTAGAAAATAAGTTGCTTCCCTCAAGGGTTAAATCCTAGTGGAGAACACGAAAAATAGGAACTGCGAACCAAGTAAGCTATCACTTCTTTCGGCAAAGCGACTGTCCATGAATTTTTGGGGTAATTACTTACTGCTTTTTCCCCTAATTAGTAATTACCCCCAAAAAGTCTTCTGATAATGACAGCCAGCCTAGAAGCAAGAAAGCGTTGTTCAGGGTCACCAAGATGTCTGGACTCGTGCAAAGGGAGCTAATTAAGGAGTTTCACAGAGAAGTCATATGATCTCTTCACAAAACCATTATGTTTCAAAATAAACAGTACATTTGTTTGTCTTCATCAAGTTTTTTGTTCAGAAAGAACTTAAATTACAAGCAAATAAATGCATAGCTGAAATAGGAGCCCGCCCTCCTACAAAAAAATACGTAAGAATATATCTGCCTACCCTCTGAAATCTTGGGGCTAAATTATAAGGAGGCAAAGAAGGTCAAGGATAAGGGTAAGATATCAGGCTGTTGAGGTGAAATTAAAGCGCTTCTTCCTTGCACAGAGAAGTATCTCTTTCTATGTTAAATTCTAGGATGTCCCACATAGGAGACGCCTCTCATGCCAATTTAGGACTTAAGCTAGAGCTGAAGAGCACAAGCACTCAGACTACATTTGGTTCTGTTTTTGACTTCCTCACAAAACAACGTAAATGTCGCAAATGCTTGTATTTAACTATATAAACAGTGTGCAGAACACTTACAAGCTTAACCGGCTCATTTAGATGCATGATGCAAAGAGTGAGATCTTCATTCCATTCCGGATTCACTGTCTTCTTAACGACACGGGTCTTCAGTTTCTATAAATCATTCAACTCCAAAATAATATGATTATATGATTGAGCAATATTAGCATCATGCACCCTACTTTCGTAGTCAAATCTATCAAAACTAATTCACAATAGTTATGTTGACTCGATTTCAAAACGATCCTTAATTGAACCGAGTTTAATTGAACACATTGATGCTTATTTCTTAATAGGTATGTTTGATAGCAATCTAAAACATGACGAAATTAAAACAATCAAAACCTAATTTTATTATTTTGACATGATCTGCATGCAATCAACATGACTTATTTACTCGATCTAGCCCAAGTAGTATACCGATTCCTCCTCACAAGACTGGATCAGGGTCATATATGTCTTGAAAAAAAAAACCTCAAGTTTGTCTAATACGCTGGAGTTTAGGCTGAGTCATGAAGCAAGTTAGTTGAATATTCCTTGCCTATCCACGATGTATCATTTACGTGATCAACTTGATATTTGTCAACCCCCTTTCATCTTCACAACAACTCACCACTAATCACGGAGCATAATTTATATGGTTTTGTCACGATGAAAATAACGAAAAAGATAATAAACCAAAAAAAAAAAATCAAAAAATGACCAAGACAATGTAATTGACTTTTGGTCAACTCATTCCAAGAATGGACCCCAGAAAATCATTTTTCATGAAAAATATTTTCCGAAGAAAAATAATTTTTCACTTACATTTTCAGCTGTTTGGTAGAATAGAAAATCATTTTTTTCCACTTTATTTTTTGCATTTTGATAGAATGGACCCCGTCCTCACTTCATTTCGTTTCACCATCAACTCCCTTCTCTGCTCACTACTTTGACCCGACCCAACCAACGAATTCTTTTTCTCTCTCCTCTTCAAAATCAAACCCAAAACATCAGTAAGAAATACACATATTAACAAACCTAACAAATTAGAGAGTCAACATTAATAAATCTCAATTTTTTCACTATTCCCAAGAATTACCTAGTTGACTTTGAGTAATATTAAATTCGGATTAAAGAAAATAACGAACGGGGAGACGATGGGTGTCTCAGATTGCGACGTTCTTCAAAAGGGCAACTGTAACAAGATCAGAGAACTCAAGAAATAATTACAGAGATTAACGACGGAAATCATCGATGAATATGAAGAAGAGGGGAAGAATGAGAGATAAAATGAGAATGAAAATAAAGTGATTCTAGGCACAATTAAAAGAAAATAGAACGAGAGACAAAATTAGACAATGAAAATTGGGCTTGGAAAATCGTTTTCCCTACTTTTTTAAGGGAAAACAATTTCATTCAAATGGGATAAAATGATTTTCCCCTGAAAATAATTTTTCCCTCCTTATTTTACCAAATAGCATAAAATAGGAAAATTATTTTCCGAAAAAATGATTTTTCCCCCTACCAAACACACCCTTGATGTTTCCCACCATTTTGGCTCCAACCATTACAATTAATACTCCTTCCAATATTTACTGGTAAAAATATCTTCTTCTTTTTTTGCTTTATAATATTATCAAAGCTTTTATCCTCAAAATCTCATTGATAATTTAATTAGTTACCATAATATATGAAATGGAGGGAACAACTTTTGTGTGATGACCGAATAATTAAAGTAATATTCTTATTGAATGTAATCAACCTACTAGTAAGAGTCGTGGAGACGAGAGAATTTTTCTACCCCTTAATGCTTGGTCCCAGTTCTCATGCCCTTCCAGACCCAAAGTGTAGGTATGAGACGTGGAGGGATCCAAACGACTCTCTTGAATTTGATTCGACTCAAAATATGATTGTTCAATTTTAATATTTCATTCAGGTTGGTTTCATCCAAATTAATGGATTAGAACTTCATTGTATTTGTCTTTTGCGTGATCACCAAAAAAATAAAAAAAAATTGTGACCAGACCAACGATAAATGTGATCAAAATAGCCAGAATTGTAATTTCCAGCTTGCAAGAAAGAATGTGACCTTGAGGCTTCTTATTTCAAAAATGTTCTTTTTACATCCTCCATGATAGAGACCTTTCCCCCTTGATTGAAAGGAAAATGATTCAGAAAATATGTTAATTCATTTTTTGGTTCTACATAAGAGGTATAAAGATGGATAAAATTAAGTACTTTCATATTCTTATTTATTCATTCATTTGTTTAAATTGAGCATGAAGATCTTATATTGAATTAACAGTAATTCGTCTTTAAAGAAATGGACAATCAGCAACTATAAAAAAAGAACATGAAGGTAAAATATGTCAGTACAACTGCATAAATGCAACTAAAACATGAAAGTGATGTGAAGGCCCTATTTGGCAAACAGCTTTTTCAAGAGCTTTTTGATCAAAAAGAGCTTTTTTAACTAAAATTAGCTTTTTGACCAAGTGAAAAAGCTAATTTAGGTATTTGGTAAAAGAACTTTTTAAAAGAGCTTTTTGGGTCCAAAAAGCTAATTTGAAAAGGCTAATTCCATGAGCTTTTTGGAATAGCTTCTTAAAGAATTAGCTTTTTGTCTCACAACTTTATCAGAAAAAACTAATTTTACCAAACAGTTTTTCAACAAACAGTTAATTCAAACAGCTAACAGCTAACAGCTAATACAAACAATTAACAGCTGTTTGTCAAACAGGGCCGAAATATAAAACACCAACTCATATATGGGTGGTGCGTTTGTATATTATTGACACCATCTCTTATGAATCTTACCAACTTAAGTGACACATATTGATCATATGCCTTTATTTTGAATAAGACGGTTTAAGTGAACCGATTGCAATATGTCAAAGCCTTTTCCACCAGAAGTGTGTGAAAAGGAGGCAAAAAAGAATTAAAGGTTAATGACGTCATGTGTTTATTGAACAAAAAAAAAACTACGCTTTAACAGTAGCGAGTTAAGATTGTACATGTCTATTTTTGGTTACATGGCTTCTAAAAATTTTAAACCTATGCAATGTTTTCGAAATACTTGTCATTAAAGACTGTTAGTGCCCAAAAATGACGAAAATCTAATCAAATTCTACTTGTACCTTTCGACCAACAAAGTTCTACTTCTACCGATTTAAATTCCCAAAGTCTACTAGCAATACATCTTAATTATTTTGTAAAGTAACTTGTAAAGTTTAAAAGCCCAGTTACATTTATGAAGTGAAACCTTTTTGTTTTGTTGTTTAACATAATTAAAGTAATTTTTAAAGTTTAAAAGCCCAGTTAAATTTATGAAGTGAAACTTTTTTGTTTTGTTGTTGTAATGTTAATCGATATATTGGTATTTGGTAGTCATCAGTAAGGCTGACAAAAATTCAGATTCAGGTCGATTTGAGTTCGGACAAATTGAACATTCGGATAAAAACTTCATACCCAAACCTTGTCCGGATTATGAATCGGGCACATAGGCCAGGCCCGGACCCAAATATCCAATGTCCGGATCCGATTGTTCGAATGTCCAAATTTGTGTTATGATTTTATGACATTCGGACCGAATTTTTGTGTAATCGAATCCAAACCAGATTTTTTTGTGTCCAAATCCGGTTGTCCGAAATTGTTTTTATAAAATTTTATAAAGAAATTGGGCTAAAATTACATGTAAACGTACTTGTCCGATGCCCAAATCCGATTGTCCGATTGTTCAAATTTATCTAAACCCGAAATAGTTCAAAAGTCCGGACAACCCGAACCCGAATGCTCAAACCAGAACCCGATCTAGATTTCAATTCGGACATAACCGGTTGTCCGAATTTGAAATTCAAACATAATTTTTGTGACCGTACCCAATTTTTTTCAGGTCGACCAATTCAGGTAATCAGGTCGGATAGATTTTTACCAACCCTAGTAATCAGACAATAAACTATAAAAACAAAAACAAAAATGAACAACAGCCCTCGTGAAAAAACGGAAGGATAGATTGAGATTTTTAAAACGATGGAAATTGGAAGGAAGACCTGCTTGCCATGGCGGACGATGACGTAAGGATCACTGGAATTGACGTCACGAATGGCGAGATTAATACCGCGTTTGATTCGGATCCGGAGCAGACCCAACATGTTGCTCCTCGGATTCACCCACCTATCACCCATTTTTTAATTTGATTTGATGGATCGGTGAGAGAGAAAATGATTAGCTGAGGAGAGAGACGAGGGGCGGACTCAGCTAAATTAGCCTAGAATTTGCGAACAGAGATACAAGAGAATATAATTTGTGGGAGTAGGAGGTGACGAAGAAGAGGAGGTGGCGTAGAATTTCGCGAAACGTATATCTTTTGGGCTCCGCTCTCTCGCTCCTCCGACCCTCCAGTTTCTTTTCCCTATTGTGAATATCTACCACTGTACCAGTCAAGAGAGAGAAAGTCAATGAGCCACTCCTCCTTCACTACTTGACTTGGACGCACGATATTTTTTTTTTGGTCGGAAAGGTAATGCATTTTATTATCAGGCTAAATCAAGTACAAGGAATTAGATTTTACCTGTCTAACTAGGCCTATTACGTCTTGAAGTTGTTCTTTTTGTGAATCTACTTATGAGACTAAGACATTGATCTATTATTACAGAGACAATTACTTCAGTATTAGTCTACTGACTTAGTGCTCCCATGAGTATTGTACTGTCTGTCCCGATCTCGATTACATGCCAATTACATTGTGCTGCTAGTTGAAGTGCCTTTTCTGCAGCTAGGGCTATGCCTATAGCTAATAGCTTTGATGCACACGGTCTCTTATCTTGATATGTGAGCACGTTTACTCCTTGGTGTGCTAGGATTGTTATAGATACTCATTCTCTCGCTTTGCTAGTTATTCCAGTGATTTGAATGGTCACGTCTGGGTGCAAATGTTGATGCCCCCAATGTACGACGGGCAAATTGAGTGTGTTGCGGCTAATCTTCTGAGGAGATTAGTGTGGGAAACTGTAACAATTCAATAGGGCCTGTACGCTAGTTTGGAGTGTTACCTTTATTATTGAGGGTGAACAGAGCACTGATTGAACAGAAAGTGGTTACGAGTTAGCCAAATACTCCAAATGACTGCAGGGAATGTACAAGCTTCCCGTTTATCAGGGCTGCCAATTAAGATCCAGATAGAGCATCCAGTCACACATCCAACGTTTCCAAGGAATATGGGGATTAGCATCAATCTTGATTATAAGCGGGGAGATCCACTAGATCCTCTTTGGAAGCTAAAATCTTTGAAAGCATAGATCATGTAAAAGTTTATTCCATTTAAGAACTCATTAATTGATTCAAACTCAATTCGAATTTTTGTTTTTTGAAATGATAGGTATAAATTTGAATAAATTGTTTGATTTTGACTTACCACCTGCAAGCAGCTCCTTAGAGATCTTTCTAGTACTAGACTGTCTGTAATCAATTTTTGTATTCTTTTTTACCCTTACATAATTAGAAACCTTAGGAGAAATAGCATTAGGGGAGAGTATGAACTAGTCAAATGGCTTAGGCATGATCTTATAATTTATTTAAGAAATCGATGTATTGTCTTTTAAGGGAAAAAAAAATACACATATACTTAGCAATGTAGATTAAGATAGATAAAGTTCATGCAACGTGGGGGCATGAGCAAAGCGAGATGTTGCATATGTTGGGAACGAGTCCTAAATTAAAAATAGAAGATAATCTTAATTTTCATCCTAGTTGTGAATGTAAGTCAAGGTTCTGACTCAATTAGGGACTCTGACACTGTATATATAATGATTCAGGGAATATAAGAGTTACATATTTGTCCTCTATGTATTATTACACCCCCTCAATCTGTTGGGGAGAAACGTACTGACAAATTATACCTGGAAAAATCAAACAACTTAGAAGATAACCCTTTTGTGAAAATATATGCTAACTGAAGCTTAGTAGTAATGCAATGAACTACAAGATCCCCGTGAGCAACATGCTCACGGAGTAAGTGATAGTCACCCGCTAGGTGTTTGCTGCGATCATGACGTATCAGATTCACAACCATGTAAGAGGCATTGATGTTATCGCAATACACCTTGGTAGGAGAGGAAAGATGAATGCCAAGATCATAAAGAAGCTTGTGAATCCATATGGTTTCAGCAACTGTGTAAGAAACAACATGGTACTCAACTTCAGTCAAAGACTTAGAAACAGTTGGTAACTTCTGAGGTGCTAGGAAATCAGATTTGGGCCCAAAAGCACTGCATACTTGTCGTCGAACAACAAGCATCCTTGTAACCTACCCAGTCAGCATCTGAATAGGCAACGATCACAGAAGGAGTGGAAATAGGACGAAGCTATAATCCAAAACTGAATGTGCCCTACAAGTACCTAAAAATACGCTTTATAGCATGGAGGTGAGTTGTATGGGAAGCATGTATATATTGAGAAACAACATGAACAGCATAAGCAATATCAGGTTTCGTCATAATCAAATATTGCACTGCACCTGCTATACTCCTATACTCTGTAGGATCTGCAAGTAACTCTTCATACGTAAGGATCAAAGACGTTTTTGAAAGAGATGGGGTACGAATAGGTTTAGCAGTATGCATGTGAAACTTATGGATGAGATCATGGACATATTTATGCTGAGTCAAAAATATGTATTGAGGAGTTCGTGCCACCTGAACATCGCCAAAATAATGGAGGTCAGCCAAGTCCTTCATAGCAAAGTGATGAGAAAGGGCATAAACAAAGTTATAAAGGATAAAAGTCGAACTACTAGTAAGTAGGATGTCATCAACATAGAGAAGTAGAATCAAAGTGGTAGAACCATGATGATAGAAGAACATGGAGGTGTTAGAGGGAGAACAGGCGAAACCATAAGACAGTAGAAAATTGATGAATTTATGGAACCAGGCTCTAGGGGCCTATTTGAGGCCATAAATAGCTTTCTTAAGTGACCACTGCCGCAAGCACATGGGTAGTCATAGTTAGATAAAAAGATCGCTCCTCAGGGACCAATGTAATCTATCGAGTTTTTTTCTATCCAAAATATGCTAAGTAAAATTCTGATTCAAGAGGGTTTGATTAGGCAACTTCTAATTCACTAATTTTTAAAATCAATTAAGGAAACATGCCTAGGAATTCATTTAGTTATGAAAGCTGATTGGATCAAAATAAGAAGAATGTGCTTTTCTCTAATCGGTTAATTTCGAGGATTTGTAATCTATCCCAAAAATTTTAGTCTATTCTTTCGAACTCAACCAAATTTTCCTAAACTAAGCAAAAGTCATTCTTTGAAACTAATTTATCTTAATCCAAGTTAAACATCTTCGATAACACTCTATATCCTTCTAACATGCAAATCTCTCTTCCGAGAGGACGTTCTGTCAGGTTTTATCAAGTAGTCTAACAATCAAATGTCACCTTTCAGTTTTTCACTGAATTGTTTCAAATGTGCAAGCAAACTTTGGCCAAAAATTCACTCACAATATGATAATCACTTGATATAACGAAATTAAACCAATCATGAAATAAACACAATTCTCTATAGATTAAATCATGATCCAACTACACTTTCATAAACTAGTGAACCCCTAGACAAAATAAAACTACTCACTTATGATAAAAGATTGAACAACTAACCAATGTTTTGTCGCATTCTGAAAGGAAGGGCTTAACTGAGATAGCCTTGAACCAAGGGCTTCAAACCGCCTCAAACTCAAACACACACTTTCAAGATTTCTCACTAAAACAATAATCAAACTATGAATCTAAACTAAAAAGAATAAAAATTTGAGAAAGAAAATAAAATAGGCTACTCTTGCTTGTTCCTCTCTACTGCACGACGCCCTTTTATAGAAAAACCAGGACGTTTTTAGCCACACAACTGAAGGAAAACGAAGAGGCAACAGTTTCATAGCTCACCACGGTCCATAGCAGACACCACAGTCCAACGGTGGTCTTGGCTGGAACCAATTTTCTGCTCTTTTTCTTACTCCATGGGCGTAGCAGCACATGGTTTTCTATGGGGGATGTCAAAATACATCCCATAAGGGTCAAATGCTGGGTAAAAAGGCCTAAAATCCTACAAATCATATCAAACAATCATACCCAAGCATTAATCAATAATAGGAATATAAATTATGACTCAAAACACAAAATTCTCCCAAAAAATGTGGGAAAATAGCCCTAAAATGATGTATACATTAAGCACTTATCATTAAGCTTGCAAACATGAAGAGGAAGGTGAGGATGAACGAACCTAGGTGGTTGGCGCATACAAACATACTCTGTAAGGATGCTATGAAGAAAGGCATTCTTAACGTCCAATTTTCGTATGGGTCATCCAAGGGTACGAGCTAAGGATAGAACACGAAAAATGGTGGGGGGTTTGACACTGGACTAAATGTCTCATGGTAATCCATGCCAGCTTGTTGGTGATTGCCAAGAGCAACGAACTGTGCCTTAACCGTTCCACAGACCCATCAGAATTAAATTTAACTTTGTAAACCCATTTACAACCCACAAGATTTTGTCCGGATAGGGATGAAACCAACTCCTAGGTCGCATTCACCAACAAGGCATTGTATTCCTCAGTCATAGCCTCTTGCCACTTAAGATCTTTTGAAGCCTGTTTAAAAGATCTTGGTTCAAGACCTACAATTTCTGTGTCAAGAGAAAAAAACTGCTTGGTTTTCCTAATGCTACTTTTAGCTCGAGTAATCATAGGATGGTGATTGGCAGGTTGGGAACTCAACAGAGAGATAAGGGGAGCTGTGGTGTGGGACACAGATGAAGTAGATGGGCCCGGGTGTTGGGTAGATTTAATAGGCTTTAGGCTGGTCACGAATATTGGGTTGGTTCGGGTAAGGGGGATAGCAATCATGGACCGGCAATGGAAGTTGGGGCAGGCGCAAGTGGAGACGACCCAACAGCGGAGGCTGAGAAGGGAGGATTGGCGTTGGGCTAGACTGGGTCAGGCATGGAGGGAGTAGGTTGCGGGTTGAGAGAAACTATGGGCTGGGCCTGATTAGCGAATAGGGGTTGATGTGGCGACTCAGGTAAGGGAGTGGGAAGAGAGGGTTTAACTAGACACATGATAGAGACAGGTGGGCCCAAAAGGCCAACACCTATAGGAGTAGGCCGGGACAGTTCAACAAGGCACTCGTGGGACTAATATGCAGTGCGGAATAGTGTGTAGTTTCGAGTTTGTAAAAATTTCAAGAAAGGAAATTCATGTTTATGAAAAATGACATGTCGACTTATGTAAACACGATCCTTAATGGGGTCAAAATATTTGCAACCTTTATAATGGGGAGGTTAACCAAGGAAAATATATCTAGTGGATCTTGGGGTTAATTTATTAGTAGAAGTTGTTGAGAAATTTAGGTAATATGCACAACCAAAGATTTTGAGAAAATTGTAATTAGGGGACTTTTGAAACAAATCTTCAAAAGGTGATTTGCCTTAAAGATTAGGTGTTGGAAGCTGGTTAGCAACAAATACCGTAGTGTGAATAGCATCGACCCAAAAAGTAGCAAGCATGTAAGCCTCGATAAGAAAGGCCCGAGCCATTTCATTGAGGTGACGATGCCTGCATTCAACAACACCATTTTGGGCCCAAGTATCAGGATAAGATTTGCGAAAATAAATGTCATGGTCTAAAAAATGGGCACGAAGAGAGGTATTATCAAATTCATGCCCACCATTACTTTGGAACATATTTATGTTGGTATTGAATAGATTTTCAACCGACTTCTAAAAAGCACAGAAAGTGGGACGAACATCTGATTCGCGGTTTAGTGGACAAGTCCACATATAAAGAGAAAAATCATCCACAAAGCAAATATAATACCGATAACCCATTTTAGAAAGAACAGGAGATTGCCATAAATCACATTGAATTAATTCCAAAGGTTTTTGACAATGATGTTCGGCTAACTAAAAGGGTAACCTATGAGATTTCACAAGTCGACATGAGTTACAAAAATCATGAAATTTATTTGGCAATGAAACTAAATTTTGGTTTCAAAAAAGACACAAAATCCTAACTCCACAATGTCCAAGACGACAATGCCATGATGTTGCAGGGTCTATAAGTGCAACAAGAGCCGAGGAGGAAGAACTAGGAATAGCTAAGAGGTAGACATTTCCAATGGAAGACGCATACAACACGATGTTACTCGAGGTTTTGTCCTTGACACAAACAGAAGAGTCGTCAAATACAACAATGTAATTGTTATCTTGATAAAGTTGTTTGACAAATAATAAATTGTGTTTTAAAGATGGCACATGCAAAACACTTTTCAAAACAAGAGGCTTAGCAACTGTAGGAACATTTAAAGACCTAATGTGTTTTATGGGGAGAAGTGAACCATTAATTCCTAACCTGAACTCTATTAGTACCATTTTAAATAGTTTTAGAGTGTAAATTACCTTCGTTAGGAGTCATGTGATAAGCGGCCGCCGAATTAGGATACCAAATTGATTTGTTGGCATCAACGACATTAAAGGTAGCAAAAGCAGGAACTGAGAATTTTGAGAGGGAGTATAACGTTACGGGCAAATTAGAGTCGTATGCCCAAGGGCAAAACAATCTAACAAACAGCACTAGGGTGAGAACCTAAGACCCCTTTAGACGAATGATTACCTACTGAAAAAACATTAGTAGGAGATGGAGATGAACACTGAACATTAGACCATTAAAAAACAGTATTACCATAGCCATATCCTGTAGTGTTATTCTTGCTGGTAAAATGATGTTGATGCTGTGTAGAGTTGCGATTTTCGCCCCTTTGATTCCTGTTGCCCTGTCCAATGTTGTTTTTACCTTTGTCTTTGTTCCTACCAGAGCCATTTCCTCAATTAAAGGTAGTAGATTGTGGCACTTTGCCATACTGGAGGAGGTAATTGAAGTGGCCAATGGTTGATGTTGAACACCAAAAAGTTCTTTGGTTTTAAGAAACTTTAGTTGCTACTCGTAGTGAATTAATTTGGAAAGAAGATTTTCAAAGGTGAGTAAATTGGTGTCATAGGAAAGGCTAGTCACCAAGGCATGATAGTCTTCATCCAAACTATTCAGCGTTAACTGAACTAAAACAATGCTAGGAATAGGAGTTTGAATAGAAGCAAGAGAGTCTGCAATATGTTTAATGCTCTATAGATAATCCTTCATGGTTTGTTTGGGATCTTTAGGCAAATTAGATAGAGTGTGCCTAAGATCCAGGGCCCGAGCAAGACTAGCAGTATTAAACCACTAAGAGAGGCGTTCCCAAAGTTGGTTAGAGTGAATCAAGTCATAAACCTCAGTAAATAATTCAGGTGAAATTGTGGCAAATAACTAAGATTTAATGAGTTGATCCAAATGCAACCAAACTGAATAAGAGGGATTGGGATATTGCACACCATTACAATAAAAAATGTAAGTAGTCAGAGTCTCAATTATACCATCAAAGAACCCGCTTAATTGTTGTGTGACAAGAAAGGCAACAAACTGAGTGTGCCAAAAGAGAAAATCTTCAACAGTAGTGAGGACAATAGTCATAAAATTCCTGACATTAAGAGAGAAGATACTTGGATGAATGGGAGGCAAGTGAGGGCTAAGAGACAACCATGAAGGTGAGTCCATCGGGAAAGCCTGGGAAGTACTCGAGAGCTCGGCAGTTGGTACAGGCAGTGAGGACGCCGCGAAGCCACCGTGTGTCCCAGCAACGAAGACCCAAAAGCAAGAGGACTGGACGACGAGTATGGCAAGGGGTGAGAGCGTTGATGATCATGGAAAAACTGAGACACCCATGCTGTAAAGAGTGGCAAAGTCGGCTAGTGTGGGGATAAAGAAACTGTGGGATGATGGGGCAGAACTAATAGATGGCTACGAAGGAGGCGGCGGTGGGAGGAAAGTGCAGGTGACAATGGTAGAAGTGGGAAGCGTGGCTGCTGCACTCATCATTGGAGCATGGGGCGACGAGGCCATGGACGTCGGAACACCAAAAAACGGTGTGTCACCAGTGAACTGACATCAGTGGTCATTGCGGCTGGGCAACGTTGGCGGCGATGATGCGGGTGGATGAGGAGGAGCAACTAGGGTTTGGGAAAGGAAGAGAGAGGAGCTCGAGATCCCGCTTTCTTGAGAAGGAAGAAAGCGAAACATTAGGTTAGGATTCGTAACTTTGATACCATGTGAATATAAGTAAAGGTTCTGACCCAATTAGGGAGCGTGACACTATATATATAATGATTCAGGGAATACAAAAATTACATACTTGTCCTTTGTATACTATTACTAGTAAAGCTAAGATGAGCTATTGATTTTCTTTAAGTAAGGTTTCGGATTTGAATCTTGTGAATAAATAAAATCTATGATAGGAGAGCTCTCTCTATCACCTAGTCATAACTCGACTTTAGTAAGGACCTGAAGACAAAGGGGGAAATAGATCGAGGACGTAAGATTGGTTTGGAGCTTCGGATCCTAGGTAACATTACGATGCATTGCCTATTGGCTAATCATAAACCACGCTATAAATTGGGTTAAGATGAGTAAGGATTAGAGTTGGGCAGAGCTGACCCAACATAATTACTGAATCAGAACTGAAACGAAATTAAGTTGGTTTTGGGTACAAATTTTCAACTCATTTAATTAAATGAGTTGACATGTTCAACCTGTTTAATTAAACGAGTTAGGTTTAGGTTGATATTCTCAAGACAAAAAGTACTTATTTAACCCATTTAGCTAAATATGTTAAACAAGTCAGCTCATTCTTCCATTTATCATTTATTCATTTAGCCTTTATTAGATAATTAAGAATACAAAAATTAAAAATAAATATGAAAATGTGAATTATGATGAACTGAGGGAGTTTTAAAGAGTAATTGCTTGATTAATTGATATGTAAATTTAATTTTTAATGCTTTGTAATTACGTATTAGTTGAAAATGTTAAATGGATAAATGGGTAATTAGGTGATTGAACTCGATTTGTTTGTCTTAAACGAGTTAAGCGGGTTAATCTATTCAAAAATTAAACAAAAAATTAAATAGATATAAGTCAAGGTTTTCCAATGCAGTTAATAAACGGGCTATGTTCAGATCAAAGAATTCTTAACTCGTTTAAGCTTGATACAAATACGAGTCCAATTCAACAACCTATTTCTGGACTCTAGTAATAATTAGGCTACTCCAAAAAATTTTACGAGGATGTATCAGGTATGGCTTCAGATATGCATACGATGAGCTTTTATTAAGCCTGCCTAAGATGTATCTAATTTTGATAAGGCTTTTCTAAGATCGGCAAAGGCCAAGCTTGGTTGGGCAGCGGTAGGGACAGAGATGACAATGTGTCGTGTCCAGGCCGGATTCACTCGGATTCAGCCCATTTAATTTTTTTGGATCTAAACTCATACCGCCCAAGATCCGTTGGGTCTGGAAGGATTGGACCCATAGCATGTAGATTTGGCGGGTCTATGAGTCTTAATTATTTTTCACATTAAAAATTATTTTCTCCACATCCTAACATGAATTATCATATTCTAAAGACAAATAATTGAATTTAAAAGACACAATATTTAATTAAAAACATTCTAGCTACACATATCATAGCTAAGTATTCTTACTTACGTTTTACACACCAAAAATAATATTTTAATATAAACCACAAAACACAAATTCCATCAAATTTTAAACAAATATAACAGAATAGTTCTTCTTCTACGACCGGCAGAAAGCAAAGTAGTTGTAGGATGTACTAGCCTAGAATTACTTTAGCCAATTGCCTTCGCCATATAGTTTTTTAAAAAATTAATGGGTATTAAATGGGTATTGGGTCGGATATGAGTATGAATTCTTTAGACCCACACCTAGACTCGATCTATGTCCCTCGAACCCTGATCTATTTAAGGCCTATTGGATCTCATTTTATTGGATTCAAACCCTCTAAATTAGATTGAGTTCAATGAATTTGGGTCGGATTTGAGACCCACTATCATCTCTAGCCATAGGGATAATAATGAGAGGTCGACATAAAACTATATTAAAGCTAGCACTCGATTAGGTTATGGTGGGCTAAACCAACAATGGGCGAAGTCACATGCAAATTTGACCACCCAAATCATCATATATATAATATAAAACTAAATAGATTGGTATATAACTGACAAGTGTTGCATTATTATTGGGCTTTTTTCCCTTAATTTCAATTAGCTAGTTATTAATTGTTAGTTCTAAATTAGAATAATAATAGTAATAAGCATTTAACATACGCTTTTACTCAAACAAGTCTTAAACGTAAAAAAACTTTACAATTAAATTTAATTTGTGAATAGTAATAATTGAAGATTTATGTACTCTATTATTTATAGGGTTTGAGAAGTTAAAAATGGCTTTGACCTGTAATAAAATAACAATGAAAGTATTAATATTTTATACAAATTTTGGTGGTTACAAACATTGCATAAGGATAATAATAGTCAGAGAATCAAAGTAAGTTGTTACAGTTATAACAATGAAAATAATGTAGTTAGGCACAGTAAAAAGGCACAAATGCACAACGTATTAACATCACCAAAATAATGCACAATTATTGTATATGCATATAAATCCAAAACATATGTGAAAAATAAAATATATTATAATATTATGATTAAACTACAAATACTCTAAAATGATGATAACACTACAAAACTTCAACATATGCCCTTACAAAGTACAGAATGCACACTAGTACTATGTGTGATCGACTGGTTTGACCTCGTGTGTTGTCTTAGTTTTGGACTATCTTGGATTGGTAATTAATGCATAGTTAAGATAATTTGATGATGGGATAAATTAAAGTAGATTGTTAAGGTAAACTAAGTGAAAAAAAATATAGTGGATAATAAATAGCGAACTAAAATTTTTTTATACTATTGTTTATTTTAAGAATCATACAATTAATAACATATTTAATTTTTAATGGTATCTATCCTAAATTTATGAAGAACTTTTATATAAAATGTGCACAAATTTTCTGACTGATAGCGTCCATAATGCGGATATGGTGGATATTCATCTTTTAAGTAAAAGTTCACGGGATTAAATCTTAGAATCTGTAAGAGACCTCTGACCCACCTACAGGTTGAGGATACAAAACCCCTTAAAATTTGGGCGCTTAAAATAGTATACCCCTGAACTTTTAGGCCCTGTTCTTTTCAGTAGAAAATGAGGGTGTGGGATGGATGATTGTGGGAAAGGGGGGGAAGGAGTGAGTGAGTGTGATATTTTTTTTTAAATGCGGGAAAAAGTGGGTGAGTATGGGTGAAAGTTGAATATAGTTGAATGAAGTTGAAGTACTAGTTAATAATATTTTTTTGTTTTATAATTTATTAATTTTATTGTGATAGTAATTAATGATGATGAAATTTTTTTATTTTTGTTTATTCTGTTTTGTTCTTTTTTATTTTGTTTATTTTTTATTTTTGTATTTGTATTTTTTTTATTTTCTTATTTTTTTTATTTTGTATTTTTGTATTTTTGTATTTTTTATTTTGTATTTTGTATTTTTTATTGTTTATTGTTTATTTTTTATTTTCTAATTTTTTGAATTTTTTGAATTTTTTAATATTTTAATATTTTAATTTTTTAATATTTTAATATTTTTAATTTTTTAATTTTTAATTTTTGCTAATTTTTATTTTTGTTAATTTTTACCTTTTTAATATTTAATATTTAATATTTAATATTTTAATATTTAATATTTATTTTTATTTTTATTTTTCTTAAAATTTTCAAATTTTTATAGTTTTAATTTTTTATTTTATTTATAAATTTTTTTATTTTTTATTTTTTTGGAATTTTCCATTGGTTGTTTTTCTAGAATAAAAAAATAAAAAAATAAAACAAAATAAAAAATACAAAAAAATAAATACAAAAAAATAAAAAATTTAAAAATTTAATTTTTTTAAAAATAAAAAATAAAAATAAATACAAAAAAATAAAAAATAAAAAATAATAAAATAAAAATAAAAATAATAAAATTTTAAAAAAATTAAAAAAATTAAAAAATTAAAAAATTAATGAAAAACAAAAAAATAAAACTATTCCATAACATCCGAAAAATTAAAACTGCTCATAATTGCTATCAGATTATTCGTACACACAATTACGTAAATTATAAAAATGTTCAAAATATGAAAAATGATTGTTTTATGTAGGTATGGGAAGGAGTTGGTGAGTGTGGGAATGAGTGGTATTTTTTTTTTAAGTGTGAGAAGGAGTGGGAAGAGGGGGGAAGAAGTGGGTGCGTGTAGGGTGGGTGAATTTCCCCACGAAAAGAACATGGCCTTAATCAAAGATGGTAAATACCTCTAGGCTTTAAAATTGAATCAAATACCCTTGTGACAAATTAAACTATTTTATTTATATGCAATTATTAATGATGTGGCTTTTACAATAGTGATGTGGTTTATAGAAAGACGATGTGGCTTAATTAAATGATATATAACATATTGAGATATTTAAAAAAAAAATTGAAAGTACATAGAAAACACGAAATAGTATCTTTAGGAGGAAAACTTAGATTTATAATATGAATTAATTGCTGGATCCAACCCAAACTCAAATTCAAACAACATGGTTCGATTTTGACTCAAACTGAACAAATAAAATTTTTGCAAATCATATTAAGGGTGCTTTTTTACTAGTATACATACAACAACAACAATAAACTCCCAATGTGGGTCCTGCTTTCGCGGGGTCTGGGGAGATCCAGCTGTAGGCAACCTTACCTCCACCGGCATTCCTACCCATAGAGAGGTTGATTCCAAAAGACCCACAAAATAGTTTTGTGAAAAAGGTTTGAAGGGAAAAACGATTGTAGAAGCCATTTACCGGGTAAGAGGAAGAGAAAGAGGATGAGAAAAGGTTCCGGATGGCAAATAAAGAGAGAGCGGATACATAGCAAATAAAGAAGGAGCGGAGCGAAGACATACCTCAGCGAAGTCAGGGGCGCTTGGTGCCGTCACATCTCAGAAAAGCACGACCTGCAGACAAGCAAACTGAAACCCTACCCACCCTACACCGCCTAAGCTACTGCCATCAACGGAGCTGGACCCCTACAATCAGAAACCTTAATCCTGTCCCGCCACAGCCTCCTATCCTGAGCCATGTCCTCCGTGAGTCCGACAACTCTCAGGTCCTCTCTAACCACTTGTTCTAGACTCTTCTTCGGTCTGCCCCTCCCTCTCTTACCACCGGGGGGGGGGGTTGATTCTCTCACACCTTCTCACTGGAGCGGCCGCACTTCTCCTTTTGACGTGGCCGAACCATCTGAGCCTTGATTCCCTCATCTTCTCCTCTATCGGGGCCACTTCAGCTAAGCCCCTAAACACTTCATTTCTAACCCTGTCCAATCTCGTAGAGCCACACATCCACCTGACCATTCTCATCTCAGCTACCATCAACCTTTGGACCTGCGTCTTTTTTAGAGGCCAACACTCCGATCTATAGAGAACAACCGGTCTGACTACCATCCGATAGACATTGCCTTTCAAACCCATGGGCACCCTCTTGTCGCACAGCACCCCTGACGCTACCTTCCACTTTTACCATCCCACTCTAATCCGCTGGCTAATGTCCTCGTCAATGTCCCCATTCTGCTGAATGATCGAGCCCAAATACTTGAATTTGTCGACCTTTGGTATTGCCCTCCCATCCAGTACGATATCTTCCCCCTCTTCTATCCTCCCGCTGAAACAACAGTGAAGGTATTCCGTTTTCGATCTACTCAACCGAAAGCCCCTAGCCTCCAGCGTGCGCCTCCAACTCTCCAACCTGTCATTCACCCCCTGCCTGGTGACATCGATAAGAACGATGTCATCTGCAAATAAAATGCACCAAGGCACCTCGTCCTGGATACCTCTAGTGAGTTCGTCCAAAACTAATGTGAAAAGAAATGGGCTTAAAGCGAATCCCTGGTGCAGGCCCAAAGTAACAACAAAGTCATTGGAGACCCCGCCGGGGGTCCTAACCTTCGTCCGCCCTCCCTCGTACATATCCTTGATAACATGAATATACGCGTGCGACACCCTTTTCTCTTCCAAACACCTCCACAATACCTCCCTTGGAACTCTATCATAGGCTTTCTCCAGATCAATGAATACCATATGGAGATCCACCTTTCTGTCCCTGAACACGCCCATGAGCCATTTGAGGAGGTAGATCGCTTCAATGGTCGCTCTGCCTGGCATGAAACCAAATTGGTTTTCTGAAATCTCTACTTCCCCTCGCAGCCTTCTCTCAATCACCCTCTCCCACAGTTTCATAGTGTGGCTGAGCAGCTTGATGCCCCTAAAGTTATTACAATCTTGGATATCCCCTTTGTTTTTGTACAGTGGGATGATTGTACTGACCCTCCACTCTCTGGGCATCTTGGCGGTCCGAAAAATGACATTGAAAAGCTCCGTGAGCTACTCTAGACCCACTTCCCCCAGAAACTTTCAAACTTCCACTGGTATCTGGTCCGGGCCCACTGCCTTCCCCTTCGTCATCTTCTTCAAGGCCTCCCTGATATCCTCCTTTGAGATCATATAGCCTGTACGCTGATCGCTACACTCTCTGCCCAAGCTACATACGTCTCCCCCCCTTCCCCATTGAGGAGTTTAGCAAAGAACCTTTGCCATCTCTCCTTAATTTCAGCATCCTCCGTCAACACCTTACCCTCTTCGTCCTTGATACACCTTACCACCCCCAAATCCCTAGTCTTCTTTTCCCTTGCCCTAGCCAGTTTAAAAACCTCCCTCTCCCCTTCCTTCGTCCCCAATCTATGATACAGTCTATCAAACGCCTAACTCTTAGCTACTGCCACTGCCCTTCTGGCTACCTTCTTGGCCGCCTTGTATCCAATCTTCTTATGCGCCCTCTCGTCCTCGGAGCTGTTGTTCATGAGCTCCGCGTAAGCCTCTTTTTTTGCCTTAACTTTCTCCTTTACCTCTTCGTTCTACCGCCAGGCGCCCTCCATCCTTTTACCGCCTCCCCTTGACAGACCTAAGGTTTCCTTAGCCGCCCCACGGATGCAATCCGCCATAGCATCCCACATCGAGTCGGCGTCTTCAGCCCTCCTCCAAGCTCTCTCCTCAACTATTCTTTCTGCTATTAACCCCGCCTTCTCCTTTGTGAGGGTCCACCACTTAATTCTGGGTTCTTCAGATCTCCTCTTCGACCTCTTAGGATACTTGAACTCTGCATCTAAAACCAGCAGCCTGTGTTGAGTTCCCAGCAACTCGCTGGGGATCACTTTGCAGTCCTTACACGATCTTCGAGTCTCCTTCCTCGTTAGGAAGTAGTCAATCTGGGTCTTGCAGGAAATGCTCTTGAAGGTCACTATGTGGTCCTCCTTCTTCTTGAAGAAGGAGTTAGCAACCCACAAATCAAAGGCCACCGCAAAGTCCAGCACAGAGACCCCTCCCGCATTCCTCTCACCGAAACCGAAGCCCCCGTGGACCCCATCATAACCTGCTGCCTCCGCGCCAATATGGCCGTTAAAGTCTCCTCCTATGAACAGTTTCTCACTCTGGGGTACCTCCTGAGTGACCTCGTCTAGGTCCTCCCAGAAGAGCTTCTTAGTTTCCTTCGGCAGGCCTACCTGGGGCGCATACACGCTTACCACGTTCACGAAAACTGAACCCACCAAAACTTTAATGGCCATAATCCGGTCGCTCTTACGCCTCACTTCGACCACCTGGTCCGCCAAATCCTTCACGACCAGGATGACAACTCCATTCTTCGCATTGGTTGACCCCGAGTACCACAGCTTGTACCCATCGATCTCTCTAGCTTTCGCCCCAACCCACTTCGTCTCCTGGACACACGCTATACTAATCTTACGCCTACGCAGAGCCTTAACTAATTCTATCGATTTACCCGTGAGGGTCCCAATATTCCAGGGCTTTAGGCGTACCTTCCGCAGCCCTAACCCCCTCCTAACCCCAAAATTCCCTGGAGGACAGGCTGAAACCGCTACATGTCCCGCCACAGACGCAGATGTCTACGAGGCCACCAGACACCCTAAAGAACTACAGACTAAGCCACACCCAGCCACAAACAACTAACTACTGACTAACAACCAAAAAACGAAAATGCTAAAACACCCAACACTAAAACACTAAAAAGACCACCCACAAGGATACTAATAAACAAATTAACCATGAGACTAACCACCACCGACTAAATAGCCAGGCAAACTAAAAAAACCCAACAATTCTACTAATAACAAATCCAACCTTCAATATCAACTAATAACAACTTTTAAACACCTAACTTCAATATCGGACCCAAACAGAACACATAAAAGATCACCAAATTGAGCACAAAAACCACAACTTCTGATGCTACAAAATTCCAATCACACTACGACAATATACAACCAGAACCAAAATCCTAAACACCCAACTTCACAAATGACACTCAGAACTCAAAAAAGGAACACACGGTGGCAAGACTTGGGCAAAAACTCATCAAGGAGTAGGTTCGAATCCTACAGCCTCACTCTACTCGGCCACAAATAGACAAGCGCAGAAGCTGAAAAAACCTTGGGTAACAGGACAACCAACTAAAGAGCAAACTAAACACTATTATTGACCTGCAAACAAGGCTTAAATTGAACGAAAGGAACTCACAGTGAGTGCTCTGTTTTCACGTGCGTGCTGGAGAAGAAGATGCAGAGGATGGAGCTGTGGCTACCTTAGCTCTAAAATTAGCTTCTTCGTGGTTAAGCCAACAAGGGGGCAAACAGATAACAAGGAGGCACACGGGCCTTGTTCACAGATGCACCGACAGCGGGAAGGGGGCACCCCGGTCACCGGCTGCTTCCACTTGCCGCAGGTGAAGACTGATGCTGTGGTACTAGCTCCGGTATACTGGCCAACTGGGAGTCACCCTCGAGGCACCAACTTCGGCTGTCGGCAGCTTGGGTTGTTCCCAAACGACCGTTGCGTTCAGCGTTCTGTACAAACCTTAAAATCCGAAATTACTGAGAACAATTCAGGGAAAAAAAACTTCTCAAAATTGGCCGATTTTATCAACAGAGATTGGAATCGAAGGAGGATTGAAGTTTAATTCCGGTGAATCTGCAGAGTGGTGAGTGATTGAGGGCGAGGCTTTTGCAGAGGTTCAGAGAGAGGGAGGGAGAGAGAGAAGGTCCCTGAAGGTTTTAACCTCTTTTACTAGTATACATAATTGCGCATATTTCATTGTAACAAGCTATTATATAACCTAGCTTATCATTATTTCTAACTTAAATCTTGCTTAATCTTAAATCTTTTCAAGCCAAAATGAACATGATATGGACTTAATTGTCATTCAACCTAGTCATATGAAATTTATCAAAATAAATTACCTTTGACATGCATAAAATTGTTGGTATGAGGTAACTTCTTGAATATGATTGTCTTTATCCCAACAATCTCTTAGCACATGTATCACATTAATTTCAATTAACTTCAAGTTTCTAGGATGGCTTAAGCTCAAGTTAGATTGATTTATGACAAAACATATTCGAATTTGTTACTATTTTTGCCATAAACTTCTCTACATAAAGATGCAATCAGATTTAAAATCATTTCATACACGTTTATCTAAATAGTGTCAATTGTAATTCAACCAAATATCAGTTCTTAAATTTTGATATAAACTTGTCAACCTAAAAATGCAACCAAAGTACTAATTAATTTTCTAGACATAATACTTCAAAAATATTTCTACCCATATTGGCCTTGCTATGTATGTGTTCAAAATATTTTTTTCTTAGACATTTTAACATTACATATATTGTGATGATTGAAAATAATGCCATCCCAGTGATTTAAAAAAAAAAAAAACAGAGAACAAAGCAATGTCATCATCTATATGTATATATATTAAAAAGAAACCTCCCAAAACTAGCATATGACATGCGTTAAATTTTTAGATGTTTGGATTTTTCCTAACCTAATTTCAAACCTAACTCCAAATAGCATAAATCTTTATTTTTAATCAAAATAAAAAAGAATAAAAGATTTTTACTATTGTAAATATGGAATGTTAGAAACATAGATATATTATGATCATAGTTACAGATCCTATTTACCATAAATACATAATATTAAGAAATAATAAAATATTTCTGAAATCTACTACTACTACTACAATTATGAGACCTTATCACAAATAATTTAAAATTATAAATTGATTTTTGTTTTTTTCTATTCATAAATGTTTCTAGGAGGGGGCTTTTCACCTAGCTTTCATTTTAAAAAAATTATCGTATTTTTTACAAAGGCTCAAACAATTTTTTTTATAAATTACAAAATTTATGAAATTTTTTTACTATACATTTTACATACAGTTATTACAATTAGAAAACTCAAAAATTTTCTATGCATTGAATGGGTTTCGAAAAACAAAATAAATCCTCCTAATTTTTGGACATGTTAGTCTTACACAATTTGCCCTTTGTTTTAAAAGAAATTTCCATCCTTGTTATTAGAAAATATTAGAAGATAATTCATTATATTTTAATAATGCATTATACCAAAAATCATGCATTTTAACTTCTAACAAGAAAAAACTATACATTATATTAAAAAGATTCTGGCATTATATTGTTAAAGGAAACCAATCATATAAATAACTAACACATAATAAGGATATTAGTAAAGTCAAAAACTCAAAAGCTATCTCATATATTGCATAGGAGAAAACATATTAGTTTTTATTAAAAACAATATTTCTTCCATACCTTACCATGTATGTATTTAAGATCAGTTTTTTTTTAGCATTTTAATCTTATATATATTAGTGATTAAATTGAGCAATATCCTTGATTCAAAAAAAAGAGAGAATTAAGTTATGTCATTAGTTTTATGTTTAACAAACCATGTCAGGGGACATTTGCTTCAATTTTTAAGTTTAGGAGCATTCCCCCCAAGTAAAAGTTCAAGAGTATCAATTTATACCTGGTAAAAACTGACCCGACTTAAAAATCTGATCCAAACTTGCACGAAAATCTTGAATTTTGAACAACAATTTTTTCGACCCGAACCCGAAATAAATCGAACCCAAAAACCAACAAATTTTTGGGTCAAACCCGATCCGAATTCAAACCCGAACCCACCTGCTCAACTAGAACATTATGTCCATATTTTTTTTATTTTTCTTTAATTTTCACCTTAGCAATTATAGTTTTTCATTATAACGAATAATTTAGAGATACGTTATACAATTATCACATCCCTTTATAAATTAGATGATGGTACATGATCTTTTCCAAATTCATTCCTATAAAACAAAGTCATATACAACTTATAAATGGAATAATTTCAGAAAATAAGCATGAAGTAACTATCTAGTCTTCAGAAAATCAATTTAGAATAAGATAAATATTAAAAATCTGCGAGTCATACCACTATATTCGATCTTAATGAAATGAATGTGTCTTGTGGCATTTTAAATAATATTATTCTGCAATAATCTAAAATTTTGACGTTATAATTAATAGATAATTGTAATATCTTGTATGTCTATAATATTCTTTGGTTTGGTTTGGTTTTCTTCTAATTGTTCCTGATCTTGATGCTAGTGTTGGGCAATGGATCAACTTGTATTCGTGTTAGGATCGACTCACTAATAAAGCATAATTGATTAGGTAATGGTAGGTTAATTAACAAAACATCGAATTATTAAACGGGTTATTAACGGATCGAACCGCTTCGACCCGTTAGCATGCTTTAGATGGGCCGGCCCACGAATGACCTGACCATTATTAATATTTTAATCTAAGGACCAACTATCCAACATGTCTCATTGTCTAGCTGTATATGATCATATTGAAAAATTTTAATATTTTTGATATTCTTTTAAAAATTATAATTACAATGCTTGTTCATTAAAAATAAAGACAATTTTAAGAAATAAATATGCCGAGATTTTAATTTTGACAAACAAAAGAAATAATTTGCTAAAAAAAGGCACTCCAAATTCGTTAGGTTAACCCAAAACCTGTAAAACCGAAACACGCCTGCCTGTATTTGACCCGTACCCGAAATATATCTGATCCGCATTTTGTCCGACCCCAAATACATGCGATCCATATTTAATCCATCCGCCTTTTTAAACTGATAGGTCTAGGTATCATATTTCAACAACTTCCTTAAAAACTAGATAGCGCTTGTGCCATTACCTGATAAAAAAAAAATGGAAACGAAATAATATTAATGGGAAAATGTGTGGCTTCTAGGAGCTTCAATAATACACGTGCATGGAATATATATAGTTTTTAATCACGTTTTGATTTGATGCTTATATTTGAGATTAGATGATACACTCAAGTGTATGAGATATGTTGTAGAGGTAAAAAATGGTCGGCCTTAGCCATTTATATGTGATATGAAATAGGTTGATGATAAGTTGTTATACTATCCAATCGGTTGCACTTCACAGTCAACTCATGCAATTGCCATGTCACGCATATTATTAATTTAAAAAATATAAAAAAGGCACGGCAATCCATCACTTCAAAATAAGCATCCTTTTTAACTTGGTCTTACTTTCTCTCTAAAATTGATAATCTTTGTGGTCAAATTCTTTAAATTCTGGAACGATTAATCACAAATTCCCACCAAGATGCTTCTCCAAGTCGCGTCTGAACATTGTAAGAAGTTTTTGCGATATAAGATTTCTGAAGAAAACAGACAACATTTTACATTTCTAGACCTCAAAAAATAAAAAAATTCAAAGTGCTCCTCCCCCCCCCCCCAAAAAGAGATTCTAGATCGAGTTTAATGATGTTATGATAAATCGCACTCTTATAATCATCAAAATTGCTAATGTTTGCAGATGAAAATTGAGAAAAATAAAGCATCGAATCAGAGGACTATAAGTGATGAAAGGAAATCTCCTCCAAAAAGGTAAGCAGAAAACATAGAAACCTAAAATATACTTCATACTGAGCATAATAGTTTTTTTTACTTAAAAAATTAACATTAATGCAGTTATTCTATTGTGTATAAGCTATTTCAAATACTTTTATATATAATCCGACTTAAAAACCTAAAAAATAAGCAAAGAACATTATAAACATTATGTATGTTTTGGTAACCGATTATGCATGTTTAGTGGGGTGTAGTTTAGTGAACAATTGTTTCGGTGACAATCATGCATGCATTAGTAAGGTCATCGATGTGTTTCCCTGAGTTCAACTAATGTTTTGTGGGGTTGTAATGTATACATGCTTAGTGAGTTGCACTCTTATCTTCTGGTGAGGTAGAATATATGTTTTGTGAGCATGCCTGTTTATATCATATACCTCTTGTTTCTAGGAGCTATACCACATTCTTTAGTGAGTTATGATACATATTTAGGGAGCACTACATTATATTCATCTTGTGAACTACTATTATATAGCTTTTGCTGAGTTATAAATACCCCATCTGTTTTATTCTCTATACTATGTCTTCTTAAAATTCATTCAATGCTTTGTATAATCTTTTAAACTCTTGGGACGTATCTTTTAATGAACTAAAACTTATTACAACCTCGTAAGCTATAGTATACATTTAGTGAGCTAATATATATTCAGTATGTTGTGTCTATCATGATATCATAAACAATTTTACTAAGCAAAAATCCTCTGCTATTGAGACTGTTTGCAGTTAATGAGTTATGGTATGCATATCTAAGTGAGCAGAACATTATATTCATCTTATGAAATCTTTGTGACATTACTGGAATGATAATTGTTCTTTTCCTGAGCTATAATACA
>JACYFF010031958.1:83874766-83920706 GCA_017589665.1 Selenicereus undatus | reverse complement strand
AATTATTGACCAAATTTACTTATATTTAGATCAAAATTTTCTTTTAATGAGTTCTGTTATGTCTTCTAATGAGCTCATATGATTTAGTGCATTGTCTCATCAAAAAAATACTTATATGTAATATTAACGTCATATGTAATGTTTATGCTAGATCAAATATAGATGATTCCAGCATGGAACCTTATGAGATTATTACGAAAGTTGTTAGAGATATTTCTTTAGACACAATGTATCTGAGGTATCATTATCTACTTGCACAATAACTATCCTATATAGTTTATTCATCCATGACATTAAAATAATTTATTATTATTTTTAAAAATTGAAGCTTATCTAAATGATCTTTATGATCAAAAGAGAATTACTTGTTCAGCATTAAGGAAAATTACGAAACACCTTCAAAACTGATGGATGAGGAAGCAAATGATAATCCTGCTACAATCGAAGTACTGGAGACGGATAATAGCAATGATGTAGTTATAAATAAAGAGGCAAACAAGGAAGCTCCCTATTGTAGCAGTACAAGTCAAAAACAAACTGAACATCCTGAGAAGAATCCTACTATACCTACAAAACAAAGGATACCTCCAAAGGAAAAGGAGCAGAAAAAATGGTCCATGCCAAAAGCAAGCCCTAAAAAGGGGGGGGGGGGGGGGAAGCAAGAGCAGAGAGCCTTCAAAGTAAAAGTTAGAAGAAGAAAAAAGCTCAAAAGGAAAAAACATAAAATCAACTAATATTGCACGAAAGAAAAGGGTGAAATAAGAAAGAACAAAAACATCATACAAAGTGCCAGTTGAACAAGCTTAGAGGATAAGGAGATGGAAGAAGTGCCAAAGGAGTCCACAAAATAGCCTCATCCAACGCCAGAAAAAAGATATGACTGTTTGAAAGAATCAAACAGTAGTGCACTGGAAAAGCAATGCCTAAATTTGGAGAAGATATCAGAAAAGGGAAATGCACCATCAAACCAAGCTCCAAAAAAGCTTGTAGTGGAAAAGGAAGGCCTAAATTTGGAGAAAGAAGCCAAAAAGGATCCTGTGACGCCCTGAAAATTTTAATTCATTTTATTACTAATCTTTAACCTATTTAATGCAGTGGATAACAACTTAATGGGCATCACTATCGTATTTCATTAAAAATACAAGGTAAAAAGGAATTCATTTAAATAGACAAAACAAAAATACAAATTCAACAATGCAATGTCAATGATCAAACAATCAACCACAAGTCCAACATTTATTAAACTAAGATGGGTTTAACTAAAAGAAATTTCTAAGAGACACATTGGTACCTAAAATCAAAACATTTTGAACAATGAGACGGAACTCAATAATGTCCACCCCTAACCATAAGACACCTCTTTAAATTCACGTTAAATATTTAGGGATGGGAGGGAAATATTCAAACAGTTTGAAAATGATTCCTAGCTAGTTTAAGATCTTTAAACATCAAACATTGACCATTTTTCAAAACCAAACAGAGTCAACTTCATTGGTGAGCGACCCCACGAAAGGATCTCATGGCCTTTCATTGAGCAATTTCGTGAGTTACCAAAACCAATCTTGGCATATATGCACTTACAATGGTACGTACCCAAAAACCGTATGCAATAATCCGGGGAGACTAACTTGCCTCTACACGAGGGTAAGCCTACCCTGATCTCAGGAGGTACCCTTCGCCAAACTCGCCTTAATATTTCACTTTGGGATTTAGTATCTTATAAATACATTCATTTGGCTCGCAGTAAGCCCAACTCTTCTCAACCAAAACTTCTATTAACTTAGTAAAATCACTTTGTAACATGAACTCCTTAAGTATAAACATTCCATCACTACAACATATTACACATTTAGAAATGCATAAAATCATGCATTACAGTTCAAGTTTTAAACATAAGGTTCTCTTGGCACATAAGATCATATAATAAACTTATAGACATCCAAAAACACTTTAAAAGAGCAACCAAGGGAAGTTAAGGAATAGACATTACCTCAAAGAAGTATAAAGTGCCTAGCTTGAGCTCGAACCTATTGTATTAAGCCCAAACAATAAAGTAAGGAGTCACAACATAGACTAGCTTAAGGGAGTTCTTACAAAAAAAATTTGCATTTGGGTCCATTGAGGTTTGGTGTGATTATTTCTGGAACCCACAATTTTGGAAAATGGTTTTGGGCCTTGGAATGTTTGGGTGCAACAATTTGCAGGCCCAATTCCGGCATCAAGTTTATGTTTCTGGCCCAAATGATGAGTTGTCACCCTCTGCTTCCCGCTTTGCCCTTGTTAAAAATTGTGCCTAACGGTTCTTTTGCTTGATTTTTGTTCCATTGAATATCTTGAAATCCCCTCCGGTCCCACCTTTATTGTTCCTTTATAAAGGCCCTACCCTACCAGCCTTTTACCCCTAAAAAATGTTACATCTTCTCTCTCTTCCTTCCTTGCCATGGATAGCAGCTCCTCACTGTTTGTACAGGTAAATTGCCTCTTTTTTTTTCCTGTTGGGTTGGGTATTTTTAACATGGTTATATATTGTAATGAAATTGTGATTTATGTTCTAAGTTTATATATTGTGTATTTGTGGTATGTGTATAATATTGTAATAAAATAATGAGTTTATATATTGTGTATTTGTAATATCTTGTGATTTATGTTCTAAGTTTATACATTTTTTTATATGTAATTTATGGGGAATTTTAATTTCAGAATTTTATAGGTTTTGAGATATGTTTGGAAAAGAAAATGCCTACTTCATCATCTTGTGGAGGGGATTACATCCATTATGAGGTTTAAGTAATCTGTTCAAATTACGGAAGAGTTGGCGAAATAAAATTCTCGAAGTCTCATGATAATCCTGGGAGATTATTTTATAAATGTTCGCAATGCGAAAAATTTATTAATTGGGTAAGTCCTTTGGAAGATGGAGTAAGAATGTCAGCTGAAGATCAACGAAGTAAGGACATGATGATCGATCAACTGAAAGAAATAAAGCTTTTGCTTAAAGATATTAGTGGAAGGATTTTCTTTGGCCTGATGGTTATACTGGCAATGCTTGTAGTTATTGCAATGAAGTGACTTTGTAATTGTGCTAATGACTTAGTGTCTTTGATTGTAAGTGACAGTTCAAGTATTATGATAATAAAGTTAGTAATAATATCATGCTACTTTGATGAAATTGACTGCACTCAATTGAAACCGTAACATTGTCAACAAACATAAATTAAAACAAGTGTCTGGCCAACAACACAACACAACTAAAACACACAAACAACATTGTTTTATCAAACCTAGTACACCAAAAGGCTAAATGAGATAAGTTTGTAGGAGGCAACATCAACATCAACTAAACTTTATAAGTCCCATTCTAATCCAAGCCCAGGAGCAACAACTAGAATCAATTAACAAACATAAGGAATTATATTAGTCGAAGTGCTTTGAAAAACATAAAGGATAATAGACGTTCATTTGAAATGAAATATACCTTCGGATGATGAACCTTGAATGGTCTTCTGCTTCTTAGTGGCCTGTTGAGGCTGAGATGATTGCTTCCTGGTCTGCTTTTTCCTTGAAGGAGGTTGGCTAGATGAAGGTTGGCTAGATGAAGGTTGGGCCGATGAAAGTTGCCTAGATGATGAATGGGTCTGTCGCTTCTGTGAAGAAAGCTGAGTAGATGAGGTTGCAACAGGGGTCTGTTTATCCTTCCTTGGCTTGCCCACATTCATCTTCTGTCCAGTGTCCTTCCTTTTCCTTATCTTGTCTTTACCTCTTCGAATGTCTAGTACACCTCCCTCTCTATGACTCGTTGAATTATGACCATATTGGTTGCATTTGCTGCACCTGAGGGTATTGCTCCTAGTGTACTACTTCCTAACCTCAGTAACATCCCTTCTCCTCTCACTTTGTGGCCTTCCTCTTTTGATCTCCACAGGTGCGGGGCCAAGCCTTGGGCAGTCTCTCACTTTCCAAAAGAGAGGGTCCTTCATGGGGTGTATGATAACATAATATGTTCGCAAGTAGCTTTTGATGGTGTATGATGGGTGAACAAATGACTCAATGTCAAGCCTTTCCCCCAAAATGCACCTTGCTCTATACTTGCAAGGTATACCAGTGATGTCCAATACTATACAATCACAATGATGTATATTGAGGTCCACAATGAAAGAAGTAACCCCATCTAGGACCTCAAATATACCCCCTCTAGTAGAAGTTACTACACACTCTTTATTCGACAACTCAGCTTTCGCAAGTGACAATTTCACTCTTGGAACCACAACACCAGGCCAGGATTTAGCTACTTTAAATCTATGGGCTATGGTCTTCATAAATTTCCTCCTAATCTCTTCTAAAAGGGTGAAGATAGGCTGATACCTCAACTTCTCAATTTTTTCATTGAAGGACTCGACAAAATTCATAGTGTTGTCAGGGAATTTCAATTCAGGAGGAAATGTATACCTGGCCCAGTTTTGTACAGGTTCCCTAAGCAACCACTTATATGCACCAACTGACTCCTTGATTGCTTTCATTGCTTGCTTGTGAACATGTTCAGTGTATGCATTACATGTAGTCCAAAACAAAGTGTGTAGCTTTGCACCTACAGAATGAGCATAGCAAACATAAGACATATGTCGAGGACAAATTAAAGAAAAGGTAATTAAATAGAACAACTGCAAGAAGACGTCACCTGGTTAATCAACAGAGAAGTTTCCGTAAAAGTGCACTGCACAAATTCTTCTTCTACTTTCTGGAAAGACTGATTCCATGGCTTTAATTAAGCCCTGGCAAGCAATAATAAAGTGAGACATAAAAATATCAAATACATATGAAATGAACACTTTGTATATAGGAAGAATTGATTGTTGAAATGAAGACATACTGAGTGTCTGTCAGAAATGAATGTAAATTTAGAAAAATCTGCACCTTCCAAGCTAAGTGTGCCCTAAAGAAGTATCCCAGTGGTCCTTGTTCTCCTTTTCCATAACACCATATGCAAGGGGGAAATAACCATTGTTTGCATCAAGGGCCATTGCAGTGAGCAACACCCCTTTATAAGGCCCCTTTAAGAAGCACCCATCAACCCTTACTAGACTCCTACAACCCTGCAGGAACCCGGTCTTCATGGCAGGAAATGAAATAAAGAGTCTCTTGAAAAGGGGGGTATCTTCAGGACATTGTGCTATGCAAGAAGCTATTGTCCCTGGGTTTCTTTCCCTTATCTCCTAAATGTACTATAGAAGCCTTGCATAAGACTCTTCATGCTTCCCATTAACCCATGATCTCAGCAACCTCAGTGCTCTGATGCATGTGTGGTCAGTAACGGATAACCCATGCCTTTCCATAACAAGTTTCTGCATATTCACAACTTTCAGGAAAGGGTTGGCCTTGTAATCAGTCAACAACTGTTTTGCAATCCATGGATGGGTAGCCATCTTATTCACACTCAACCTAGGACAGTTTTGGTGAACACTTGTAATTGACTTTACCTTCCATGTGACACCATCCCCTAATCTGGAACAATGAACCCTCCATGTACATGACTCTCCTTTGCAGCTAGCTATGTGTTTGAACCTGTCATTCTTTATTCTCTATAAGGTAATACCTTCTTGAATTGCATAATCTCGAATAACCTTGCTCCAGTGGTCTTTATCAACAAACATATCTCCAACACCTTTGTAAATGGTCCCATTAGAGTTCCTAGCCCACATGTTACCATTGAGGTAAATCTTACTCCAAACATTTTCATTTGGATTCCCATTATCATCATGTGTACCAGTGTCAATCAGTCCAGGTATCTCATCCTCCATATCAGCATTCCCCATATCATCTCCATGACTGTCTGTGTCTTACCAACTCATCAGATCTGAATCAGTCAAAGATACAATCACCTTCTTCATTAACTTCCTCACCTGCTTCATCAAAGTCACTATCCTCAGATGAATCCTCTTCACTCTCACCTACTTCATTTTCTTCCCTATCACCTTCCTTACCACAATTGTTATCCTCATACTTAGTTGCTCCATATGGTTGACTCAAGCTCCTCAAATCATAAGAATGCAGCCCTCCTAAACCTAAATCAATATCATCCAAAGAAGGGTCTTAACAAGTGCTTCGTTTAGGTTGTACTGGGTTAGAGGAACATGATTAGAGGAAGATGGTACTAGGTTAGAGGAAGAAGAGAAAAGGCCTAATAAGTCAACTGACAATGTTGGAGTAGATGCTTGAATGAGAGAAGATGTCTTCCCATAGTTGAGCAAACTTCTAATCCTAAATGGTGACTTTGGTTGAGGGGATGTGGGTGTCTGAGGTTGAAAGGTTACAGTTTTAGGTGAGGAAGTAAGGGTAGTCTTTATAGGTGAAGACCTGTTCCTTGGTGAGGCTGCACTATTAGGTGATGAAGTATGGGCAGTCTTTATAGGTGAAGACCTTTTCCTTGATAAGGCTGCGGTTTTAGGTGAGGAGGTATGGGAAGTCTTCACAGGACTAAGTTGGGAGTTATTAGGCTGACTTTGTGGACTACCAATGGGCTGCCCATGTGGATTGAGAATAGATTGGCCATGTTCTTCACCTACGATATGCTTGCTCTGTGGGCGATAATAAGGGTATCAACCCATTCCTTAGCCTTTGCTTTTCTCATAGCAACTAAACCCATAAATTCCTCCTCCCCTAGCTGTTAACTTTAGACTCCATGTCCTCATCACTAATATTATCATCAGGAGGGTTTTCATTATTAATTGGCTCATTCAAGCCATTGTTTGGTTGCACATTTTGAAGTTGTTGTTCATATAAGTGGTATGGGGAAGAGCTGTTTATATTTAACATGTATATAGGAATGTCACCCATAGCACACACCCATAGATTTACCAAATTCATCCAATCCGCATTAGAACTTAAGGGTAACTTCTTTCTCTAGCCAATTGGGGGAGGACTAAACATAAACCCAACATATTCAGGTACTTCCAAACCATTTTCCCTTAGCTTAGCCTTCGCATCTATATACAGGTCTAACATTTTATACATGTCCAAATCCATCTCTATGTCAACCCTATTCCCCTCATAAAATACTACCAACACTCTAAGCCCTTCAATCTACAAACATAAATCAATACATATTTATTTAAAATATAAACAGATGATTAACAACAATAAACAAATAATTATATTCAAATACACCTTTTGCACACCTTAACCCAGAATACAATCAACCAAAATTACCTTACACAACATGGAAAACCCTAATTTGAATTACCAACTTTCAATATACCAAATAATTTTTAATATTACAACTCTAATCTCGATTAATTAAATAATTTACGTATTGACCACCCAAAACCCTAATTTGAACACAGATAAATCAATTCAATAATCGGAAAGTTGGCTTCTATTTACGTTGAGGAGATGTGATTTTGTGGGGATCTGTAGCCCTTTTTTGTGGGGACCTCGTGACTCCAAAAGAATGTTCGCACCGCAAATTCAATTGATGTGATCTTACAATGCAAGCCGTGACAAATATGGGGCCCAATTTCAAAGATTTATGGGCTTAGGGTTTTTTTGTGCTATCACAGATGAACACAACCTCCGTGAGGTTCAAGCGTAGAGGGAGAGAGAGTGAAAGTGAAGAGACAAAGTGATTGGAGTGGAGAGTGATATCCCCGCTACTGGGATAAAGGGTGGACCTCTAGAGGACAGACAACGAGCTGAGTGAATAGGGATGGAAGTGAGAGAAGTTCACGCGATTTAGAGAGAGAAGGTCTGGGAAGTGGATATGGTGGTTGGGGAACTTCAATGGCCTTCACTGATTTTTCATTTACCAATAGCTCAAAAGTTTTTTAACAAGGGCAAAACGGGAAGCACATGGTGACTGTATATCACTTGGGTCGAAAACATAAACTTGACACTGGAATTGGGCGTGCAAATTGTTGCGCCCAAACATTCCAGGCGCCAAAACCATTTTCCAAAATTATGGATTCCAAAAATAATTACACCAAACCTCAATGGACCTAAATGCAAATTTTTTGTTCTTACACCCCCCCAATATTTTCAAGCCTAAAAGTCAATCACGCTACTAAACCATATGAGTATGATTAATACCCTAGTCACTAATTTTTAAGAGCCTAAGCAATTTATAAAAGCTCATATACTCATATGAATAAATTACTGAAATTTAACCCATTAGGGTTTGGAAACAGTTTTAGGTCAGTTTTCTGACCCAAATTGCAGAAACCATAATTTCACCTAGAAACTCATATTAAGGTGATTAAACCCAATCTAGAAAGGTCTATCTATCTACTAAAACTTTTGGTTTACGAGGATTCACTAGAAACCACAACAACTACCCCAAAAATTCATATCTTTTGACCCATCCAGTTTCAAGTTAGAATTGTGCAGTCTTGGGAGAAAATGTATTTCTCACTTGTTTTAAGACAACAATTAGTTATTAAAAATAGACTTATAGATCTATACTTCTGAATTTTTTCAGGATTTTGGGCCTTATGCATAAAAGAAGTTTATTCCATAAATTTAGGATATTGCAGGTGCAGTTTCTGATCTTAACTAACCCTATAATTCATGCATGAAATCATGCTCTAGCCACTCAAGTAAACTCAAAAAAATTAATCTAAAATCATGCCTAAACATCAGTACTCACCCTAAAACCAATAAAACCTCTCCAAACCCTTTCAAGCAAGGTTTTTAAAGAGAAAAAAAATTCAGGTTTACCTTAAAGATAAGACTGGAGGCAAGATGTTTGAATGAGTGCTTTCAACGACGCCTAGATAATCATATTTCAAACATGAAAAAAAATATTTAGAGTCTAGAAGACGAATAAACTTGCTGTAAAAATTAGTTCTTTATGAGCTTACAAATGTTTAATGCATATAACTAAAAATCCTAAGCTTCCCCCCCAAACCACTGAAGGAGGAAGGAAGCTTGAGTGGTTGGGTTGCTAGCTGGGGCAACATGGTGATGGATGTGATTGGAGGAGGATAGTGAGGGTGAGAGTTGCGGGGAAGAGAGAGAGAGGCTGTGAGAAAAGTAAGAGGAAGAGCGGAAGAGGGTTGTGTGTGTGATGAAGGGGATGCTTCAAGTTAAAAAAAAAAAAACATAGTAACAATTTTTTTTTTATAATAACCCATGGCTCCCACATGAGGGAGAGAGGGAGAAATTCTAGGGTTTTACTATCTCTTGTCGAAAATACTATCCAATTTGAATTTTAAAATAATTTGAAAATTGAAGAGGGAAATTTTAATAGTAAAATCTGAATTCTTAGCAAATACCACTAATATAAAATATTTGAATTTCTTTTTTTAAAATTGCCCTTGGTTAGTAATTCCAACAACATGAAAGCCCCTCCCTAAAATACTACCTACAAGCTTAAGCGAATAAAGATCGGCTTATCTATTCTTTGAGGATTATAAATATGAATTTGCCAGGTTTTACATATCCAAAAAAGAATCTTTGACCAAAACAACCAAAAAAGGTGCAAAAACCAAAGGCAACACCAGAGAAAGGAAGAATGCATCCTAGAAGATCCCTGAGGGTGCAAGCAATTAGAAAGCTTAGAAGACACAATATTAGCACATTAGTATTGGAAGCATTTCTAAAGATAGTTAAGAGAAAATTGTGCCAGACTTTCATGATCATACTTTAATGGAATGGAAGACATTGTAGAGGACTCAACTTACAAAATGCCTCCACGTGAATTTGAAGATGAAATAGAGTTTGAGGACGAAGGCTTGATGGAAAGAATAATCATATCATCATATATCATATATATAATATGAAATTGAATAGATTGATGCAGGATTGACAAGTGTCATATCACTATTGGTTTTTTTCCTTATTTCCAATTTGCCTAAATGTTAATTTTTAGTCCTAAGTTAGAATAATAATAGTAATAAGCATTTAATGTACGCTTTTACTCAAATAAGTCTTAAAAGTAAAAATATTTTACAATTAATTTAATTTATGAATAGTAATAATTGTAGATTTATGTACTCCATTATTTATGTGGTTTGAGAAGCCAAAAATGACTTTGCTATGTAATAAAATAAGAATGAAATTATTAATATCACTACTAGAAAAGAGATTTCTAATGGTGAATAAATAGATCGTTAAAAGTGCAATTTTCCGTCATTAATATGTTAACGAAAAATAAAATGTTGGTCATTGTTCGTCGTTATTGGTCCCGTCGTTAATAGTTTTAACGACGATTTAAAAAATTTCATCGTTATTGAAAGTAACAAGAAACAAGATTTCATCGTTATTAGTTGACTAAATAACGATGAACGATAAATGATTAACAACCAAATTAATTGTCAAAAATTAAACGGCTATAAATACAAAAAGTTAAATTCGTGATCAGTAACGACGAATTTGGCTTATTGTTGTTTCTCATGTAAAGCTTAACGAGCACTGATGTTCATTGTTGAAAAGTACAATTAAGCAAAATATTAACGACCAATATTTTGTCATCATTAATAATGTTATTGACCACGCAAGTATAATTTATACAATTTAATTTACAATGTAATTGACAATTGATTAAATAAATCGACGAAATAATATTAACCACGAACTTGAATTTATACATATATTTACTGCATTGAATACCCATAGTATGTGAATATACGCTACAAAACATAACCAAATACTAAAAGCATCGTGTAAACTCCTATTCCAGAAAACAATTGTGGACACTAGAAAGTTGTTCTCATAGTCGATATCTGAATACATGCAATATGAGAAAAAGAAAGGAAATAAATGGTTCGCTAATGATCCAGCATCTTCATCATCTACCAATGAGAAGTTAGAACTTGAACAAGCATCCCGCATTTTCAAGCATCTACAAAAGCAGAGATCAAGGGTCAAAACTTTTGATAATGGAGATTAAGAAAATTGAATTTACATACATATCGTGCTTCTTTAAGAATCGACGAAAAAGAAACCAACTTATGTCACCAAAGCAAGCACTACTTACTACACAAATGACCATTCCAGCAGCAACAGATTGTAGCACAAGCGAGCAGACTATAGTAGTAGCAACATATTGCGAGTACAACAACAACATACAATGGTAGGTGCACTAGCGGCAGTTGCAGACTACTACCAATCGAATCTAACAACTGCATCACTTTAAACTATTGTGGTAGCAAACGGGTTCAACAAATTCCAACAAATTAAAGCACACATGATGATTTGGAAAACAATAAAGTGAAAGCTAGAAGCTATTTATGAAACTTTAGAGGAAAACTCAACCTTGTATAGACCTGGCAAAATTGACCCGAGACCCAAAACCTGAACCGAACGGCCCGAACCCATACCCGACCCAACACCCGAAATATGCTCACCCGAAAGTGGACTCGAAACCCGAATTGACCCCAACTGAACCATACCCGACCCGAAATTTTCTAAAAAGTTGCTTGCTTTGGCATGACGAGCGTATTTGACCAAAAATTGATTGACCCGAAATCGACCCGATCCGAACCATACCTGACCCAAACTGAAATGATCCGAAATGTTACTTAACCCAAACATGACCCAACCCGAACTTGACCCGACCCGTACCCGAACCGAATGACCCATTTGCCAGGTCTAACCTTGCAAATATAACAAATGCAAACCATCTAGGGCCAACCTAGTTAAATGTAAACCACCTCGAGCTAATGGAGTCATATATTCAAAATACAGCTCAACCAAACTATGAGATCTTTATATGCAATTGAATACAAGGAGAGTAACTCAAATAAAGACAATGATCGAGATACATAATTTATTACCCCTTAAGTAAATAAAGTAGCATAGTTAGAGCAAATTCAAAAGCCAAAGGGAAAGACCATTAGCTTATTGCATAAGTCTTTAAAGGACCCAATTTATACCCTTAAATGTCTTTTGGTTATCCCAAAAGACAATTAGGTAGAAACAAATTGCTTGCCCATTAAATATCCTCATGATTAGCTCCAAGTGACAAATGTTCTGCTCACATGTCTTCGCAAGATAATTAGAGCAACCCACCTTATATGAGCATAAGGGCAATGGCAACAAATATGGAGCAAATCGCTAGAAACATTGACAATCTAAACATAGAATCAACTTCAATTGAACAAGACATATATTATCTTATTCATAAAAACTAGTAGCCCTTCAACAGCTAACTACTAAGGAGGGGGAGAAGTGGCAATTACTAGACCAAACACGTAGCATTCACTAGAACAAACATACATAGATTCAACAGAGCACTAAACCCGCATTGTATAATCAATTGTGTATTTGGTTTACTGCCTAAATGATCACAACAGTAGTAATAGATTGTAGCACTAATACGCAGACTGCAGTAGTAGCAGCAGATTGTGAGTGCAACAGTAGCATACTACGACAAGTGCACTATTGACAGCTGCAGACGACTGCGAACTGAATTAAACAACAACCATAACAAGTGCATCATTTTAAACTAGCATGGTAGCAAAGGGTTCCAACAAATTCCAACAAATTAAGGCTCACATGATAGCTGGGAAAGCTTCAAGTGAAAGCCGGTAGCTATTTATGAACCTTCAGAGTAAAACCTCAACCTTGTAAATATAACAAATGCACACCACCTAGAGCCAATCTAGTCAAATGTGTGTGCCCAAATCACCTAGAGCTAATTAAGTCAACCATTCATAATACAACCCAAACCAAACTCCGAGAATCTTTAAATGTTGCTGAGTACAAAGGTAAGTAACCCAAACAAACACAATGATCAAGATACATGATTTGTTCTCCACTAAGTAAATCAAGCAATATAGTAATAGCAAATTGAAAGTCAAAGATAAGGACCATTAGCTTATTATATAAGTCTTTAAAGGACCCAATTTATACCCTTAAATATTTTTGGTCATCCCAAAAGACAATCAAGTAGAAAAATTTGCTTCCCCGTTAAAGATCCTCATGATCAGGTCCAAATGACCAACATTTTCCTCACATATCTCCCAAGATAATCAGAACAACACATCTTATTTGAGCATAAGGGCAATAGCAACAAATTAAATATGTAGCAAATCACTAGAAAAATGGGTAGTCTAAACACAGAATCAGCTTTAACTGAACAAGACATGTACTATCTTATTCACAAAAACTAGTAGCCCTTCAAAAGCTAACTACTAGGGAGGGGGAGAAGTGGCAATTACTATAAAACAAACATGCAGCATTCACTAGAACAAACATGCATAGATTCAATAGAGCATCGATCTCGCATTGTACAATCAATTGTGTCACTTAGCTACAACTCGCCACTGTTACAATGCTCTTTCTCACAGACAAGCGCTCAAAACACATAATACTAACTTAGTTTTGTGAATTTACTCCCTTTGCTTGGGAGGTGGAGGGAGCGGTTCAAAAGTTGTATAAGAAGGGATAGGAATTCACGACACTATAAATACTTTACCAAACTTGTTTGAACAAGTGGGGAGCTGGGGCCAAAACAAAAGAGCATTCTTATCAATAAAGTCCTGCAAAGTTGTGATATATTTGTCCTATCATCCATCCCCACTGCTATATCTTTGTTTTCCCTGAATCTAATAGTCATATGAATTCAACCACAAAAATTTTAATCTATTCGAGACTTTCTGCTATTCACATTCTATAAAATTATATGTACAATAATTGCTCTCACTATTGCGACTTCTAATTATTCACACATAATCACATAAGACAACAACATAGTGAGACCAAATCAAAGCCAACAACCTAGTGAGTCCAAATCAAAGCTAAATTTAATAGGACTAAGATGAATACAATAGTAGCAGATAGCCCATAACAAAATTAGTAAGCAGACATAGAACAACAAAGAGGGATATGATATATGCACACCTTGAGTAAGAGAAAGACAACAAAAGACTAGCTTCAGATGCATTGCGTAGGGATCGAATTTTTTGCTGTTGAAGTGCTCGGTGATTGAGGACGTGGCAAGTAGGTTAATTGCGTACAAGATTGGCGCAAGTAACAGAGGAGAAATTGAAGGGGAAATAGAGATAGACAGATTTGAATGCCATTCACCGAGCTGAATACAATTAGTCGTAACTTCTAGTAACTGGCATAATTAGAAAATAAGGGAGATCCCTACTACATTAGGAATAAAGAAAAGCACCCCCTAATTAATAAATTGATTAAGAAAACTACTTAATAGATCCATTTTTATTCAAACCAAACCCACAACTCATGCCAATTTCTCCAGTGACCTCATTGTATCGTCATTCTTTCTTTTATCATGATGCCATCTCATTAAAGATTTCGTCTTGGAGGACATGTATAACCTTTGCAATCTTGGCTTCAGTGGAAAGTATCACAATATCTTTTGAGGTAACTTTTTACCATTACACCTATACTTATTCTCCCCATTACGCTTATCAATTTTCCATCTAGATGCACTACACACCTTATATTTGTCTAACTCTTCATCCTCCTACCAGTAGAGCATACAATTATTCACACATGCATCAATTTTCTTATAAGAAAAGCCAAGATCTTTTATAATCCTTTTTGCTTCATCACAAGAGTCCGGCGAATTTGATCCATTTGGTAAAAACTCATCTTTTAAGAATTGTAAGAGCATAATGAAAGACTCATCACTCCAATGACCAAGAGTCCTAATGTGAAGAAGTTTTACCAATGCAACCATTTTTAAGGTTTTACATGCTTCATAAATAGGATCTTGCAAATTTTTCAACAGCCTATAAAATGTCTTGGCCTCGTCATTTGGATCCTCTTTCTGATTGTCATGGCTTAAGGAATCTAGCTCATTAAACTCATTATATGAATCCCTCAAGATTCCATGCATTTCATCACATTCATCTACATCATTCTCATCATCCATCTGAACACTAGGCTCACTAAACCTCTCCCCATGATGATACCAAAATGTATACCTTTTGATCATTCCATAAGCTAATAAGTGCCCTTGAACTTCTTCACATGCCCCAAGCTCAATGTTTACATATTTGACACATAGGCATCGAATGGCCTCTGTTCCCAACCTAGTAAATGCATAGTCTAAGAAACTTTCTACTCCTTTTTCATAATCTTCACCTAAGTGATCTTCAATGTTCATCCACGCCTTGTTAGGTACCATATTATCAAGATTTAATTCAATTTTCCAGTAAGAGCACACCTAGTATGGGAGGAAGAGATAAATTTTGCTATTAGCCATCTTTGCTCTCATATAGCAGAATCACCTAAACATTAAATCAAATTTGACAACCACTTAATTTAACTCCAATCTAATAGGGACAAAATAATAATAATAATAATAATAATAATAATAATATCCTAGAGCATCATGCTTACTAGATAAACTCAGGGGAGCTTATTCAATTATAAGGCCATCAAGAAACATATGTACTATATGGGATTCAAATACAACATATCATATCATTATAGCATAACATTTAACAATTCATTTTATATTTTGTTATTAAAATGCAGCCAAATTTATATCTAAACAAAAAGTAAGGTCTCCACAGCCTCTTCCCACTTTTCCTTTTTTTGGGATTTGGGTTCCTGGGCATAGTTCATAGTTTAGACCTATAGGCAGGGGTTGTAGCCCCAATGAGATGGATAAAGTGGGTACAAACCCCTCTAGGTTCAAGGCTTACTGGTACCCTACATATATTGCTTCTGTTTCCAGCATAGTTTAAGCCCCAGAATATAGGAATTCACAATGCAAAATAGCTAAATATAATTCATGCTTGTTTTAAATTAGAGCACTCTTTTATTTCTAGCAACAAAGCTATGCATTATTGTGGGTTCCTAAATTAGTCTCAAATTTCACTAGATGTCACTAGAAACTGAACAATTGGCCCAAGTTTATCATGGTGAACTCAGAATGTGATACTGGACAATTACCTGACATCAAGAAACACGAAAATAAAGCCATTATAGTAAATAGACTATGCTTGTAAGTATATGGTAGGTTTGCAACAAATAGACATAGACTAACAAGGCTAGAGTAGACTGATAGAAGAATACAGTTAAATACACAGGCTTTTTGTTAAAGAAGTCTAGCAGCATATATAAACCAAGCCCAAGCATGAACCAAAACACATTAGTTCCTACTTGCAATGCTTAAGTGATCTTATGCTTTGAGATTATTCTAGTTGATATATGCAACGATCATGGTTATCTCATGATGATTGGAGCAAACAAACACCTATTGATTGAAGTAAGAATAACTACAAGCACAACATCAAGAAACACGAAATAAACTATCTTAGTAACAAAGCCATAGAACCCATGGTTGTTTTTTAAAAAATCAACATTAAAAAACGTACAAAAGACAAAAGGCAGGATGAATAAGGGTTTATGTATAGTAAGTGAAGACTTTGGTTATATATACACAAGTGTTCCTGCTACTTATGGATTAGCACGCGACGGAGAATGATGATTCACACCAAAACACCCCTGGATTAAATGTGTATGCAATGACATGCTAGTTTTTGCAGTTATGCTTGCCAAACTCAAAAAGGTGAACCTTTAAAAAAATACTCTAGGGAGAGAGCATATATGTACCATAGAACTAATTATTCTAAAGCAAAGAAACATCAACTTAAGCTACGAATATGAGGAGTTCTTATTCAATAATTGGTTTAAAAATATGCATCCAACAATAAACTAAAAAGCAAAACCTAGCTACCAAAAAACTAACATTAATACAAATAATCTGCTAACTTTAAACAGAACTCCACAAAGCAAAACCTAGCTACGAAAAAACTGACATTAACACAAATAATATGCCATCTTTAAACAGAACTCCACAATTCCTCTCTTGGTGTGGTGCTTGTTCCAAAACTGGTTGCTGAACTTCTATGTTAAGGGGGGTCGAATCATTTATTGTTTACACCTAGTATCAACTCTGATCCCACCCAATAAGCAATGTTATATTATTATGTAAGTTTAGAGAATGATACCTATAAGATGTCATCAAGAATACACATATAAAATTATAGTTACACTACACATAATGTATGCACATTTCACCTAATCATTTATTGTTAAACTTACTCACTAATGTAAAGTATTAATAGTGAGGGTTCGGATCAAATTATTAAAAAAAAACACTAGATAGAAAATGGTTTAATTTAAAATAGTAATAGCAAGAGGAAGGGAAAGATGGAGGGGGAGGATGCAAGGAGGTAGAGTAGCAAGAATGGCAAAATATACGAATATAACCAAAAAACAAAAGTTCCTGTCAGTCCTTGAACTCACGACCTCAAGCAATGAAGCTACGTAGATGGAAAAACAAATTTACTAACCCAGTAATGCCTCAACCTCGCTTCACTTAATTTTTATAGTTTGAGGGAGGGCCATCTCCCCCCATGTCCTAGTAATAGCTTCACCTATGGGTGTAATGCTCTAATAAGGACTAACTGTCCAAATTAAATACATCGATTACTAATTATATTACTTGAAACATGAATTGAATAAGTATGCACATAAGGTGGACTGCGTACATGATATTGTTTAGAATGAACTATCTACAAACAAGCCAAAATCATACAAGTGTCTAGTGAAAAAGAGGAGTGGGAGAACAAACAAAAAGAGAAGGTACCATCGTCATTATATAAAGCCAAGCTATCTAAGTTAGGCATTTTGTCGAGCATGTAATATGCACATCAACAAAGTACTCCAATCTCAAAATTCATTGACAAATTTATTGGCATTTACAACCAAATTGCCTCTTTAAACAAAAATCTATCATGGATCACTCACTTCCAACCACCTAGTAACACAAAATCTCCAAAATTCCCAGTTGAAAAACACAATTCAACCACAATCCATATGAGAAAAAAACTCATCAAGTGGATTAACTATGTAATGCCCCAGCTTAATCACCATATAAATGCTTATATTAATAAGCATTGTGAGTCAGCAGAATGCATTATCAAGCTAGGGCATTACCGATGTTCCTTAGGGACAAGACTGCAAATAAAGAAGTAGAGTCGACCAGATACGTAGCATCCGCCAGTTACAATAATTGCACCAAATAAGGTCTAAAATTGTTATTAAACATTACGAAGTAGGCATCACACCATGACTTAATCACATCCATAAGGGATTTATATTTCACTAAGGTTGCACACGTGCTCAAAACATGAGTCATTTTCCAAGCACTAAAAATGACTAATTAGGGTAGAGGATTAGCAATCATTGCTCCGGCCCACTTTTCCTGGACCCTGAACCTCTATAGGGTCCTGCCTCACTTTAAGTTGCTTCTCACTTCGTAAAACAGTTTGGAAAACACAAACAATGAAAAAAAAAATCTCTAGCTCAATACGTTACCCCTGTAGAGTCAATAACTATTTGTGAGGAGAGAGTGAGCGCACGAGCAATGTTAAAACTATGCTTTGTGAATGTCTTTCGTAGAGCACTATATTCAAAGATCGATTATTAATTCTTTCTCGACCTAGATGAGGACCCAAACTTTTTGACTGTAACCATGGCATCAATGAACAATGAGTTGTGAATTTTTTGTTTAATGTGAAAGGCCAAAACAATGAATTCTGCTAGCAGAAATTATGAACAATGAATATTGAACATTAAACATTGAACATTACATTGAATGATGAACAATGAAATGGGTCCTCAAGATTCCAGCGGCCGAATAAAACTTGGTAATGTTAGCAAATGTAAATTCGAACATCTTTGAAAGGTACAAGCAGTAACATACCTTTGGCATTTATTTATACTCTTCTCCTTTTTGATCCTCCTTTGAGGTGCCTTTCTTGGAAATAGTTTCAGTGATGCTCTGTATTAATTAAGAAAATTGATGCTCGTGAGTCTTAAATCATTCCGGTCATACTCTTAGGCTTTGTAGCGGAAAGGAGATATTTTATTCTTCTTGCAAATCCTTTTTTGTTCAATGAATGGCTTAGAAATGTGGCTTGGCAATATCCCTTTTAGGACTGTGGTCATTTAGCGGGGGGGGGGGGGGGGGGGCCCGGGGGGGGGGGGCTCCTTACCCTCATAGCTTACATTTCTTGCCCTAGAACCCAAAGACCCACACATAGCGTATTACCACACTTTACTAAACAAACACCCTTAGCTAATGGGTGATCTTTCGAGGCTGAATCTCAATCCACCCCCTTTTTTTTAAAAAAGGCATAACTTGTTTCCACTATCCTGAATATAGATAACAGACTAATCTTTAAACATTTTCGTTAGAATTTCTCGTGACTATAATGGACTCGTTAAAATCATATAGCAATTGGGTAAACTGATTACTCAATATCTAATTACTTCAACCATAGAACTACTTGCACAAATTGCATCCTAATTAGCCAAGCACTAACCACATAGTCCTTATAACTACTTCGATTCTATTTCCACTTCCAACTATGTCACATAACCCCTTTATTTAGCGACAAACCATTAAGCCATTTATATTTGCATTATTTGAGCATAATATGGCTTTGCTTGAGAGATTAAACATCATCTAAGCTGCTACTCTTTTATACATATTTCTTTCACTAAAATTTCTTGCAATCATACCTTGACACTCATATTATGACTATTGCTAATTACTTGTCAATTCTTCCCCTACATGAATTTATTCTATTCACCCCCAACAATCACGTAATCAAAAGACAACAATTCATCCCAACATTCACATAAGGAACCATTGACATATAAAGTTGAATATAGTGGAAGGGCAGAATTTAATTACCTTCTAGCAGACTAGTGGTGGAGGTGGATGCAACCAAGGGGTGTGAGAATGAAGAGATAGTGAGATCGAGCTAAATCGACGACTTGGGCGAAGATGAAGTTAGGTAGCGAGGATCGGAGACTGCTACTAGTCAAGGGGTGTCATGTATGGGAGAGGGAAGAGGAAGGGTTGATTCTCTTGGGTGACTTATTTCAAAAACTCATATGTCATATAAATAGCCATCCCCTTCTACATTTATAAGGCTTTTTAAATTACTTTTCCCTAGTTTGGATAATTACTTTATCATATCATAATTAGGGCAAGTTTATCCCAAAATATTTTCCTTTTTTTTTCTTTGTTTGGATAACTATATTGTCATATCAACATTAGAAGCAAGCTTAGCTCCATCTTTTTCCTTTCCACATGGCTCGAGATTGGCCATACACTTGGTCAGTTGTGATTTGATAATTTTATTTCTTCTCTTAGTTATTAAGAAATTATTATGGTTCAGTAAATTACCGACTTTGCTCGAGTACAGAAGCATATGTGCGATAAATTGTATGATTTTGCATAATCATATGAGACTTGATATGGTATAGAGAAAGGTTCCGCATTAAAGTAATTTCTCAATTAAACATTATTTTTTTTAATAAAGAGAAAAATGCACGACTCATTGCTCTGATAAGTTATAACCGTGTGACTAATGTAAGAATTGAAACCAATTAAACATCAAGTAACAGGGTATTACATCCTCCCCCCCTTAAAGAAAGTTTCGACCTTGAAACTTATGCTGAACATAACTTTTGAGTAAATGTGGGTAACAATGTTTCATTTCATCTTCAGTTTCCCATGTAGCCTCACAGGCTCCATGATGGATCTATATGACTTTGACAAAAGGTATAACCTTGTTGTGCAATTGTTTTACTCTTTAATCTAGTGTCTTCACTGGTTGTTCTCCATAGGTTAGCCAGTTAGCTTCAACTTCCAATGGTTCATAAACTATTGCATGAGTTGGATCATGCACACACTTGTGCAGTTGCAAAATATAGAACACACCATGCACACATTGCTATTTAGGTGGTAAGGCTAAGTGGTACGCAATTGGGTTGATTTTCTCAATGATATCATAAGGCCCAACAAATCGCGGGCTTAACTTTCCTTTGACGTTGGATCTCCGTACTCATTTAATCGGATAAACTTTCAGAAATACTTTTATCCACTTGTTTAGCTCCAAAGGCCTCCGCCTTTGGTTTGCATATGCTTTCTGCCTATCATGTACTGCTTTTATGTTTTATTGGATATCTTTGATTTTATCCACCATTTCTTGAGCTACTTTAGGTCCCAAGACTAGAATGACCTCCAAAAAGGGGAGTTCTACAACTTCTACCATATAAAGCTTCAAAAGGGCCAATTTTTATAGTAGCTTGATAGTTATTATTAAACTTTTCCTATTGATAAATACTACACCTCAATGGTCTGATTTACCTTTTCAGCTTGTCCATCCATCTCAGGGTAGCATGAGCTGTTAAACTGTAACTTTGTACCGAAGGCTTTCTTTAAAGCTTTCCAGAATCGGGCTTGAAAGCTTCTTTGTATGAGACAATGCCTTGCATTACGCCATGTAACCTCACTACTTCACTAATGTAAATTCAAGCCAACCTATCTACTTTCCAAGAATCATGTATTGCGAAAAAATGATCGGACTTGGTGAGTCTATCCATTATCACCCAAATGGTGTTCTTCCTTGACCCTGTTAGAGGGCACCCATTACGAAATCCATCAAAATGGAGTCCTATTGACCATTAGGTCATTGATGCTCAGTTTTGATTCTCTAACAGGTAAGACATTCATCCACATACTTGGCTATATCTCTTTTTATGTTGCTCCACTTAGAGGTTTATCTCAAATCTCTGTACATTTTCGTTCCTCTTGGGTTAATGGAATACTTTGTATTGTGGGCTTCAAATAGTATACTTTTTTTTTTGTCAACTCCCTCCTTTGAGCAATGCATATTCAATTTTAGAATCTAATAATTCCTTGCTTATCCTCCATAAACCCCAACTTCTTCCCCTTGCTCATATTCACCTTAATTCTTTCTATCTTTGCATCATCCACTTGTGCCTGTTTAATCCCATCCAAGAGGGTGGGTTGAAGAGATATACTATTGAGGAATGGCCTGGATTCATGTAGTAGCACAAGTTTTATGCTCATATTCATCAGATCCCTAAAAAATTCCTATCATACCATTACCACAGTGCTCATACTATGAGGCGTTTTAAGACTCAAGGTGTCAACCACAACATTTGCCTTTGCTAAGTGGTATTGTATTTGGAGGTCATAACCTTCAGAACCTCTAACCACTACGTTGCCTCAAATTCAATTCTTTTTGAGTGAAGATATATTTGAGACATCTTGTGATAAGTAAAAATCTTGCAAGGACTACCGTTGAGGTGGTGTCTCCAAATTTTTTTGCGCAAAAATATCGCGGCCAATTCCAAGTCATGGGTAGTTTGATTTTGCTCATAAGGCTCCAGCTGTCTAAAAGCATAAACTATGATCTTTTCGATTTGCATTTGGACACATCCTATACCTTGTCTAGAAGCATCACTGTAAATGGTGAATTCGTCTCCTTCTGACGGTAAAGTTAGGACTGGGGCAGTGGTAAGCTTGTGCTTTAGCTCTTGGAAAGCAGCTTTACACTTGTCTGTCTACTCAAACTTTGTGGTCTTCCTTAAAAGGTTAGTGAAGCGCAGGGTGATTCTTGAAAAATCTTGAACAAATCATCTATTGTACCTAGCCATACCCAAGAAACTCTGAACCTCCATAATGTTAGTAGGGCTTGGCTAATCAGTGATTGTCTTTACTTTTTATGGGTCCAGTTTGATACCTTCTCTAGATATCACATATCCTAGAAAGTTCACTTTTAACAACCAAAAGTCACATTTTGATAACTTAGCATAAACCTAGTGCTTCCTTAGGGTTTGTAGCATAATCCTCAAACACTCATTATGCTCTTCTTCAGTTTTTGAATATATTATGATATCATCAATGAAAACAACTACAAACTTATGCAAGAACGACCTAACCTCCCAGTTCATAAAATCCATAAAGGCTGCAGGAGCATTGGTTAATCCAAGTGGCAGCATTGTAAATTTATAGTGACCATATCGACTCCTAAACATCATCTTAGGGATGTCCTCTGGTTTGATTCTTAAATTGTGGTATGCCAACCTAAGATTAATCTTCGAGAAGACTTTCACTCCCCGTAATTGTCAAATAAATCATCAATCATAAGCAATTGATACTTATTCTTTATAGTGATCTTCTTCAATTCTCTGTAATCTATACACAATTTCAAAGTTCCATCATTTTTCTTCATAAATAGTACTGGTGCTCCTTACGAGGTTACGCCTGGTTTGACATAAACCCTTTGAAGCAAATCTTGTAATTGCATTTTCAATTATTTTTTCTTTGAGCTCCACTGGGGCCATCCTATATGGAGGCTTCAAGATAGGACACGCTCTTGGTTCCAACTCTTTTAAAGTCGATCTCTCTTTTGGGTAGTAACCCAGGGATTTCCTCTGGAAACACATCTGAAAATTCTCTAACCAGCAGAACATCCTCAAGTTTTAGTTCCTTGCTCTTATCTTTTGCAACAGATCATATGTATGCCTTACACCCTTGCCATTAAGGATATTGTCGGGCACTCCCTACTCCTATTGTTTCCGTAAAACTACATATTTTCTTCTCCTTTTCCTTTATGGGACATTTGCTGTTTTTGGCATTCAATATTTACTCCATGCCTCGACAATTAATCCATTCCTAAAATTATATCAAATTCACTCCTCTTAATTTAGAGTAATTGGGCAATTCTTGTACATATCACTAGATTTTACCATCTTTTCCCATGGGCAAATTCACATACAAATCTACAAATTGTTTATGGGATTCCATCCCTATTTGAGATGCAGCTTTTGTTGAAATAATGAATATGTAGCTCCCAAATCAAATAAAATGACAAGGGGTGTTGATTTAAAAGTAAGTGTACCAGTCACACGCGCTCCTGAGTTATCAACCTGCTTGTTGATCACGTAAACTCTGCCGCCTGGCTATTAGTTGTAGGGATGGAGGTCTTACCATGTTTAAGAGTTGGAGCAGGACCCTCACCCAGCTGGGTACATCTAGCGGGGTAGTCCACAATCAGATTATTCGAGATCTCCATGCTAAAACAATGATTTATTCCTACACTACTTTTGGAAGTACTATTGTTTGTCCGCCCACACTTGGTGCAATGCTTCTTAATAAGAGCTAGGCCTTTGGAGTTTTGGTCCCATATTGGTAGGTTTCTTACTAGGAAGTCCCTAAGCCTGAATGCCTTTCTTATCCCACCTTTTCCTAGGGTTGGCTCGGTTGGCCATTCTCAACTCATTTTTTCACCATTTGAATATTTAGACACACGTTCATACAATTACTAACTAGTTTGCACAGGTTAGCCTGCCAATTGGTTCCTAATATAAGGAGCTAGGCCTTTCTCAAATGTTAGCATCCTCGTTTAATCTGTGGTTACATACTCTAAGGCAAACCTTGAGAGTTCAGGAAAGTGGCCTGTATACTGCATTGTTGATAGGTTATCCTGCCTTAGGGTTAAGAACACCCCCTGTTTTTGCTTTTGCAAGTGCATCGGATAAAAATTTGCTCCAATGCATCACCGAACATACTCAAGTGGCCTTAGAACTTTGAAAGGTGGACTTAACTATTTCTCACCAAATGTCAGCCTGTCCAGTAAGATAAAAGACCCCCAATAGACACACGTCTATTGTCAGGAACTTCTACATCATCAAATATCTTTTTCATTTGTCTGATCCATTCTTCTAATAACACTAAGTCTTCTTTGCCATTAAAAGTTTTTGGATTCTATTTTGTGACCCAATCAAAGAATATATTTTCTTTTTCGTCCTTATTAGATCCAGAACCATTAAGTTTCATTCTTATTTCAGCTACAATCCTTGCCATCAGTTCAGGATTTAAGTCATCTCATTCTTCCTTCTGACCCTTAACATCCACAGGGTTTAGGGGTACACTAATAGCTTCCTGACTTCTTTGAGGGGTCACTATCGGGGAATTTTGATTGGCGGAGTGGGCTGACACAGATTCTTTATTGTCCCCTTGTGGATTGTTTGTTAGAACATTGTCATTTGGTTCCGCAATTCTGTCAAACCTATATGCAAATATATTAGCTCTCACTTATACGTATTCCTTAAGGTTACATGTTCATGCTTGCTCTTCATCATTATTTGTTCATATGCTAATTTTCTCATGTCATCATAATTTGCTACCTTTGCTGTTCATATTGGCCAGTTAAGTGCTACCAATTAAACCTTATTATTATATTCTTTTGGATTCTATTGTTGGCAATTTCATTGGTAAGTAATTTAACAATTCTAATACTCATGCACATAAAATTTTCATCCATTCATAACATATGTTACATTAGTCTACCATGGGAATTGTCTCCATGGCAAATATACAAAAAGGCCCATCCCTTAGAGCAAAATGGGTTGATACGGTAAGATCAATCAGTATTCTAGCCTTACAACCTAAAGTCCTGTATCACTGCTAGCTCTGTATCCCCCTTAGGGAACAGTTCTTTATTTGCTATCTTACATATTTACTCGTTTTTACATATTCGTTCATTCACTTCCTAATTCACCTCCTCAGTAACCTCTTATGCCCAACTCCTTCTCTTGCTTCCTGTTCCTATTTCATACCCTGGTCTTGTAGTAGGGGTCATTGTTGTTACTAGTTTCAGATCCAAAGCTTGAATACTCTTCCTCAGTCTCATCAGAGCTTACCTCTACACCTTAGGGGACTCAAGAATGTTGATTATACTCACCACGCTGCTTGAATCACTAGACTCACTGTGATTCCCTTATCCCCAAATATCATACCTGATTCAGCCGATCTATGTAATAACCCGACCATAACCTATATTTATTTAGTTATTTAAATTATTTTTATTTATTTCATTAATCATGCTTATTCAATTACTTTACCATGTTTATTGACTTAATCACTCTTGGTTATTTGTTTAACCAAATCATATTCATTAAATTCAATTACGCTCCATCTATTTATTTAACGAGTTCCATCATGTTATTTAAAATTTCCACCTTCATTTATCATATTTAATCATCCCAGTTGGGAGATATTTCATTTTGGGTACCACTTTGCAACTCAAGCTTCATTGATTGATTAAATATCGGGTGAATCGATATTAGGCCTCGGTGAGTATAAATTAGTGATTAATTATTTTCTTATCTTCACTAAAATTTAATTCCGAGCAATACAAATTTTTATTCTTGTTCAACACTCCAAATAATTTTTCAAGCCCCAATTTAGCTTTTTGGGCCCAAAACAAAAGCCCAAAACCTTACTAACTTTTGTTATTTCATTAATTGCTGATTTTAGCACCTAATTTTAATTAGTAAAAAGCTAATTTTTGGGTGGATAATTTTCATCCATATGTAGCTATTAAGTGGCACTTTATAAACACAAAATTCAAAAAAAATATCACAAACCCATCCCGCATTTCTTACTCTCTCTCACGCCAGAACAGGGGCAGCAGCTGCTGCTCCTTTGTGCCACCCATTTTGGTGGTTCCGACCACTTTTCCGGCTACCTCCCAACTACCCCGAGTTGCCCTTGTTGCTAGCTATCAAGTCCAACCCCTCAAATCACTCAAAACAGCCTCCTTCTCTCTCTAATTCAAGCCTAAAGTGAGGTATATTCCAAAACCCTAACTTGTTTTATCTTGAGTTTTATGGTTGTTTTCTTTATGGGTTATGTTTGGATGATCAAATTGATAGTTATTGTGCAATTTTTATTGAGTTTGGAGATGTTTGGAGTTATGGGTATTTGATCAAGAGCATGATTTCATGATTTTGTAATTGTTGAACTGCCACTGTCGAAAATTCTGGAAATTATAGGATTGTCCAAAATTTCTGAAATTTTTACTGTAGGTTCTACATATTATTTTGGATGTTCGGCCAAAATTGCATGAAGTTTGGAGGTGTAATCAGTGAGTTATGGAATTTTGAAGAAAACTGCCCTGTTTTGGATACGAATTTAGTGTTTATGTATTAATGAAGTTGTTTAGAGTTTGGATATATATATGAGGCCTTAAATGATCTTTTGTATCTGATTGTGGTGATTTGAAATGATTTCAAGTGAGTTTTATGTGAAAAAGGAAGAGGAAGTTAAATCAGTGAAGGGCTGAAATTTCAGGAAATTAGGGCTGACTTTGGGATTAAACTGGTAATGAATGGTCCAGCCAAAAATTATGATTTTTGGTGGGTAGATAGTTCATTGTGTTATATTTCAAATTCCTCTTGAATCGCCTTAATCCGAGGGCTGTACAAAAAGTTATAGTCGTTTTACCAAAACTGCGCAGAATAAGATCAAAACTGATACACTTGTGTTTTAGTCCCATTTTGGGAATCCTATTGAGGGAATCATGTTTTGAGTTGTAAATGAAAGTTTTTGGGGACTTATTAATATTTTCATATTGAGGTTTAATGTATTCATTTGAGGTCTAGAATGAAAGTTATAAATTTTTGAAGTGAACTGACCTGCTTGGATGTAAATCAGGTTGTTATTACAATTTCTATGCAGTGTATACCAGGAGAAAAATTCTGAAAATCTTATTTTAGATTTTTCATATTATTTCTGAATTTTATGGAAGATCTCATGAATTTTGGTTGAGTATTTTGAGTTTGGTGATTGTTGGAAGCATTTTGAGTAACTGTATAAAGAGCAATAATAATGATCAAGTGAGATTTATCATGCACTCATTTTGTGTATTTTGGGCCAAGTCATTTAAGGGGAAAATAAATATTCATGGACTTTCATGGAGTTTTTAGCTTGATTAATGAGGAAGAAGAAGACAAACATACAATTGGGAGCTTGTTTTTGAGCTTTGATTCAGTTATGGATTTTACAAAGAAAATACCATGCTTGGTGAGCTTAATAGCTTCTAATGAGTTCAATGACCCATTTGAGGTGAAATTCTTTATCTAATGGATTTATGAAGGAAATATGAGAGGTGGGATGTTGTGACTTATCAGACCAAGTTATTGCAGTTTGTGCCATTGAACCAAGATATACCTCTCTTGGCCTCAGACCTCTATTACTTACTCAATTCAGATTGTATCAAATGTATTTATCAAGCCAATCTAGTGTACTCACTGTTATCTTGAACCAAGCTATACATCAGCGAGCCTTAAACTTGCATCAGCAACTTATTTCAGAAAAGGCCGTAACCATTCTCTCAATTATCGCCATCAAGGCCTTTTCCTCTGTAATACCATTTATCTCATTGTGGACTATTTTACTTTCATCAATTCAGTTTTGAAGTTATATTGAAATACACGAGTTATGTATACCATTTAATTACTCAATTTCTGTTACGCATACTTTTACTTACTCAATTGTGCGAGTAAGGATCATTTACTAACTACACATACTTTCAATGACATTTATGAAACATAGTTGAGGCCTAGTTATCGTTCGCTGTTATACATAAGTGTTATCAAGTCAGAACATATGTCTCAAGTCAGATGACATTTATGAAATAGCTGACTTGTATCAAGTTAGATAACATTTTGTTTTAAAGTCTCAAGGTACGTCCATTGCCTGTATCTTCAGAAAACAGATCATGTTTATCAAGTTACAACTCTTAATGAGTTTATCAATAAATCATTTTATGCGATGATTTTTCATTTAACTTGTGACCCCGTCAATTATCATCTATAGGGCGTCAACCCATCATTTACCCGCGCGACTTCAGGCCAACTCCTGATCGGATTGGCAGGTGTACACCTATGTATAGATCATATCAGTGCAAGGGGTTCACATCTAGATAATAATGAGCAATTCAATTTCATATTACTTTCATTTTCATTTTTATTGCCAACTAAATGAATTGCAAAGACGTGTACCCATCACCAGTGTTTCTATGGTCATTTTACAAATACAGGGATGTATGTACTGAGTTTTTGCTCATATTTTCGAATTCTTTTCATGTTTTCCATTTTAGGTGATGAAGTAGCACATGTTTCTTCCTTTAGCAAGCCATTTTGAAGGTCATCAGATGCTCACAGTGAATTCAGCATAGCATGAATATTGGAACCGACCTTAGGGTCGAGTACTTGTGTGGTATGGTTGAACTATTATAGACTTCGGTCTTGAAGTATTTCAGTTTACTAGATTTTGTGATTGTAAGCACGAGTTGCAAGATTAAATAGTTTCAGTGAGCCTTGTCCTTATCAGGACGGCGGTAGCGCCTTCACTTACTGAGTCTTCCGCTGCAATTCTCAGTGATCATGTCATTCGTATTTTGGGGGCGTTACAATCTAGCTATCAAATATGTCGGTCTCATAACCCTTTATATCAATTGATAACTTTAGGGCGAGTGGCAGTGGGGGAAAAGGCCTTCATTATGGGGAGGTTCTAGGTTAATTGGGAGATCTTGAGGGTTCTCAGGGGGTACCACTTCAAAAGGATCATGTCCTGCCATCTATCTGCATGCATTTTATAGAATCTTTCACCTGTTCATCAACCCAGAGCTTACTCAATCTTATCTTACGAAGCCAACCTTATTCTTATGAACTTATCTCATTTACCTAAACATACATAAAGCCGTAGCAATCTAGACCCCAAATGACGGCATTAATCTGGTCATGTTGACATCTACATTTGCTCTGATACCACTTCTGTAATACCCCAGCTTAATTACCACATAAATGCCTCTATTAATAAGCATTGTGTGTCAGCACAATGCGCTATCATGCTAGGGCATTACCACTGTTCCTTAGGGATAAGGTGACAAATAAAGAAGTAGAGTTGACCAGATAAGCAGTATCCACTAGTTACAATAAAATAAGGTCTAAAATTATAATAAAACATTTTGAAGTAGGCATTAGACAATGATTTAATCACGTCCATAAGGGATTTATATTTCACTGAGGTTGCACACGTGCTCAAAACATAAGTCATTTTTCAAGACCTCAAAATGACTAATTAGGGTAGAGGATTAACAATCACTGCTCTGGCCCACTTTTCCTAGACCCTAAACCTCTGCAGGTTCTTGCTTCACTTTAAGTTGCTTCTCCTTCCCTAAAACAGCTTGGAAAACACAAACAATGGAAAAATGAGCTCTAGCTCAATACGTTACCCTTGTGCAGTCCATAACTATTTGTAAGGAGTCAGTGAGCACACGTGCAATGTTAAAACTATACTTTATAAATGTCTTTCATAGAGCACTGTATTCAGAGATTGATTATTAATTCTTTCTCAGCTTGGATGGGGACCCAAACGTATGAACAGTAACTATGGCATCAATAAACTGTGAATTTTCCATTTAACGGGAAGAGCCCAAACAATGAATGCTGCTAGCAGAAACTATGAACAATGAATATTGAACGTTGAACATTAAACATTGAACATTGCATTGAATGATGAACAATGAAATGGGTCCTTAAGGTTCCAGCAGCCGAATAAAACTTGGTTATATTAGCAAATGTTATTTTGAACATCTTTGAAGGGTACAAGCAGTAATGTATCTTTGCCATTTATTTATACTCTTCTTCTTTTTGTTCCTCCTTTGAGGTGTCTTTCTTGGAAATAGTTTCAGTGACGCTCTATATTAACTAAGAAAATTGATGCTTGGGAGTCTTAAATTATTCCGTCCTACTCTTAGGCTTTGTAGCGGAAAGGACATATTTTATTCTTCTTGTAAATCCTTTTTCGTTCAATGAATGGCTTAGAAGTGTAGCTTGGCAATATTCCTTCAGGACTGTGGTTCATTTAGCCCTCCCCAGGACTTATTAGCCCTTAACCTCACAACTTACATTCTTAGCCTAGAAGACAAAGAGCAACACGTAATGTATTACCACACTTTAACTAGCACCCTTAGCTAATAGGTGATCTTTTAAGTCTGAATCTCAATCCAACCCTGTTTTTTTTTTCAAAAAGGTATCCCTTGGTTCTAATATCCTGAACACCTAACAGACTAATTTGCTTAAACATTTTCATTAGAATTTCTCATGACTACAATGGACTCGTTAAAATCATACAGCAATTTGGTAAACTAATTACTCAGTATCTAATTACTTCAACCATAGAACTAATTGCACAAATTGTATCCTAATTTGCCAAGCACTAACCACATAGTGCTTATAACTACTTCAATTCTCTTTCCACTTCCAACTATGTCGCATAACCCCTTTATTTAGCTACAAACCATTAAAACCATTTATATTTACATTACTTGAGCATGCTATGGCTTTGCTTGAGCGATTAAACATCATCTAAACTGCTGTTCTCTTATACACATTTCTTCCAGTAAAATTTCTTGCAATCATGTCTTCACACTCATATTATGACTATTGCTAATTACTTTTCAATTCTTCCCCTACATGAATTTATTTTATTCACCCCCAACAATCACCTAATCAAAATACAACAATTCATCCCAACATTCACACAAAGAACCATTGACATATAAAGTTGAATATAGTGGAAGGGCAGAATTTAATTACCTTCCAACAGACTAGTGGTGGAGGTGGTTGTAACCAAGGGGTGTGAGAATGAGGAGATAATGAGATCGAGCTAAATCGACGACTTGGGGCGGAGGTGAAGTTAGGCAGCGAGGATCGGAGACTGCTACTGGACAAGGGGTGTCATGTATGTGAGAGGGAAGAGGGAGGGTTGGCTTTGTTGGGTAACTTATTTCAAAAACCCATATGTCATTTAAATAGCCATCCCCCTCTACATTAATAAGGCCTTTTTTTTTATGACTTTTCTCTTTTTTTTCCCTGTTTGGATAGTTCGTTTGTCATATCATAACTAGGGCAATTTTGTCTCAAATTCTTTTCCTATTTTTTCTTTGTTTGGATAACTATATTGTCATAGTCACATTAAATGCGAGCTTATCTCTATCTTTTTCCTTTCCACATGGCTCGAGATTGGCCATGCACTTGGTCGGTTGTGATTCGATAATTTTATTTCTTTTCTTAGCTATTAAGAAATTTTTATGGTTCGGTAAATTGCCAACCTCACTCGGGTATATAAGCATATGTACGATAAATTGTATGCTTTTGCATAATTATATGAGACTTGATATAGTCTAGAGAAAGGTTCCGCATTAAAGCAATTTCTTAATCAAACATTGGTTTTTTTAATCGATACAAAAATGTGTGACTCACTACTCTGATCAGTTATAGCCATGTGACTAATGCAAGAATTGAAAGCAATTAAACATTAAGTAAAGGGGTATTATGGACTACTCGCAAAGCACTCACCAAGTTGGCAAACCCATAGCAAAATAAGCAATTTGCAATAAGAATAATTTGTTCAAATCATCCCTGTTAGCTTCAAATAAACATCCCCTAATCACTATATCGATTAAACAAACTGTGCAATCGATAAGTAAAATCATGAGAATGGAAGAAGAAGGCAACCCATACCTGAAATCAGGTATAATTGAATCAAAATTTGTGACAAGAAATCGAAATTTGAGTTACTTGCGGGATTTTTTGGGCTTTCGGGAAGCGAGAGGATAGGCTTTTCTTCACCTGTGAGTGGCAAAGCAGAGGCTCTGTTCTTTTGAGTCACTATGCAATTGTTAAGCACTTTTAATGTGGCGAGAAGTCACTATGCAATTATTAAGTGCTTTTAATTTAACCAGAAGTTTTTGCCTGCTTAGTTTTCTTATTCATTAATGTTAAAAGCTTTTTCCTTTATATTAATACAAACTTAATTTTAAATTTAATTCACCGGGAAATTTTACTTAATTTTTTTATTTTTATTTTTATCTTCCCTCCCCATTTTTATTTTCTCTCCTATTGACGATAACGACAAACATTGTAAAGTCAACAACGACCTATTTTAGTGTCCGTTGTCTAATGATGAATTTTTGACGAAATTAAACAATAATTAATCATTTTTGTTGTCATTAATAACATTTAACGACGAATTTTATGTTTGGTTGTTAAAACGTGGTCGTTAAAAATTCAGTTTCTAGTAGTGTATTTTATGCAATTATTTTAGTGGTTACAAACATTTCATAATGATAATAATTGTCACAAAATCAATGTAAATTACTGTAGTTATAACAATGAAAATAATGTAGCTAGACAAACCAAAAAGGCAGATATGCATAACATATAACAACAACAAAGTACTGCACAATTATTATATATGCATGTAAACCATATGTGAAAAATAAAATGTTTTATAAGTTAAAAAGATATTAGTATTGCTAATATTATGAGTATACTACAAAGCATACTCAAAACCTAGGACAAACTAAGTCAAAATGAGATCGAAGAAATGGGCTAGAGCTAAAGTTGACAAAGAAGGAAATAGTGTCAAAGAAAGTCCAACCACTGCAAAGCATGGACAAATTTCAGTTTGACAACCTAATGATCAAAAAACGTTTCAAAACAAAAAGGAGATAAAAGGCTTAATGTCCAAAAGCCTAATGCAAAGGTTGTGCAAAAAATTGAAAACATAGGGACAAAGTACAAGAGGGAGATTTTAAGCTAAATTGTCTTCAATAGGTTTCATTGGAGTGATAGAAAAATTCAATGAGGCCCGAATACAAGCCATATGGGACATGGGTTTGGAGGACTTTTGGAGTTCAAGTAACTGAATGTAACTCCATAATAAATCAAGTCACCAAAATAACCAACTGGCTAACAACATAGCCTCTATTCCGTAGACTCAGACTATTCCTTAATAGCATGCTGTCCTCACTTGGGCTTGAAAAGGGAAAGCGCTTGCTGTTGTAGTATACTAAGTCACTTATAAACTACACCATTATCCACTAAACTTCCGATGCAGGACTTGGGGATGTTACAATCTCCCCCACTTAAGGATCTGACGTCCTGGTCAGGACCTGGATTGACCATTGGGTTGACAGTTGTGGCAATGACAATGATCAATAACCCATAGTTTGCCTCCATACGTGTAGAGTAAGTCCACAACTGCTTGACCGATGATCTGTTTTGATACCAGCTGTAACACCTTGCAATATTTTATTTTATCATGAAATTAATTGAAAATATATATATATTTAGTTCCTTACCAGTTGTATTTTGACCAATGGTTTAAGAATGGATTAATATACTAGATAAGTTTCTGGTATATTCTTACCCTAGTTAGAACTTATTGTAGTGACCTTTCATCTCTTAGGATACAACACATAACAACTTCTCCAAAGAAAATTCTTATTTAACATAAATGACAAATAAAGATGCAAAAATCTAATTGGGCTTTGAGCCACTTCCCCAAGTGTCTACTAGTTACTTGAAAACAAAAAAACAATTTGAAAAATGACAACAAAAATTCCCAGGAAAAAGCACTCAACAACCTAAAACAATGCTTTAGGAATCCATTTTCATTGAAACTAGAAGAAAGAATAAGTTGTTGAAACTATGGTAAGCCAAAACCATGATTACTATTTCCCTTCATGGGATAATAGACAATATGCATGCTTAACCGATAGCTCAGTTGTACACTGGGAAGGTAATCAGTAGACGATGAGTAGTAGAGCAATATAGGACTTCTTTGAAAGTTAGAACACTTTGAAAACAATCACACATAAAAGCATTTTGGGAGATTGGCGATAAGGTCTTAACATGCTTTATACCTTGTTTGCTAGGGCTTAACGAAATCCTTGGCTCCTAGGTGAGAGGCTTACTTTCTCATACTCAAGATAGAGGTTTAGTGTGGAGGGAAAGGGGAGAGATGAGTACCTTGTCGCTAGACAGATAAGCAGGTATTTACAGGTGAAAATAGCCGCTAGCGTAACAACTAAGGTAACTGAATAGTCCCCATAAGTGCCACTTAGCCATTAGTCTACTCAAAGTATTTGGCACTTAGCTTTCTCATAAAACCTGGACAACACTAAACTATGGCTAATTATTAAGTAATTAACTAAACAAACAGTTAGATTAGCAAGCTTGCACCAAAGAAAATCCCCAACTTTACCTCAAAATAGGGCAACAAGATCCACGTTTCGTTATGGACTACTTTTCCTTCATGTCACAATCGCTGAATAGTCGAGCCATGACCTGTGTAGGTGCGCATGGCATGGCCGTGTGACTTATTCCCATGCTCGTCCAAGGTCAATCGAGTCTCAGCTTGAATTTTTGGGCCTAAAGCTACTTGCCTTTATTTATTTGTTTTTTGACCCAAAGCCCAAAATCCTTTGTATTAATAGTTTTTTTATTTTTACTTATTATTTTAATAAGATATAGAAACAATTTGAGTGTTGCAATCCTTAAAATAAGTTTCGTTCTCGAAACCTCCACCCCTCATTAACTTAAAGGAAAAGGTTTGGGTACGTATTCATCATATTGGTCTCGGTCCCCCAAGCACCTTCTTGTGATGAATGATTAACTTGCATAACCTTTACTAATGGTATAACTTTGTTCTATAGTTGTTTCTTTGATGATTCAGAATTTGTACATGGTGATCTTCATAAGACAAATTTTCCACCAACCGAACATTGTCATGCTGGACCACATGGCTTAAGTCAAGTACAAACTCCTATAGTTGGGACATATAAAAGCATTATGACCTTTTAATAGCTCAGGATGCAAAGCAAGATGATAAGCCACTAAACCAATTTGCACAACAATCTCATATGGACCTACAAATGAAGGACTCAAGTTTCCACTTTGCCAAATCTCATAATTCCTCTAAAAAGAGATAACTTTAGGAATACTTTACTTCCTGCTTTAAATTCTAAAGTTATTCTTCTTTTCTAGGTGCAACTTTGTTGCCTATTTTAAACAGCCCTCATATTGTTTTGAATTTTCTTAATTGTCCAGTGTATCTGAAATAAATTTTTGCCCAACCATTAAAGCTTCATTATTGTAGGTCGGGCCTAATAGAATTAGGCCCGACAGCCACGCATGTTGCCTAGGGCAACAACCCTGGCTATTCCCTAAAACTATACAAGGGGAGTTTAGGGGATAGCCAAGTAACAGAAAATAGAAATCTCTCATACTCTCCTATATTATCTCTTACGGCTGAATCACCATCAATTGGATTCTCGGGTTTAGGACGTGAAACCTTAAAAGCGACTCTAGTAGCCGCATCATATTCTTATTGGTGTGAATTGGTTTTCTTTATTATCGTGGACTAATACCGATAGTGTATTTCCGCATTCAGGCTAGTCCTATTTCTTCCAACAGTGATATCAGAGCCAAAATTGTTTGGATTAATACCTATTGAAAGATTAATAAATCCGCTAAAACTTATTCATTGAAAGCATGCTCCTTTATTCGTTTAAATTGCTTAATTTTCGTAATTATGCAACCCTAGTGTTTTGTAGCATGCTTTCGTAATTATGGCACCCAGGATTAACTTAAAGATTGTATCTTTAGTAAAATAGTTATTGAGTATTCTGTTTTTGGATCCTGCACATTCAGATTGATAAAATAAACCCTATCCTTGATTTGTGCGACTGCGTGATTCTTGCAAATCTGCCCAGATTAAAATGCAGATGATGATGATAAAGCCAAGCATGCTCCCCTGATTAAAGACTGAGTTTTTGTTCATGTTTTTAGTCTAAAAGAAATTCTCTTGCTATCATGGATGTATATGCGAATTCATGCTAACATGCAAATTCACTGATTAAAGACCCAAATGTTCTCTGCTTGAATGTCATGGTATCATGCTATGTGTAAATTCACAAGTCAGCGGCATAACTATTTTAGCCTAATCACGGTGAATTTAAAATTTAAAAAAAGGGGGAGGAACTTGGGGAAGGGGACTCGAGACCCTAACCGCCCCTCTACCCCGAAACCCTAACCCTAACCCTAGAAAGGCGGCGGTATAGACCTTAGTGGTCTACCACCCAGTCTGTCTCCACCGTCGATGCCTTTGTGGCAGCGGTGGCGGTGAACCCCGCCAGGCCTCGATGGCCCTCACTGACCGCCGCCGAATTACCCAACCAAAAAAAAAGGGGCGGGGTAGAAGAAAGGAAACGGTGTTTACCCATCAGACATCGAGGAAGGGTGGCGCGTATACGTCATGCGCCACCGACGAAGAATCCTTTTGCTCCTCTTCTTCCTCCTATTGCACCCTTCACCGCCGATATACCCAAAATAGCCGAAAGAAGAGCGAAACCCACCAGATTGGCGGCGCATGTAAGTCACGCGCCACCGCATGAGAGGCGCATTCGGTGCACAACCGGCATTTTCTGGCTCGGAAGCAACCGATCTACATGTTGGTGGCCTTTGTTGCTGTCGGCGGAGGGTGGGTGTTGTCCTCATATGGGTTTTTCGGCCAACGTTCGCTGGGGTTGAGGGTGGCAACATGAGGCATGAAAAGGAGAGAGAAATTTGGAAGGTAGAGAGCCTTCCATAGTCGAGGAGCCATGGAGCTTAGTGCTCTATAGTTACGCCGAAAAGAGGAGAAACAGAGGAGAGAGAGATACATTTCGGGTATGAAAGCAGAGAGCCAGAGAAGATTACTACGGATGGGCGAAGGCACAAAGAGGAAAGAAAGTGAGCATTCTAGAGTTAGGGTTAGGAATGAAAAGTGACATTCACTCTTTTAAACCGAGAAAATTGGGCTTCCAGGAATGAACCTCTTTTTTTTGTCGTGGACCATTTTTTTGCTAGGCCGAATAGTACATGGTCTGGTTTTCATTTTCAAAACCATATGTTCCGGTTTTGAATTTTTTCATTGTGGATTTTCATTATATTTTTGAACATATTTTGCTTAAATTATAATGATGCTCAAGTTGATAAGGTTTTATGTATTTAATTCATTCGTTGAATTAAGGTTTCGAAATCCTGAATGCGTGAATTCGTTATAAAACATTAATATGTTTAATGTCATATATAAATCTATTTTGTATATGTATCAACTTAACATTTTCTTGACCGGGTAACTTGTTATCGATCAATTGGGTTGAAGTTATATGAATTCGTTTCATATATATGATTAGTATGTATGACGTAAATTTATTTTACTTGAGCACGATAAATATCTATGTGATATGAGGATCCCCTTGGTCAGTAAATGAATATGTTTCATAAGTTACACTATATAAATATGTTTTATATAAGATCCCGTCACATGAATATGCTTCATGATTTAATAATTTTATGCAAAAACATGAGCAATTAAGAATCAGTTAATTGTTCTGTCATTCTTGTAGTTAATAAAAATGATTAATTAAGCTTTACATTAGATATATAGAGTATTTAATTATTTTAAATATTTTCATGAAATTTCAGTTTGCAATATTATATGAATACGTTTTATATAATTTGCGAGCTTTATTATGAACTTGTTTCATCCAAATTTTAATATTATATAGATATGTTCTATGTATGATTAATTGTGACTAATATATGGATATATTTCATGTTACAAAGAATGTTGCGTTCAATCACATGGATATGTTTCATGTCAATCACCAATTACTAATATTATATAAATGTGTTTTATATGTATGAACTACATGAGTTGTAGTAAATTTGCTCATAGTTTTAGCACTTTTTCCTTGCCCAAATTAATGAATGTGGATTCGTTTCATGTTACCTACTAATTGTGTAATATAGCGGTATTTTATGAATTGGTTTTATGAAATTTACATTCGTAACATTATAAATGTGTTTTATAATTTGCAAGTAATATTTGAATAAGTTTCATGTTATATATAATTATATAAATGTGTTTTATATAATGCTATTTGGGCATTTTATGAAATTCTTTTGTAACATGTTATTATTCAAATATGTTTCACAATATAGATTCATTTTATTATATAAATATGTTTTATATAATAATTTGAATTTTACGTTTGGTATGTCATTGATAGAGTTCTAAATGACATATTAGTAGTTATAAATAATGAGATAACTTCATGTAAATTTGGTTTATATTAAGTTGGATATCTTTGTGATATATCTGAAATGTTAATTTGTTTATAATGTTCTCCATAATTTTTTTTTTATGGAAAATTGTGATAAATAAGTTATAAAAACTTCTAATTCATGCTTGTATGAGATGATTATGAGCTTAGCGAAATTTTTGATCATACGGCAAGGATAATGGAGTCTTTGATAATCTATTTATTTGAAAATATGCCTAATGTCCACTTTACAGAATATATACCTTTAGATATGGCAATTAAAATAAGGTTGGTAATTTGTTTACCAATGAAAGAATTTGATAGCGCTGACTGTGATACATAATGTCATAAGATTCAGTTTCTTCTGAATGAATGTGAAATGTTAGGACACTCATTTGGTTTTAGGTCTCATAAGATGGCAAAGATGGTACTGCTAGTGAACAGTATCCAGAAAACTTAAAAGTATACCAAAAGTGGTTTGAGAATGAATTGATCAACATGGTATACTTTGTAGTACCGCATGAATGACAGTCTAGTGAGGGATTGAAAGTTACCCCACTGTTAAGTATGTGTGGGATTAGCTTAGCATCAGGTTTGTCTGATCCATTCCCCCATAAAGTTCTAGACCTACGATTGGTATTACAAAAGGGAAAAAGGCTAAGGGAAATAAAGAGGGGCATATAGCACGTGTGAGTGCTATGACTGTGAAAATTGGGGATCTTATGCTTGGGATCGTCCTAAGTCGATTAAGTTATCTTTTTTTTACAACCTGGATAATATGTGTGCTCTCAAGCTCAAGCATTTGTTGCTAACTGTGATCCTTAGTGGATTACAGATACGGGAGGAACCAAGCACATAGTTCGGGAACGAGTTGACTTTTGTGAGCCTTCACCACTACACGATGGGTTCACAAATTGTCATTTTAGGTAACGACGATGAAAAAGATGTTCTTGAATTAAGGATAAATCATTCGAGGCTCCTTGAAGGGGCTACATTGTCTCTTCCCGATACTCTCTATGCACCTGGGGTGCGATGTTTCCTTGTGTCTTCTGTCCCTAAGGTTAGTTTTCTTTAATTTTCGTCTAGATGTCTTAGGCATCATACGACATGGTGATTTGTCTGGCCGTGTCACATTGAAAGGTGTTTTCAATGGACGAAAAGAACATTTTCCATCCTTGTCTCATTTTTGACTTTGTTTTAGGCATGCTCAACTTGACCATGAGGGTCAAGACAGAGTTAATAGATTAGCTAAAGATGATCTTTGTTTTTAGGACCAACTCACTAGGCTTAAGGTACAAAATGTGAGATATGTCTAGCTAGTAAAGCAACAGGAAATCCTTTTTGTAAGGTTTCAAGGGCATCAAATCCCTTAGTGTTCGTTCACTTTAGACATCTGCGGGTCTATGAATATGAAAGCACATCATGGAGCCATATATATTCATGATATAGGTATGTGTACCTACTATCTCACCGTTATTAAGTGCTCAATGTGTTCATATACTTTATAGCGGTAGTAGGACTCAATTGGGACGAAATATTAAAAACTCTTCGAACCAATTGAGATCATGAATATTTTTTTTGTGAAACAAAATCTTGCAATGTTGATTTTCTTAAGGATGAGTTTCTTAGCATTTGGTGAAATTTAAAAGGACCTCAATTTGTATATGCTACAATAAGACCTTTAACCACCTCTCAGTGAGGGGGAGGATTTGAATTCTCACTAAGTCACTGAGGATGGTACACCTCCCTTATTTGATAGGAATGGTGAAGGTTTTCCTGTTAAGGAGAATGAGATTCGTCCTTAATCTCCAAATGTTGAGGAGAGTCATTCCTGAACATGTAGTTAGCCCTCACGTTTAGGATCCCACCTCCAATGGATAGTGGGAGTAATCTTCTCTCCCTACTCAGGGTTACATACCTCTTAGAGAAAAGGTTAGGAACACTTGGTCCCTTATCTCTTAGAGAAAGGGGGAGGGATTTCTCACCTAGGCAGACAAATAATGAAGGTCCCAGGATCCCAAAGACTGAGCGTGGAAGAATTCTTCAACTATATTTTCAAATCGAAGAGGAAATATTCCTATGCACTCCCTTAGGAGTTGAGGAATCTACCTCTTATCAAGAGGCGGTTGGTTCACCAAATTACAAAGAGTGATTGGATGCTATAAGGGATGAGATGGACTCACTGACAGGGTTTGATAACTCGTTGAAACTCCACCCCGATGTAAGTCTTCAAGATAAAATATCGGGTGGATAGTTCAATTGATAAGTTCAGGCCCGGATACTCCTAGCCCTGATTGCCCATTCGGACTTTGAGTTGTTCAAAATGGACGTAAAGGTTGTCTTTCTCAATGGTGATCTTGAGAAAGAGATTTATACGGATTAACCCATTGGTTTTGTATCAAAGGGATAAGAGGACAATGTGTGTCGTCTTAAAAGGTCCATGTCTGATCTTAAGTAATTTTCCAGTTCTTGGTACTCTAGATTCCATAAAGCCATTTTTGGCTTATATGTGGTTTCAAAAGACCATTGTGTATGTCGAAAGATCAACAAAGGGATTATGTTCCTCACGTTGATGACATACTGTTTACTAGGAACAACTTGGAGCTGATTAAAGCACTAAAATGTAGTCATTCCATGTCTTTGAGACAAAGGACACGGGTGAAACCAGGTATGTCCTGGGAGTGGAAATAATCCAAAGTCCTCCTAAGAAGAATGCATCAAAATATCTTAGAAAGGTTTTGGGTTTATAGTTCCTAACCTGTAGATACTCCAATTGAGAAGGGTCCAACCTTGAGTTTTACTCAATGTTCTAAAATAGATGACAAAATAGAGATAATAAACAAATGTTCCTAACCTTAGTATCATAGTAAACTTAATGTAATCCATGTTATGTTCATGGCCTGACATTGCTTTGCGGTTAGTTTGATAAGTCATTATCAAAGTAACTTAAGACTTCCTGATTGACAAGTCATCAAGAGAATCAAGCGCTACATTTGTGGTGTTGATAACTCAGCCTTTTGCTATCAAGGAGCAGGCCTCAAGTTGAGAGGATACTCAAATATTGATTGGGGTGGTAACTCGGATAAGTCTAAGTTAACTTCAGGACATGCCTTCACCCTCAGTGAGAGATCCATGTCATGGAGCAGCAAAGAAGCACAGCTGCACAACAATGTCAGCTATGGAGGTAGATTGTGTGTCTTGTACCATAGAGACAAAAAGCATTTCTATTAGGTATATATATGCACTAACAAGGTGATATGTTCCCTTAACTAAACCTATTCCTAGTGATGTGTTCAAAACTCATTGGTTGAGTCTTAAAGTTCATAAGGTTTGGTATCTAGACATGTTTTGTTACATGATGGACGTGTTTCTTTTATGGGCAAGATGCTCATTGTTGTACATTAGGCATATTGGAATGTCACAGGCCTCTGATTGGCCTAGTCACACAGGCAATCACCCTGACGCTTGAGTAGCGAGCAGGATGAGACTGAATCATATTGGCACTAGGTGTGCAATATTGATTACTCACACTGGAAGTGTATGAGTGAAATGAATATAGCCACCTTAGTAAGACTAAGATGAGACTCGAGGGAGTCGAGTATGAAATAAGTTTTCATATTAAAGCTTTAAAAGCCGAATCTTGAGTGTCAAGATTAACATTCAGTATGTTGATCTAGTGACTTAGGTTAGATTTTTTGGGTGAAAATCTAGACTGGCGATTCGCATGGCATAAAGAGTGACGTACCTAGCTGAGTGGGAGCTATGTCATGACACACATCTCATACTGTGTGTGCTTATAAGATGACCCATGCATGGAGTGACAATTGATTTCTCTATCACTTGTCACTGTGTGACCCTATGAACGATGACCCTTTGACTTAAAACTATGATAATTAAGTTGAAGCTTGATGTTGCTACTTTAATGTGATTCTCAAGAACCACAATGTATACGGTTCAGCGAGAACACATTAAGAAAGTAGTTAAGCTAAGATGAAATTTCATGAGTGTTTAAGGAAAAACCGATCCACCATCACCATATCAGCCTGGGCGATTATGTTGAGAACATAATCATATGATATATCAAGCATAAGGGATTAGAGGTGCCACTGGTGATGTCTTGGGATGGTTTTGGCGTATCGTATTTCGTGAAAGTGTTATGTTAGTTGGATGGTAACTTAATATAACACTACTGGTTATTTATGGTCGCATGTCTTATTCCTGGTATGAAGCGTGAAAAAGTAACGATATGTCGAGAGCATTTATTTTTGCAGCCTACGTGGCCGAGTGGGAGCTGTAGGTCGGGCCTAATAGAATTAGGCCCAATGGCCACGTACGTTGCCTAGGGCAACAACCCTGACTATTCCCCAAAACTATATAAGGGGAGTTTAGGGGATAGCCAAGTAACAGAAAATAGAAATCTCATAGTCTCCTATATTCTCTCTCATGGCTGAATCACCATCAATTGGATTCTCGGGTTTAGGACATGAAACCTTAAAAGCGACTCTAGTAGCCGCTTCATATTCTTATTGACGTGAATTGATTTTCTTTATTATCATGGACTATTACCGACAGTATATTTCCGCATATAGGTTAGTCCTATTTCTTCCAACAATTATTGTCAATCCAACAAAGCGGAGATCAAATGATGTATGTTTTAGCAAGAACATAAGACTAGAGTGGATAGTTATGATCTCACAAGAATGAAAAATGCCAAGTGACAATCCTAGCAAAATAAACAACGAGAACATGAGATACCCTAAGCTCAAGCAAGTTATGGCAAACCACCAACTAAACCTCAGGGCCCTTATCCTTGGATTGGGTAAAGCACACCACCAATGCAAGGGCTAAGACTCACTGGATCACCACTCTAATGGGCTAATGACTAAGATAGGCTAGAGAGAGTTTAGAAAGAACGAGCTAAGCTCAACTTTAATATATTTAAATAGTAAGTTTGCAAGCAGGGATTTTAGGCTTTAAAAAAATCATTTCCCTCCCCTAGAAAATAGCCAATTGATTGTTAACATGAGTACAAGCTAAACTAGAAAAGGAAAAAACTAAATTAAACAAAGTAAACATAAATAGAAAAGACTAAGGAAAGCTTTAAAACCTTTGTTTCTTGTCATACTTAACTCAATAAGGTTTCACACATATATAACACTTAATCATGTTTATTAGAGTCTAAGAGAAGTAGCTTGTAGCATGCTTCATAAGAAATTCCGGCAACTTGCAAAAGAAATAGTAGCATGAAATTCCCTTGGATAAAAGGGATTTTCCTTATTGTTGACGTGGATAAAAGTAGCTTTCCATGGTCTTCGAGCTGAAGTTTTAGGACATGATTTGATCATATTTTTAATTCAACTTCTCATCCTTAAGCACCCCCAATAATTGTTGAAGGCATGTTCAATATTCAGCTCAAAAATTAGACTGCTATTAGACTAAATCTAGACTAGACTTGTACTGAATGGGCTGCCTTGACTTCCTTAGAAACAAAAGGGAGCGCAACTTGTATCATCTAAAAGTTCTAATGTGGACTTAAAAATGATGCAGTTTACACTTCAAAGCTAGAGCTTAAAGTTCTATAAACAAGTTGCATGTCATAAGCTTAAACTGAAAGCCAATGATTTTAGTTGGTCCCTGCTCTTGCTCAATGACTGCCCTAATGATATCGGACTTGTTGGTGATTTGATGGCTTGCCTTGATCCTTCTTAAGGATATCTCCATCATCCTCTTCTTGTTAAAAGGAATTTGAACTTAAATTCTTAAGGGAGTCATCATTAATGTAGGGACTTAAAATCAGCCACATTGAAGCCGATGAAACTCCATAGTCTCTTGATAGACTGATCTTACATGCGTCATCATTAACTCTTTGTATGACCTCGAAGGGATCATATGCCCTTGGACCTAGCCTAGGCTTCCTCTTCTAGGGAGATATTTCTTTTCTCAAATGAAACCATACCATGTCACCTGATTGAAAAGCAACCTTCCTTCTATGCTTGCTCGCTTGGAAATGATAGTAACATTATAACTTTTAATCTTTTCTCTGGCCTTCTCATGCAGATCATGAATCTCCTTGACCTTCTTCTTAGCCTCAGTACTTGTCTTCCCTTCAACATTTCTGGGAGATAAATCTAGGAAGGATAAAAAATGAAGGCCATAGACAACATTGAATAGAGATAAGCCAGTAGTATTATGAGGAGCCTTGTAATAAGCAAAATCCACATGAGGAGATAGAACTTCCCAAGCCATAGAATATGATTTGTCCAACACCCTTAATAGGGCTCCTAAGGTCTTACTGGTTACCTTTGTCTACCCTTTTGGTTGTGGATGGTAGGTTGTGTTGTATTTGATTTTACCTCCCATCTTCTTCCACAATGCAGCCTAGAAGTAGCGTAGAAACTTAGCATCTCTACTGGACACCATGGATCTTGGAATTCCATGGAGTCTCATAGCTTTATTGAAGTACGATTCAGTAATATTGGTGGCATCATTGGTCCTAGCATAAGTAATGAAGTGTGGTATCTTGGAAAATCTATCTATCCCCACAAGCATAGTCTTTTCACCTTTGATTTTTAGGCAAGCATGGAACAAAGTCCATGGTTACATCTTTTCAAGGGGCTAAAGGAATAAGAAGGCATCTGTAAAGGCCTTGAGGTAAGGAATGACTTTTGGCCACTTAGTAGGTAGCACACCTCTTGATTTTAAGGCAAGAAAGTTCTTATATTATTCTCTCATATTATACAAATTTTAGATCTTATATTATTTCTCTTACTCTGTGAAGGTGTCTTTCCCGACATGTCACAACTAATAGTTCTTCATTTGTCCTTCATTTTTTGCTTTTAATTACTGGGAAAAACCTTGCATTTATATCAACAATTTCTTTCAATGAGTGGTATCATGTCCTCTACTGAGCTGTGATATATATTTTGTGAATGTTTACCAAGTGGTCTACTGAATTATGATATACATTTCATGGGCTAAACTTATTTTGTCATCATTATGAGTCATGTTTTGGTGAATTATCACGAAACTAAAATGGACACTAAATATTTTGGTGAACTCACACACATTTTAAATGGATATATCCAAAAGCTTTTGTACTATTTCTTGAGGATAGAAGTCGACATTAAAAACATGAAGCTGCCAAAAGCATGAAAGTTGAACAAATAAGAATGCCCTGAAAAATAATAGACGATGTAGCTGATTGTTGCATATTCTACAAGCAACACATGTAGTCGTACTTCATTGAGGAAGAAAAATGGCACTGTATTTGCTAGCACAAAAAAGTAAGTCATAAAAAAATCTTAAATTTGATTTCACATATAATAGTAAAATAAGAATATATA
>JACYFF010031958.1:83857246-83869074 GCA_017589665.1 Selenicereus undatus | reverse complement strand
TAAGTAGTGAACCTCAAATGTGCATTAATTTGATATACACTTCCACTGCTTTTTGGCCTTAGTTGTAAACCTAATGTAGATAGTAATATGATGTATAGTTTAACTGCTCTGTACAATCTATTTCATATATTTTAGTACACTAAAAATTAATTATATTGAGTTGTATACTTTTTTTTATTGTTAGAACACCCAAAGCAAAAAAAAAGAAGAAGATATTTTGTAAACTTTGGTGAGTTGACATGTAATATTAGTGAGCTATAATGACTGTATACTTAGCATATTTCTTATGATTGACCTGGAAAGCAAATATAAATCTAATAAAACAATATGATGTACTCACATAAAAAAGATATCATGCAGTTAGAATCAAAGGTAGTTCTAGGAAGCTACTATGCTCTCATAATGAGCAACATCGCTAAAAAGGGATAAAAATTTTTGTAAATTTTAGCAAGCTAATAGCTCATGCTAGTGAGTGGAATGCTTGTAAAGTGAGCAACCTCGATCTTAAAAAGTTAAAAAAGAATTTAAGATGATTTAGCAAATTGAAACAGACATATAAATCCCATATAGGAGCTAAACCACAAAAAAAAACACTATTTTTATAAAAATCTAATCCACTACAGAAAAATTAAACTATTAAGAATTATCATACACCTAGTAAAACATCATAAGCAATGAAAGACATCTACAACTTTTAATCCAATACAAAACAACAAGAGTTTTGAAGACCTATAAAACCATGATCATTAAATGAAAATTGCATTAAATTACACTATTATATGTGCCAATGCAAACTCTTCATTAATGCTTGAACCCAATGCAAAACTCTTCAAACCTACAAACACATATGTTTTAATAAGCAAAATAATTTTTTTTAGTGAGCCAACAACGAAGCACAAATAAAAAGTAATCATATAACGATACCAAATGAACACACTATAATCATACAATAATAAAAGTGACTTACAAACACAAAAATTCATATTGGATCTACAGCTGAATTACTAAAAAAATAAAATAAAATCTTCATTTATGTTTATATCATCATGCAACATCTAATTCACATCACAAAACATCTCTTGTAGAAATAATAAAATACACAAGGAATAAATTACCCTTGAATATCGGGACCCTTAGAAACAACAATCAGGTGATAGTAAGCATGTTGACCCCACTTGGTGCAGTTGAAATCTATTGTTGCTTTGGGTGCAGTTGCATGAACAATCTATTAACAAAACATTATAACAATAAATATTATTGGGAACATGCACATTTTTAGTGTGTAGAAACACATTTTGAGTGAGCACATAGTATAAATTATGATTTTTTTAGTGACCTGCAACACATGTTAGCGTGAGCTATTTGACAAATTGAGTGAGAAAATATGAGACAAGTGAAAAGATTTTCACCTGAGATTGTGATACATCAGTTTCATTCCTTAAATTATACCTCGTCTTCCTTAATCTTATAATGTTGTACATCTTCTTAGCCACACTTTTTCTCCCTGCTTTCCTTTGACCTTTCTTTCCAAAAATGGTATGATTCTGGATGATTTTCTTACCACCACTTTGCTGATGCTCATCATCTGCCTCATAATATACTAAACCAACAACTATACCAATTTTCTTGTTGACCTGGCTTGGCTAGTTAAATCACCCAAGAAGGGTTGAATAGGGTGATGTGAAATTAACAAGATAATTGAAATAGAAATGCAGAAAAACAAATCTGGACAAAACACGCTATTTATAGGGGATCGGCCACACCTAGTCCTCTACCCACGGGCGCCCCTCGGCGATGGGTTTTGAACCTTTTTCTTCCACTAGGTCGGTCGATTATACACAATTTACTAATAGTACAACCTACGAGTTGACTGTACAACTCTAGGTGTCCCAATGTACGCATTGCTCCCCACCCGTACTTGGGTAGTCGACCCTTTGACTAATCAATCCAACCCAATACAAAGTAAGATAACAAAGTATGCTTTATAACAAGGAGTAAATAAACACAATACATATGCCAATATAAGCTCGATGTATGCCAATGAGTGCTTGAGTAAGAGGTTTGCCAATGAGTGCTTGCTTTTCTTGTTGTCTTCAACCATCAACCAGCTTCTGTATTTATAGCAAAGACTTGGAGAGAAATCATAGAAAACTAGCCATTAGACTCATCCACAGTTTCAGTTTCAGTTCAAGGTCCTTGAAGATCACATAATTCCAGCATGTAACGGCTAAGTGGCTATTTTTAGCTGAGTTGAGATTGCTTCCAACAGACACTCTATTTTTGGCTGATTAAGGATCTTCTTGAGATTATTTGCAATTCCTTCCATGATCAAAGCAAATATCAAGCATTTAAAAATTGAAATCTTGTTGAGGAAAGTCAAATATTTGCTAAATGAAGATCCCTAACAAAATGGGATATCGTCTCTCATAATATAATATTATCAAACATAATCAGAATCATAATATTATCTCAAGATTTAGGATTCAAATTTGAACATAAAGATCACATATTTAAATTTGAATACTAAACTATCTCCAAGAGAAAAGCAATAATTTCAACATCTACTTATAATCACAACACATTTAAATAATAGAAACACTAAAGATATGTCTAAATATAGTGTAATAAAAATACCAATTCTTTTTTGTCTTTCATCAAAACATATTAATAAAATACATTGTAAGCTTAAGAAAGCTAACAATCTCCCCTTTTAGATGAAAGACAAAACCTAATAAAAATAACATATTAATATAATTTTGAAAGACACACCATGAAAGCTTTTCAAATACTTCTCCCCCTTTTTGTATTTCATAAAAAAGGTATCATATGAAGGAGAAAGAAAAATTGAAGCGTATAAAAGATTATGGTAAACACATATAGCTCCCCCCTTAACAAACCAATGACATATAAAGATGCCCCCCTCAATCTATGGCACCAGTAAAAATATTAAGAGATTAAACAATAACATTTTGATCAAATAATATATCCTAACATGCATGCATTAACTTGATCTTCTCATAAGCATTACAGGAGATCAACATATAAGCGCATTAATACAATAGTTCTCCCCCTTCAAGAATCAATCAAGATTATACCAAAATAATCAAGTAATAGAATTCTTCCCTTACAAAATAAGCAATATCATGTCTGTAAATGTTAGAGATCATAATAATTATGGACCAAAAAAAAAAAAATCACATACAAGATATCATCTAAGCATAAAAATAATTACATGTCATAATAGCATAGAATTTGATAGAATATTAATCATGCTCACATTCCAAAGATAGTTAGTAAATTAAACTTCAAAATTTTGAAATCAAAATGCCACAAATAGGAAGTAGATAATGCAAAGTAACATCACCTTATCTTTACCAAGAATCCAAATATTACCGTTATTTAGGATGTAGATATAAAAATTCAAGTCCTTGAATTTTAGTTATTTATAGACAGTAACATCCTAGATTCTGCCTAGTTTTCAATGTCTTGGACTGTATTTCAAGGCCTTGAAATCTGGACAATGACAAAATAAGTGGACTTACCTTATTTTAACTTTAGGCAAACCATAACTGACCATATCCCATTACAAAGTTTCAATTTTTTCTTGCCCACTTGAATTTTCGGGAGGATTAAATGCTATTAGAAATTCATTGTTAGTACCTAAATTAGGAGTTAATAACTTCCCACAAACATGCACATCCTTTGTTGATTTCTTCAAAAATGAAACTCTTTGACCAAATCTTGATATCCTTTTCTTCTTGGGTTCAAAATTGTTAGAGGTAAGAAAAATTAATGAGGTAAAACTTTTCTTTTCCTCATTCTTAACGCATTTTTTTGATTTAACACCACAATTAAGAATTTTTGAAAGTTGAAAATTTGGAGTGGTATTTAAACCATCAAAAATATGAAAATTTGGAGATAAAATATTATTTGAAAATTCAAGTATGGATATCACCTCATACTTACCACTTTTGGAGAATGGATGAATAACGAAAATCTTTATTTTTCTCACCATTTTCAAGTAACTCCTCAATTTGGGCATGTTTGATATGATTATATGTGACGCCTTGAATTGGATCACCACTTTTATATCCTTACTCTTCATATAGGTGATGATCTTCCACTTCCTTAACACTTCCATCCATAATCATTTCATCATGTGCCATAAATTTTCTTAACACTGTATCCTGATTAGTACCATACAAATAATAAAGAGTCTCTCAAATCTCCTCAGCACTATCACAATGTGAGATAAACTCATGCATATCAATAGTAAGAGCACAATATAAAATGTTTATAACTTTAAAATTTGTGGATATCCGCTTATAATCATCTTTAATATATTCATCTTTCGATTTCTCAATAACTATTGGACTTTTTACCATGATCTCCCAAAGTTTGAGATCCTTGTGCTTGATATAAAGTTTCATTGTTTCTTGCCACCAAAAATAATTAGTACATTTAAAAAAGTGGAGGGCAACTAGAGTCAAAATCATAACTAGCCATCGGATCGAACTATTAGATGATAAGGCCTTAACAAGAATAGTACTGGCTCTTATACCAATTGTTTGCCCGATTTGGCTAGTTAAATCACCATAGAGGGGAGTAAATAGGTGATGATGAAATTAACAAGATAATCGAAATAGAAATGCAGAAAAATAAATGTGGACAAAAAACACTATTTATAGAGGTTCAACCACGCCTAGTCCTCTACCAATGGATGCCCCTCGCTGATGGGATTTTGAACATTTTTCTTTCATTAGGTCGGTCAATTACACATGATTTACTAATCATATAACCTACGAGTTGACCCTACAACTCAAGGTGCCCCAACGTACGCGTTGCTTCCCAACGTACTTCAGTAGTCGACCCTACGACTAATCAACCTAACCTAATATAAAGAAAGATAATAAGAAACACTTTATAACAAGGAGTAAATAAACACAATAGATATGCCAATATAAGCTTGATGTATGCCAATGAGTGCTTGAGTAAGAGGTATACCAATGAGTGCTTGCTTTTCTTATTGCCTTTAGCCCTCAACTAAGTTCTGTATTTATGGCAAAGACTTGGAGGAATCATAGAAAACTAGCCATTAGACTCATCCACAGTTTCAGCTTCAATACAAGGCCTTGAACAATAGTTCAGGGTCCTTGAAGATCATACAATTCCAGCATGTAGTGGCTAAGTGGCTATTTTTGGCTGATTTGAGATTGCTTCCAGCAGACACTCTATTTTCGGCTGATTAAGGATCTTCTTGAGATGATTTGCAATTCCTTCCATGATCAAATCAAGTATCAAGCATTTAAAAATTGAAATCTTGTTGAGAAAAGTCAAATATTTGCCAAATGAAGATCCCTAATACAATGGGATATAGTGTCTCATAATATAATATTGTCAAACATAATCAGAATCATAACATTATCTCAAGATTTAGTATTCAAATTTCAACATAAAGATCATATATTTAAATTTAAATACTAAACTATCTCCAAGATAAAACCAGTCATGTCAACATCTACTTATAATTACAACACATTTAGATAATTGAAACACTAAAGGTAGGTCCAAATATAATGTAATAAACATACCAATTTTGTGTTTCATCAAAACATATTAATAAAGTACATTGTAAGCTTAAGGAAGCTAACAATCCTTCTTTAACTTGCCACAAGCTTGTTCACAAATCTGTCTTGCATAAAGATTAACTTCACTTTTGCTAGCAGAAGTGACTCAAATCTCCTATGCATTTGAACCCTCCAAATAGAACCATTAACATGAAGAATGTAATATCCCAACCTTAAATCATGTTTATTTAATTAATTAAGTAATGTTATTAATTTCATTGCATCTAACTGTCGGTTTTAATCATTTCAATTGGGAAAAAAAAAATCATTTGGGCCCTCACTTTGTAATTCGGGTTTTTATTAACGAAAAATTTTGGGGAAATTGATAGCGGGCATTGATAATTATGATCTAAGTGATTTAATTATTTTTTTGTAACATCAAAAAAATTTAAATTTGATTTACGCAAAAACAACTATCATTACCCGACGTTTTATTACCGAGCCCAATTTATTTTGACCCTAATTGAAGCCCAAAAGCTTATGCATTTGACTTGTCTAATTGTAATTATGTGTATCTAATTTTAATTAGCATAAAGCCCATTTTTATTGCTTAAATACCAGTAATGTATTAGGATAAGATAAGCATCCAAATCATTTTTTTTTCTTTCATTCACCATGCAAAGACTAGTCCTCTTTACTCTCCACCACTTATTTCCCCCTCCTCCAAGGCTGCTGCTATGTTGTGCTACAGCCCAGCCACCAGTCGACCACCAGCCTCACCACCTCAGCCACCAACAACCCCCCTAGCCACCAGCCACAATCCTACAACATCCAACCTCACTTATATATCCTTTCTCAAGCATAAAAGGTGAGTAAAACCTTAACTCAATCTTGTTGACTTTGATTTGTATTTTGGTTTTGGGTTATTGTTTTTGTTGTTTTGATGGTTGATCATGTTGTTTTGATAGAAACAAGAGTTATTTTGGTGTTTTGATGGTTGGTTAAGTTGGAAAGCAAGTAAAATTTGAGGTTAATCAAGTTCATGCAAGCTTAAGTTAAAATTATGGTTATGTATTGTTTTGTATTTGATTTGGTAATATTTAGCTTTATAAATGATTATGATGGTGTTAGTATGGTTTTGGATGAATTAAAGGTGGATTTAAGTTGGTCATGAGATAGGGTTTTGATGATTATACATAGTTTATTTTATTCTTGGCAACAAGCATGTTATTTGTGTATACTTGGATGGAAAACAATTATTGAATGTGTCGTTTAACTTGGGAAATAACTTGGTGTGATTTTTTCATAAAGGGGTGAATTATGGGATTTCCCTAATTGATTAAATGAGGTCATTTTGCTCACTGATGCAAATAAGTAAGACTATGGATGTGTTTTGAGTGATTTGACAAAGAGAAGAATTAAAAATTTGATGAAGATGATTTTGGAGTGAAATTGAATATTATGGCTTTGCACGGTGATGGGAAGGACCCAAGCTTTATTACATGATTTTAAGGAATAATTTTAGATGGGGATTTATGTGAAAAGAAATGAGAAAGCAAAAGCAATGTGGCTATGAACTAGCAGAAAACAAGGGGCACTTTGCCAATAAATTGGTAATAATCGGCCTAACGAAAAATTACGCTTTTTGGTGGGTAGATAGGTTAGTGAGTTAGCTTTCAAATTCCTCTTCAATCGATCCAAGGTGTGTGGAAACAGTTATGACCGTTTTGCTAAGACTGCACCGGATAAACTGAAGTTGTGCACAGTTGTGTTCTAGCCCAAGTTTAGGAACCGTATTGAGGGAATTGTATTTTGTAGTATGAATGAAAGTTTTGAGGGACTTCTTAAGCTTTTCATATTGGGGATTTAGGTATCCATTTGAGGTCAAGGGTGAAATTTATGAATTTTCTAAGGTGGACCTTGAATCGGTAACAACTTTGATTGTACTTAGAAGCTTATTTGATTTGAAAAACTAAGTTGTATGGCTTGTGCAAAGAAATTGGAGAAGTGGGGAGATTCATAACTCAAGATCAGTGTTTAATAGTCCAAACTGGTGTGTTTAAAGTTATTTTGAACCTACCACCACTCCAAATTCCCTTACACCTTGATTGTCCATCTCAGAATGTCAAAGCAAAAATCCACATTCAATTACAACAGTTAGAGTCTTTCTTTTACGATCCCAATTATTCTACCTTGATCAAGTTTCTTCCACATTATTCACTTTAAGCTAAATTTCTCTAATTCATTTAGCTTTAAAATCGTTTTGGTGTAACTTATCTTCTATGGAATTATTTGAGTTATGGATGCCTTTTAATGAATTTCTATTACAGTTATAATTACGAAAGTCAGCATTGTTTACTAATTACATATACCTATAATTATATTTCTTAAACAGAATCGGGGCCTAATCTATCATTTTCCATTGTGCATAAGTATTATCAAGTGAAATTGTATTTTTAAAGACTTCAGGTACGTTCATTGTCTATATCTTTAGAAATCAGTATGTATTTATCAAAACTATAATGTTTTGGTAAGCACATCAATGAATTAGTTTAATCACTGATTTATTACAAAATTAATGACCCCATCAATTACCAATTACAGGGCATTGCCCTTCAGTTACCCGTACAGCTTCAGGCCAAGTTTTCGATCGGCTTGGCAGGTGTACACCTATCCATAGATCGTAACAGTTACAAGGGGCTCACTACTAGATAATAATTAGCAATGCAATTTTACATTTATCTCAGCCACTATTTTAACTTAAAATGAATTTTAAAGCGGGTCCAACTAATTTATGCAATGATCATTTCACCATACAAGAGTGCATGTACTGAGCTTCGGCTCACAGTTTTAAACGTTTTTCATATTTTGTTTTAGACAAATGACCAGTGAAACACCTTCATGGTAGCAAACTAGCTGGAGAAATAAGTTAAGGGATCTAGATGGATCAACAGTAATGTTGTATGTGTGTAGCTTGGAGCTTGAGATCTTCAGTTGATGGAGATGTAAACTTTATGGTAATTGCTTAGTTGTGATGTATAAACCTCATGTTAGTTATAATGATTAATGTATATGAGTTTGATTTATGCTCAACTATATCCTCTCCAGGGTATTTGCTTTAAGCCTTATACTTTTTGGGACGGCGGTAACGCCCTGATCATTGGATTTATCACCTCTATCATCATATTTATTAGTCCAAATTTAGGGTTTTATTAAGGAGAATGCAAACAATGAAGCATGTTGCATTTGGGGCATTACAAAGAAACCACCAATCTTTGGAGAGTCTAACTTGCTTAGTCTAGCATTTCAAAAATATGAAGGAAAATTAGGGACACAATGCATATTAAAAATAGCAAAACAATTGTAGGGAAGAATACCAATTTCACTGTATTTCTTATAGTCACAAATGATACTTTGATTTGGAGATTGAACCTTACCACAAACCCAAACCTTTTTGAAATTGGTTCTTATAAACAATATCAACATGGTCTATACCATAAGGAGTCTCATTGGAGTTGAGCACATTTTGAAAACCTTCAACTTTAATGTATACAATTGCAAAAACTTGCTAGAGATTATTAGTATAGATTTTCACAACATGCTACCAAAGGCTAACATGTGACAAGCATTTTGAGGAAACGACCCTTGTTCCTTGCATTCTCATCCTTCTTGTTAAGCCTCTACTTAGTCTTCACATCATAGTAAATATTATAGAAATCATACAATTCACAAATAGCATTGATCTGTCTTGATAAAGAAGCATTTGTAGACTCACTCCTTCGCGATATAGTCTAACAAACCAAGCATAATCAGCGTCCTCAAACTCTTCAATAGACTGAAACAAGTAAAAAATTATCAAAACTAGCGAGCAATCTAAATTGAAAGTGGTGAACAAAGACATATGACAATAGTGAGTAGAAAAATGAAATACAACATGAAGAGAAGCAACATAACTCACTAGTCCAATAAAAAGTGTCCTCTGCTTCTGTGTCACACCTTCATCAAGACATGGTCAAACTCATCAACAGATCAGCTAAAAACCCTAAGATCACTAATATTCTTTTATGAATTCTCTACAATATACCAAGAACACAACCTAAGTTTTGCCAAAGGGAAAACCTAATCAATGGCATTTGCCATGGGAACGGTTAATCAGTTATCATAGTTTTAGGGTGCACATAATCCATAGCCTTCAAAAATGTTTCAAATAGCCAAACAAAACCCTCAATCTTCTCATTCATCAAGAAACCACATCCAACCATAACATTCTTTGGATGATAATTCATACAAACAAAAGGGGTGCATATTACTTCATAACAATTGGCTATACACGTTGTTCAAACGTGAGGAGATCACAAAAATAAATAATCAGATTTTATTTGTATATCTCTCCAAAAAATAAAGGTCAACATATAGTCATCCTTATCTAAGTTAGACAAGTAGACAAAATCTTACTCATTAACACACCAAGCTTCTAAAACGCACATCCAATGATGAGCGTCATCCACATCCAAAGTCCTTTTGACTTCATTTGCAACATTATTGTAAGCATCCCTTTCACTAGATCCACGTATTGGTGATCCTCAACCTTTCTTAGAAGCAAATAAGCACATGAGATTTTCATACAATTTTTTCTCATATTTTGAAAATGATTAACATGAGCTTTCTTAACTTTTTTGTTCCACCTCAGCTTATGAACTTCATCATTCAAAAGCAATCCATGATTATGAATCATATCATGCTTCTTACGAATCCATTCACCATTTGCCTCAATGTAAAAAATAGTTCTAGCCTTACAATTGCACCTAACAATTCGTTGAGTAAATGTCTTCCCTTTTTAACCTTGACACCTTTTATAACCTTGTTCACTGCTAAAGAACTCCCTTCAATGTACCACCTATAAACCCTCTCTACTCATCAACTCATCAAATCTTACAAAAAAAAACCCTATGCGAAAAACATACTCATTATATGCTTCAAATGCTTCATCTAGAGAATTGATCATTTTTACCAACTATTTCAGACTTATTAACCTCTCTACCTACCTTTAATAACACATTTAGATATAACAACCACACATTTCTCTTTATTAGCCACAGGCTATTATTAATCACAACAAAATGGCGCACGAAAGTCATACGTTTCCTTTTAAAACACCAACAAAATTACACACATCTAACACAAACTCCCCTTCATCAATGACCTAATCAATAGGTTAGCTGACTATATTTTTTAGTGAGCATGACATTATTTAGTTACCTGAACATCATTTTTATTGAATAGAAGTTATTTTTAGCTAGCTGAATATTTTTGTAGGGAGCACAAGGCTAATCTTAGTGGAATGAGTATATTTTTAGTGAGCATAATATTATTTATTACTTAGCAAGATGTTTTTTCCCCCCAATGACCTCAAGGGTTTTTTTTTAAAAAAAATATTTGAGCTTCTTTTGACTAAGAGTTACAAATGAAATAGACTAAACCTCCAGGTCAACCAAAATGATGGTTACAGCAAACATTCATAATCAGCTAATAACTAAACACATTCATATAAATAAGCACAATGTTTTTTTAGTCAGCCAAACATTACTTTAGCGAGTAGTACTGAGAAAGTAGAATTGACACAAAGAAATTGAAAGAAAATAATGCTTATTCCAAGCATTAAAGATCAACTAATAACAAAACCAATAACAACAATGCTCAATATTAGCAAACTTGAACTACATTATTCAAATTTGAACTACAATCAAGCATTAGTGATAAAAGTAAAGGAGTTCATATTTGACAAAAAAAATATTTCATTTGATTCTGTTTCTTCGTTTGATATATGGTGTTGCATTTTATAGATCATTGGCCAGCTAGACGTATCTTGGCCCCCAAGCAATTAAGCAACTCAACTAGGATCAAGAAAGGGGTGTGTAAAAATATTATCAAAAATATTTGACACAATATATGATAGATTCTATCCAATATCCCCCTTAAGTTGGAGCATGTAAGTTAACCATGCCTAACTTGTCCTTGAGAAATTGAAGCTGTACTTTGCCTAGAGCCTTAGTGAAAACATCAGCGGGCTGATCCTTGCTGCCAATATGTGAGAGAGTTAGTATTCCTGCTTCTAGCTTTTCTCGAATAAAATGACAGTCAATTTCAATGTGTTTCGTTCTTTCATGGAACATTGGATTGCGTGCTATATGCAAAGCAGCTTGGCTGTCACAAAAAGATTCATAGAAGGTAGAAAAATTCCCAAGGATGCTAGGAAGGATC
>JACYFF010031958.1:83832495-83846334 GCA_017589665.1 Selenicereus undatus | reverse complement strand
TTATTATTATTATTATTATTATTATTATTATTATTATTATTATTATTATTGTTATTAAAGTTTAACTGCCTAAATGTTGCATTAACCATAAGAAGGAAAATATTCTCTCACTAAGACCCGCTCTTTAGCCCAGAACTAAGGTTTTCAATAAACAAATGAAGCTTCAAAAGTATCATAGAATAATTGCTAGGATGACACCAATAGGTTTGTAAATAAGAGCAACTCATGAAGATTTTAGTCGAGCTCAAAAGATATAGGATAAGCAGTGAAAACATGGTGGAAGCATAAGATTTGAAGAAAATAATTATGTAGTGCATAATATGAAATGAAATCCCCAAGAATGCAAAATGTTTAATTGTATAAAACACATGTTCTAGTGTAAACCATAATGAAAATAAGAATGAATTACGGCAGTTTGCGTGGGAGTTGAGTGAGGGCAATGCTACATTCTTTCTTCTTCAGGTTGTATTAAGAACAAAATAAATAGTCATAATTAGATTTGAAACATATAAGCGTAGAGGCAGAATGAAATGTATATGCTCATATTTTTGTTACCTAGAAAAATAACTATCGTCATGATGCCTCAAGAAAGAAACGCCTTCCTCCCACTCAACTGATGTAATGACATCGATGGAGGATTCAATTTCATCTATTTGAGGAGGCTCCACGACAAGCACCCATAGCTTTTCTAGGTGATCGTCCAATATGGCATATAATGTAAGCTCAGCTTGTGGTTGCATATATTGCAATTTAAGTTTATTAATTTATCTAAACCCATAGGTATGAAACATCAATTAGAAAATACTACAATAATAAGCTTACCATTGCTGCATATCCACTTAAGCCGTTGGTAGTAGTAGTACGAAGAAGAATTGTTGCAACATCTTGAAGAACGGTAAAAGTTCGAGTGCCCAAGTTATCTCATATATAAATTTTGAACAAGAATCTAAAAGGTCAAACAAAAGAATAAGGTGAACAATCTATTACATAATTAAGCACATCTTAACAATTCAATGGTTATTATATAATTGAGCACATCTTAACAATTTAATGGTTAAATGATATTAAAGGAATACCACAAAATGTATACCTTTAAGAAGTTGCATCTTGTGGATGTAAACATGTACAATACGGTATATTGAGGTCAAACACATGATTACAGGAACACATATGGAAATCGGGGCAAGATGCATAGACAATTGGGAAAATACTTTAGACATATGCAAAGATGCAATAATATGAAACCTGCAATTGCACATATATTATAACACAATAGACAAGTTGGGTCAGTAGTTGTCAAAACAAATTATATATAAAGTAACACAAGAAATCTAATACTACATTATGAAGTAAATGATACATTATGCAATAGAGAGTATTCGGTAAGCATGATTCACCCAGCAATGAATAACTTCTCTAAATTAGGGATTTGCAATCTTCTTTGACGTATAAACTATAAGCATTGTTGAGCATGTCCATCATCAGCCCACCTAACACATGCATAAAATACGATTGAACATAGTTATCCATTTTAATTAAAATTTAGAAAATAATTGGTGATCACATATTATATTAATGTGAACAACAATATGGGATTCAATATACCATTCCTCAAACTCTGAAGTATGTTCGATTGGTGGATTAATCAACAATCTGCTTCCAAGTATTGTAGAGACCATAATTCCTAAGGAATATATTACAACATATGTTAATATGGTAAGCAAAGGGAATGCGAAATGAAGAGAAAAGGGAATGCCAAATGCAATTGTTGGCAATGATAAATAATATACACACCTTTGTACCCTCTTGCAAATAACCTAGATGCAAGTAGTACATTTTCAAAAAATAAATTAAGGAAAGTTGGTTACCTTCAAGTTCAGGAAAATCTCCTCATAAGGTGAGTTTCAGTGAATTTAGCCTACAAAACAAAGAGTAATCTACCAATAGGATCTACTATGCAACAGAACGTTTAAACATTAAGAACAACATAACAAAAAGGCCAAGGTATAATTAGTTGGAAGCACATACTGCATATCACAAATAAGCACATCTCATTTAAGGGTTTGCGCACATGCTTTCTCACTTTTGGAAACAGCAACTACTAAACCAATGATGTCTGCACAACGAATTTAGTAAGAGGCATGTACAATGGGGTTGAATACTTCCCAAAATCGTAGTATACTATATTTACCTATTGTTTGTGCATTGGGTTGTAACTGTGCAGAGACATCAACAAAAGGAACAAACGATGGTAGGTGGTGGCATGGGATTGCATTATACTCATCAAGCAAATCTAGTAATTGAGTCTTATGAGTGAAGAATAACTTCAAGTTATTGTCCACTATTTCTTTATCCTTAGGTGTGGTAGTACTCACTGAGAAACCAGAGAGGCAATGTACTTGATCAATTTTCAAAATAACCATCCATCAATCAATTTCTTTGTCCATTATCACGCCTAAAATCTCATTACACTGTCAATGTATAAGAAACTATATCATTAATAAATTTAAATAAATTGTGAAAGCGAAATAGCAGAGAAAATTGAAATACCTCATCATCCATAAAGACAGCCTTCCAAAATTTATGATTGTTATATACTTGAACAATGTTGATAGAGGTAAGACTACCTACATCTAGATCTCCCCAGACCCTACGAAAGCGGGACCTACACTAGGAGGTGGTGTTGTTGTTGTTGTCGTTGTTATATACTTGAACACTCAGCGTTCTCATCAACAGTACAAAAATGAATATAGACATACTATAATAAGATATGCCACTAATGGCATAAAATCAAATGAGAGATATGTCATCATACCTGTAAAGGTATATAATCAAGTTAGAAAACGTAAGTACAATAATTGACAAAATATGTCGATTAACTTGACCAAAGTGGCATCATAACGTAAAGCGAGTTTATGCCCTAGTATACATACAAAAAATAAATCGGATACATTAATGACAGCTTCGACATTTTTTTTCATTATTCACAAACATGTATGCCTAAATGAGTATTGATTTAAGAGGAAAAATATATTCTTTATGATTATGTGGTATTATGTGAATATCATTCTGTTTATGAAAATTTTAACTTTCCTCTTAAGATATAGAATGTGAGGCCATTTCTTAATAAAAAAACTGCCACCATAAAGCAAAATAATAGTAAAGAGAGGTGTCCTCACTAATAAGCTAAGGAAAAAAAAACACAGAAAGATGGAAAATTTATGTACTTCAAAATCCATACAACATTGTTTATCCATAATGTATGCATGAATTAAAATGATAAATATAAATATACATCCGCATTAATCACGATTAGGTACGTCATTGAAGATTTCTTTGTATACAACATTCTTAGTGACATTATTACGGATATTACTCTTATTGCAATTTAAAAATTTTAACCCAGATGGGGACGTAACGCGGAAATTGTAACATAAAATTGTCCATGTGAGAAGACTGGTTTCGGAAGGTACACCCCAATGTGCTTGAGTGTTTGACCTTGACTTTTGGCGATTGTCATTGCGAACGTCAATTTAATTGGGAATTGATGTCTTTTTAATGTAAATGGTGTGTCATCTGCAAATGGTATCAGGTTAATATGTGGAATACTCACTTTTTGCCCAATATTACGCCCAGTAATAGTCCTTGCTTCGAAAACCTTACTCCCAAGACATTCAACATTCAAGCGTGTCCCATTACACAACCCCAAATGTGGATCAAGATTCCTTAACAACACCACTAGCGCACCTATTTTCAATTGAATTTCATGGTTGGACAAGTTTGAGAAAGTTAACCGATTTGGTATTTCTGATGGGTGAATGTCATCGATGTCGGGATGTTTACTGCTCTCTTGAAATGTATCTGAACTTAAGTATGTGCGACAACTTCCAGGAAGCATTCCTAAAATTTGGGAGTTTAATTAATCAACATCTTTATTTGTAGCAACAGGTATGCAGCATTCCTGCTTGTAAGAACCATCATTGTATCAAGTAGATAACTCAGGGTAAATTTCTGATATTAGGTTGTTCATGATTGTCATTTGGCATGAGGAACTCATGAGGGATTTGTATCCAATTTGCTTCGCTCCCTTCTTGTAATGATATACCTTCCAATGTGCCATTACCAATACTCAAGATCCACTCTACAAAATGTCGCAACCGTTCATATTCATCATGGCGTAAGTTTGGATCCCTAAGTCGCATATTGATCCTTAAATGCATGACTGCGCAATAAGGCCAGAAATAGGATCTAGAAATTGATGCCGCAACTGTGTCTGCTCATCCACCTTTTGTGAAAACAGGACGTACTTGCTTGAAATCGCCACCAAATACAAACAATAAAATGATTGATGTTGATTGCCACATATATCTCTAAACGTACGGTCCATTGTCTCAAAAACGTGACGGCGCATCGTTGGTGCCTCATCCCATATTGCCAATGCTGTTTCACGGATCAACTCAGCCAACTCTGAATTCTTAGAAAAGAAGCAATATTATGTGTCCATAGCATTAATAGGGATCTTGAACACTGAGTGAGCAGTTTTCCCTAAGGGTGATAATAACGTTACCATTCCGAACAACGTGACTGATAGAATAATTTTTCCTTTTGAACAAAGGGCAGTAATAATAGCTTTCCAAATACAGGTCTTGCCTGTTCCACCACTGCGATAAACAAAGAGGCGTCCTCCTTCATTGGAATCATCCGCAGTAATAACATTTTGAAACACCTCCAGCTGATGGAGTTCAATGTAGGAAGCAACAAACTTAAATTAGCAGTTTCTTTGGCAATGTCATAATCTAGTTACTCCCTAATTAACCGATTTCTAAGCTATTGTCCAAAATCAGAAGAGGGCAATGGCATCAGAGGGAAGTCTTTCAGAGAACGACCATTTCTATTTAGAATAACTTGCAATTCATATAAACCAATATTTTTCTTTGTTCAGTACTTAAACGCAAGTCATCATCCCGATGTTCACGTTGCAATCTTCATTCCAAGTCATCAGTCAAGTCTTCCCAGTGACCTTCCCACAGTATGTCAGGTTGTGCAATCTCATTGTACATAAGCATGGAGTAAAACATAATCCGTAGTTGCACCCCAGTAGCCAATGTCGCTGCTTCTGTAAGAGCATCAACCCATTCACTATTATAACTTACCAATCCCCTTATGCAGCAAGCTTCACGGAATGTAGGGTACAATGTGCCATGAACTGTTCTCAAGTCATCAAAATACGTGGCCCCACAAACAATAGTAAGCTGCATTCTTAAGTAATATCGCTTTCCTGAGTTAGGATTTGCAAATGGTAGTCTTCCGATACATGCATGTTGTTGATGTTTGGTCGAATTTTTAACACTCCTATTCCAAATATAATACATCAAGAATTCAGCATATGTGTACTATTTTGCTTCAGGGTCTTCTATGTTGACTTGAAGCCATGCTGTGAGCATACTAATTTGTTGTCTGGTCATATCAAGAACATCATCCAAGTTATCATCTTCTTAGAAAACAATGTTATGCTGCCCTGGTAAATGATATTATAGCATTTCAACATATGCATATCGGTGTGTTATTTCAAACTCAAATATTAGCCACATTTCATCTATAGCTGATACGTGTCTACCATCTACGTATTGTGCAATCTCATCCACTTCTACACATTGATTGTGGCCTCCTTCTCCATTACGTTGACCACTTTTCTGAAGGATGAATGTAGCTCGATCGAGACCTTTATGCATATACTTATGAAGGTATTTGATAACCTTCTTTTGTGCATAATGCTCAACATTGATGTGTGCATCATACTTCACACACAAATAATAGTTATATGGAACAACCCACCGATTATTGATCTGGTTGCCATTAATAGTAATCATTCTGCAATCATCTCTACGTCGATATCTAACAAACCCATTTTCTTTAATAGTTGTGCCATTAGTAAAGGCCTTTGGGTAGTGCTTTGTGCACATTGGTCCATCCATACAGGAAAGATAAGGATTAAGCACGCCACATGGCCATACCAATTTCATATGCAAGCGGATCTTTATCTTGTTCAGGAAGCTCGGCGCAAATGAAGGCATTGATATCCTTACAGCAAGTAGGTTTTTCATTAGTAGCAAGGGTCAAGAGAATTTGAGTATGGGACAACCCTCATTTTTGGAATTTAATAACATTTATATCTACAAAATAGAAAACACATCAAGGCACCAAAACTTGTAAGAGCATAGTGAAAAAAATTGTTTCCCAATTAATATAGTTATGGTGACAATGCTACACAAGTGCAGACAAACCTATAACAATGGTGCCAAGGAAGCTTTTCTTCTTGAAATTGCACATCAACTCTTGAAGCTGTAATCAAAAGAAACGGGCTACAATATCTGGCTTGTCATTCATAGATTGTTGTGGTTGTTGATCAAGTGCTTCTCGTATTTCAAGCCAATTTGGGTTATATCTAAATGTGATGAAGAAATCTAGGTGCCCAATATGTGCACATATTGCCATTGCGTCAAGGAAGTGTTTCCTCATGTAGCGTGGACCTCTAGTAAAAGAGGAAGCTAGGATGCACCTTCGACCAATGGCGCTGGCATTAGATTCGCTAGCGGTGATAGCGTCTTCTAAACCAGCATAAAGTGCTATACGTAACACATTTTGGTGGTCTCGTATGTAACGGAGATGTTCATGCTCAATAACAGTGTAACAATAAATTACAAATTATAGAAACAATCTCCCTCCTCAAAGCAAAATATTTACTTCACTAACCCTAAACTATATTGTGATTGCATAATATATATTGGAGCAATGCAACACCTTCACGGTTGCTACTTGACCTTCAACTAAAGAAATGCCGCGTACCCATCCATCTGTTCCAAAGGGAAATAAGAGTCGATATTAGAGGGTCATATAAGAAGGATGGGTCCCATATATTTGCCTTATATTGCCGGCAACTGTTCTTAATATTATGTCAATACCGACGGCCTCTGCACCTTCACCTCTAACAATAAGAGCAGCAACTTCATTAGCAGTTGGTCGTATATATTGCTCTCCTGGCCTTGCAATGATGATGTGAATGCGTATATTATGAATATTATCAGTGTTGATAATGTCTCTTACCTCGGAAAATACTTGTACATACGGATTACATGTATTCAACATTTGCTGCAAATTCTCTGTGGTGGATGAATTGACCTCATTTAAACAAAGTAATCAATAGTTTCTCCCATCGAAGTGAAAGACAACAAATGCATATATTCTCCATAAAAATTATATCATTCAACAATGAATTAAGGAGAGGCGGGGGTGCAGGTAAAGGAGTCAATCTAACTTGACCAAAATGGCAACATAACCTAAAGCCAGGTTCATGTTTTCTGCCGCCACGCATCTTTTCGTCATACCACATTGTCGCATTACAATGAATGTAAGTTGTCATGATTCCAATGAATGTCCACCGCTGTGTGAATCTTTTCACATATGTGTTCCTTCCCGATCATGACAAATTGAAGTTCAACAGTCTTGCTTCTTCTTGATATGGCTGACATTGAACAATATACCTAGCATGGTTGACATCTCTATATCTCTCTGTGAACAACCTTCATCTAGCATTAAGGCGAGCTTGCTTGTACCTCAACCACTTTTTTGTGGAGTCTGTAGCCATATTATTCTCCTAGGAGCCTAAATATATATATATATATATATATATATATATATATATATATATATATAATACATGAGTTATTATTGAATTGAATTAATATGTCTATATTTTGTTATGCGTAGTAACACATATATGGATATATGATGTTTTATTTGTCATTGTTTGTTCAATTTTTATTTATTTATGTATTTTTTATACACAAAAGGTAACTTAACATAGATATTGTGTAAGTATTGAACATGGTTGAAATTAAATGATTGTATGATTGACAGTTTTGAAATATATTTCATTAGGTTGTGCAATCATAAAGTCTTAATAAATGCAAATAAGATGTCTGATTTGAATAAAGTGTGTTGTATTGTGTTATTGTAAACATTGTCTGTAGTTAGACTGAATCGTTGTAAGAAGTATTGAAATTACATTTAATGCTTGGAATCATCGTAACTAATGATACATCTAGAGGCACTTTACGCAGTTTGTTTTAAATGGAGGAAAAATATAAAGAGTAGGTAACAGTTATTCTTGAAATTAATTATAATAATTTGTGAATGTATATGTATTCTCATTTCTAATTCTATTGAGAGTTAATTAAACTCTTCAATGGATAACATTATGTCATAGTGTCACAGATTATTATACTTAATGATATTTTAATAACATATTGCACTAATTCAATAGACAGAAATTGAAGATTGATATGCATGAGGTACCGCTATTTTTTGTATCCATTTGTAGGATAGTTTTATGCGTGCATTTTTTTATTATTTTTTGTTGTTCGTTACAGTGTGGAATATTGTCATTTTTACTGCAAATGCCTGCATGTTTGTAGTTGATGGGTTTTATATGTTCTAATCTCAAGAGTACTAAGCTATTGCTACACTACCAATGAAAAATCATGTAGGCGGTAAAAGATACAACATTTGTTGTTCATGATCACAATGAACTAAGTAATTTTTCTCACAATATTGAGTGATACACAGTTAATATCCTTCAAATTAACTTAAAGTTAGGAATCATCAAAGAAATCTTTGGTTGTGTGAAACAATAAACCAAAGGGAGTGGGGAACATGAAAATAAAACAAAATGCGAAAATCGTAACTGACAACATAATCATATTTTCTAAAATAAATACTTGAAACAAACATATTGTTAGTCCCTTTTAAGTGGGGAATAAGGGCTATTCCTAGCAACTTCCTCACTTTATTGAGACTTACAGGGGAACAATGAGCACTACATTCTGTGCTGAATTTGTGGAATCAACATGTGCATATCTATTTGCAGGGTCGATATTCAACGACTACAGGAGGGATCATCTTAGTTAATGAATCACCAGCTATTTCAGGTCACCTAATCACCTTGTAATATAGTTTATTGCTACACCAAAAGTCATTACTGTTAATATATTTTTAAACATCAGATTATTCAAGTGTGAAATAATCATTTTTTTTTTGTATTATTGTTTTTATGGGTAGAATTGGAAATTGTTGTACTAGTAGTGCTCTTATTTTTTTTAGTAAATATTTATATTCTAATTTCAAATATATTTAAATTTTAATATTTTTATTTAAATTTGAAAGTGTGTAACTATTCCAGGTATACGTTGTTCAAATAACTATGATGGAGCACAGTTTACAATTTATGATATGACAAGAATAACGAAGTAGGTTTTAATAAAAAAAAATAGAAAAATAGTTAACTAATTAAGGGGGGTAGCAACGTCACAGGTGAAGAAGGAGGGAGGATAGCAAGTTTGGGGTTTTAATTCCAATGATGCAACTAATGAGATCTTAACGAGATGATTGGTATAAAGTTTTACACACCAAAATGTAATTATGTAGCGACACTTATGAATCCTCGTCTCCCTTTCTTTCTTGCTTAATCTGCCAAGTATATGCAAAATTAGGAATTACATTAGAAAGAGTAAACCTAACTATATATGAAAAATATCGAAGCTTCATAATTAGAAGAAATCACAGGTTAAAGTTGAATCCTCTGACATTATTACCATGCCAATCATGGTGATAGAGACTATCAACTTGGAGGAACCACTGGCAGACATGAAGGCCACACTGGATAGACTCTTAAAAGAAAATGTACAAAAGGATGCCCAAGTTAAGCATCAAAAAGAGCATATTGCTGAGCTGGTGAAGAAGCTAAAAAGAAATCCTTTGAAGCTTCCAACAAATGGTTAGGCGCTGAAGATTCTGATAAAAAGTCTAACCACAGCGAAGAATATGACGATGAACACAAGGCAAAGAAGGACCACTGCTTAGGCTTGATGTCTGTGAGCAAATTCAAAGCTTGATGGCAAATGCAGTCAAGGCTCAGTTGGGAGGAGGGTCTTACGAGATCCACTTGTATACAAAGCCTTATACGAAGAGGATTTATGCTCTTCGCATGCCCCATGGCTATCAGCCTCCCAAGTTCAATCAGTTTGATGGCAAGGACAACCCCATACAGCATATCGCTTACTTCATTGAGGCGTGCAGTAATGTTGGCACAAAAGGAGGCCAGCTAGTAACGCAGTTTGTCCATACTCTAAAAGGGATTGCATTTGACTGGTACACATACTTGGAGCCAGAGTCCATTGACAGTTAGGAACAAATGGAGCAGAAGTTCCTGAATCGGTTCTACAGCACTCAACATGTTGTTAGCATTACAGAGCTAATAAACACTAGACAATGGAAGGACGAGCCAGTTCTTGACTATATTAATCGCTGGAGATCCCTTAGTCTCGAGTGCAAGGATCATCTATCAGAAGTTTCAGCTGTTAAAATGTGTGCTCAGGACATGGAGTGGGATTTACTATACATCTTGCAGATAAGTAAGCCTAAAACATTCCTAGAATTGGCAACACGAGCTCATGATATGGAGCTTATAATTGCCTATTATGGAAGACGGATCAATGATGATGAATCAATGACATCATCAACAAATAGAAACTCCATGCTTAGAGGCTCTAAAGAGAATGGATGTCCCTATTCTGAGTCTGATGCTCCAGAAATGCTTGACAAACTTCTTGAGAAAGGGCTTATAGAACTTCTAGAGTCAAAGTGTCCTGAAGAAATTGGAAGAACTAATAATCCCAAATATTGCAAGTATCACAGGATCATCCGTCATCCTATAGAAAGGCGTAAAACATTCAGGGGACAAGTCCTGCAACTTATAAAAGAAGAAAAAATCATATTAGACGAAGACGACACTGAATAATCTGATTGATCGTCTGTTAAGATCATATTGGAAAGTGCTTTGGAAGAGGGCGACCCAAAATTGGCATTTAGGGGCAGGCTTCAAAGTTAGCCTCTATAGACTCCTAATTAATCAAAGAACTTACAAACTTTCAAGTCACTCCTTTTATAGACTCGAAGACTTTCAAGCCATTCATTTTAGACTTTCAAGTCGCCCAAACTCTAAGACTTCTAAGTCAACCTTTACATGCTTCTGAGTTGATAAACTCTAAGACTTCTAAGTCAGCCTCTACAAACACCTATGTCATCAAACTCTCTTACCCAAAAGTTAATCCTGCCATACTTTGAAGTCAATCATGCAGACTTCAAAATCATCAAATGTCGTGGACTCTCAAGTCCAACTTTTAAGACTCCTAAGTCATCAAATTTTATAGACTCTTAAGTCTTCAAACTCTCACAAACTACCAAGTCATCAAAGTTTCAGACTTCTAAGTCAGCAAAGTAAGAGACTATCAAGTCATTCAAATTCAAGACTCTTGAGTCATCAAATCTTGTCAACTCCTAAATTGTCACATTAGAAGATTTTCAAGTCATTTGTATTAAGCTTCTAAGTAAAAAAACTCCAAGACTTCCAATTCAACGTAACTATATGCTTGGTGAAGACTTTCATGTCACTCCTCAAGGCTATCAAGTTACAAAACGATTTCAACTCTCAAGTCACCCTTAACACCTCCAAGTCCAAACTTCTAGGCTCTTAAGTCATCACAGACTGTCAAGTCACCCATAGGATGCTGAAGCCATCAAAATCAAAGACTTCCAAGTCACCTAAAGACTATCAAGTCAACAAAATTACAAATTTTGAAGTGAATTCAACGACTCTCAAGTCATCAACATTGTAGACTCTCAAGTCATCAACGATAAAAGCTCTCAAATAATTAAAGCTAAAAGCTTCTCGAGTCACCTAAGTTATAAACTCACAAGTCAAACAGAGTTTTTAACTCTTAAGTTATCGAAGACTTTCAAGTCAACCTTATAGACCCTCAAGTCATTGATGTAACAGATTCTTAAGTCTTCAAAGTCAAAGACATCAAAGTAAGGGATTATCAAATCAGTAAAATTCAAGACTCCTAAGTCATCAGATCGCAAAGAATCCCAAGTCATAAAACTCTCGGACTTCAAAGTCAACAAATCTTATAGACTTCCAAGTTGATTTTTTAAAGGCTTCGAAATTGTTTCTTTAAGACTCCTAAGTTAACAAAATTACTGACTCCCAAGTCACCAAGTAGACTCTCAAGTTATCAAAGTTCAAGTCTCTTAAGACATCGAAATTAAAAGGCTACTAAGTTCTCAAAGCTCTAGACTCCAAAATCAAGAAAGTTCTAAGCTCCAGGTTATCAAACTTAAAGACTCACAAGTCATCAAGTTCAAGACGCTCAGTCATCAAATTAAAAGATTATCAAGGCATGTTATCAAAGGTGTTGACCTATAAGTCACTAAGCACGTTTTTAAATAATGTAAACAGACTTTAAATTGCCACTAAATTGTTGCAAACTGTTAGAACGTTCTCAAGTTGGGGGCAACAGTAAGATCTCATCCAGTCATCCTCCTTCGCACTAGGGATATATGTGTCTTCCTTCAAATTGGCAGCCCTTTCCTTCAAGTCGGGCACTGGTAATTTAGGCATCTTGCTTCAAGTCGGCAACCTTCTATTTCAAGTCGATTTCGCGTCTTAAAAGTTTACTTCACTTTATTTTATGATCAAAGCCGTCGTAAAGTCAAGCTTTCAGTGTCTGATCGAAAGGGCCATGTCTTTCCTATCTAACTAGAAAAGTCAAGCCATAATCTGATAAAAAAAATTCAAGTCTGCACTGTTTGACCGGAGAAGGCACCTTTGTTGTCTGATTGGACGAGTCAAGCATTGGTCTGATCGAAGAGTTCAAGTCTGCATTGTCTTATTGATGAGTCAAGCCTCTGTATGATCAAAGGGGTGAACTTTGCACTGTCTGATTGGATGAGTCACATTTGCTGTCTAATTGAACGAGTTATGCCTCATCTGTCTGATTGAAGGAGCCAAGCTGTTGCTCTCTGATCGGGATAGTTGCGTTCGCTGCTTGATTGGATGAGCCAAGCATTCTCTTTTTGATCGGAAGAGTCGCCTTTGTTGTTTTATAGAAGAAGTCAAGTTTTTGCTACCAGATCAGAGGTGTCTAAACGCTGCTCCTTGATCGTAGGAGTCAAGCCTTTGTTGTCTGAATAGAGGAGTCAAACATTCACTTTCTGATTGGAAGAATATGTCTTGACTATCTGATTGGAGGGGGCACACCTTCTCTATCTGAATGTCTTCACTGTCTAATCGGATGAGTAATGTCTTTGATATTTAACTGAAGAAGTTCTGCCTTCACTAACTGAGTGAAGAAGCCATGCCTTCGCAATCTAATGGGAGAAGTCACGACAAGAAGGAAGAAATCCAAAGTCGACACCAAAAAGATTAAGCGAGGGAGGCTTCTGCGAAGAATCAAATCTGTGGGGAGAAACGATTCCTCGTTGTTAAAAGTCGACCTCCCTTTGCAATCTAATTCCTAGAGTCATAGCTAGAAGAAATCCAAGTCAATTCTAAAAAGATTAAGTGAGGGAGTCCTCTGCAAAGAATCAAATATACGGGGAGAAGCGATTCCTCATCTTTAAAGTCGACATCACTTTACAATCTAATTGAAGGAGTCGTGGTGAAGATGAATAAATTCAAGTCAACCCCAACTAGATTAAGTGAGGGAGTCTCCTGCGAAGAAGCTAATCTACGGGGAGAAACGATTCCCCGTCTTAAAAGTCCATCTCACTTGCGATCTAATGGGAGAGTAGTTGATTCAGTAACTTCCTGAAAAAAATGAAGCATTAGTTTAAGTTTTCTAAAAATGGGGGGACCAAAAACAAAAAGGAAAATCCGAAAAAGACGACAAATAGGCCTAAAAAAGGGGCCTAAAAAATGAAATATCAAAAGGTCAAAAAAGG
>JACYFF010031958.1:83790638-83809746 GCA_017589665.1 Selenicereus undatus | reverse complement strand
TTGCAATTTCTCAAAAATATGTTGTTGAGAATTTTTTTAAATATGCAGATTATGCCTAAAATGTTTGAATTTTTTTCATATATTTATGGATACACGTTAGATTTTCTTGAAATATTCTTGAGGTTGGCATATCCTCTTTGATTAGAAGTTTGAGAATTTTCTTTTTGGAATATTTCAATTTTTGTTAAGTGTTGTGGTAACTTGGAACAAAACAACAATCTAATTACATTAAACATTTACCCCTATGATGATGATTGAGAACTATGTGTGAACTTTTGACTCAATGGTTTATGTTCGGTATATCAACTCTGCCGGTTATTGCCAAGTTACATGGATATGTGTATGCTAAAATATTAGACGTTTGTGTGCTTTTGTGTTGATTGTAAAAATTTTGTATTTTGCAAGGATCATGTCAATTGCCGTAATTTCTCGACTTAGGTCTCTCATTATCAAGTTTGACAATTATACTAAGAGCCCATATGTCTCCATGAGGGAGCACTTGAGGCATATGTCAAACATGATTAGTGAACTGGCTAAAATGGGCTATGAATTGACCAATCAGTAACAAGTTCATATTGTGATTCGTTCCTTCCCTAATGACTGGGATCATATTAAAATGGTCTTGGCTCGAACTAAGTACATCATTACTTTTGAGGGCATTAGGCAACGACTTAAGCTAGAAAAAGAGCGGCAAAAGACCACTGAAATGATAAGTGCAAAAGTGCACATGTTAACCTCTAATTCAAGGAATGGTTCTACGAGAAAGAACAAAGGGAACTAGATTTGCAAGGTTTAGTCAAATGAGGAACCTGAGCATGGCCAACAAGGCAAAGAACAACGTGCAAGAAAGAATGATTTAATCTAAGCTAAGTGCTTTAACTGTAACCAAATGAATCACCATATTCGTGATTGCACCGAACCCAATAAGGCAGCTGACAATGTTTGCCGGTAACTTTTGTGTTGCTAGTTATATTCTTCTTTCTGAAACTAATCCTATGTGGATTGTAGGCTTAGGACTCCAAACCAAATAGTTAGGGACCATGAAGCTTTGCTTGTGGAGACAACAACAAGGTGATTGTTAGAGGAATCGAAACATTCAAGCTAATCCTACACAGCGATCGATAACCTGTCTTACATGATGTCCTACTTGCTCCTATGATTTACAAGAGTAATGTTTCCATGTTGATTTTGTTGAACTTAGGTTTAATTTGACTATTTTCATGGCATTGAAGCCTAATTGTTGTTTAAAATCAAATGGTTTTCTTGTGATGGATTGGGCATTTATTCCACTCATCCAAGTGTTTGTTTTCCATATTCACATAATTATGATGACGTGAAAGGTTTATTTCTCATGCTAGATTAGGTCATATAGGTCGTACGCATATATATGCAAGAGCTGGCAAGATTTTTTAGCAAATATAAGTGGACTACCCCACTTGTGAACATTATCTGGCAGGAAATATAACCAAAAAAAAAACTATTTAATTTTATATAGGCTACTAAAAGCCAGATTGCTATTGTAGTCAATTCATTTGAACATTTACGGCTGAATGAATGTGATAACAAGGCATAGAGCTTCTATGCTTCATCCCATTTAACTTGATTTGGTCTTATTTATTTGACCTCATATGAGTTTGAAGCAATGCGTTACTTTAGAAAACATGTGAGCTTGGTTGAAAATCAATTAAAGGCAAGAGATTAAGGACTCAAAGGCCAGATTATTGCTATATATTTGTTGGAATTAGTTAGTGGATATTGTGATGAAAAGGGAATAGTTTATTAGCTAACTATCCCTAAAAGTCTATAACATAATGTTCTTGTGAAAAAATGAAATGGAATGCTCCATGATATAGCAGGATCAACAATTGCACAAAATTATGAATATCCTATTAAGGATATCTCATTCTGTTGCAATTTATGGTCTTGACCTTGTACTTGTAAAGTTGCTATCACTCTATATGAGTTATCGATTGAAGCTTGAAAGTCTTTGGACCTCATAGGTATACGACCCATGAACACGACCCCTCCTAGAGGAGTGCCAAAGTGGGAAGCAAGAGCATCTTTATGGGATACTCTAATCTTGAAAGTTTTTTATTCATTGGACTGCAAGATAGTGAGAGTGTAACTGAAATTCAACCAACTATATATCACATTCTAAAGAATAGAGTTCCAAAGAACGGGGAGATAGTTAAGACTTATCTCTATTAGTTTTTCAAGACGAATTGAATCCCTTCATTCAGCTGAGAGGATGTTAATTGATGATGAATAAGTTTGTCATCAACGTCCATCTTCATCAAAAGCGAATAAAAGTGATCCTATTCTTGTTCCAAGTGGCTGCAAGATAATTGGTCTTGGTTTAAGTGGGAGTAAAATCGATCGAAAGCGTAATGATTTTCGATTATATGAATCTCTACTAAGACATAATTGTCATAAAACATTCCTCCTTGCCATTAGGTAATTAGGTATAATATTTCACAGTACTCCTACAAAATGAAAATGAGCCAAGATGCCTTTTTCGACCTTTCTAAGGACAAGTGGATTAAGGCAATGAAAATAAAATGGAGTCAATAAAGGTTAACAACTAGTTGGCCTCTTATAAGGACACAAAATCATTTGAGAATAGATTGATTATTAAATTGTAAGGTGATCCGGAAAGTATGACTTCCTTAGTGGACCCTACAGATGCAACCAGGGGCCAGGCCCAATTAGATGCAGCCCTCTAGCGGGACCCTTGGGGCTCCAACCAGAGACCCAAGCGGAGCAACCAGTCCAGTAGCCCATTTAGGGGGTCTCTAGTGTGAAATGACCATTTTACCCCTTGCTACAAGAGTTATAAATACTCACCTACCTAGCTCGGAAAAAGGATTGGCTCTCTGGCACAATTTCCCATACTTCTTACATTCTCTCTCTTTACTGCTTTTACCTTTCACTGGGACCCTCCTTTGACTTGACCGTTAGAGAGACGTTCCCCGGATCACAAGGCGATGCCTTTTTTGCAGGTTCGGCACTGGAGGAGACGGTCGTTGGCTGATCTCCACGCCCCATCACATAAGTCCACTCTCTCATCCCACGTCATCCTCAGCAACACTCAGAAAGTTCCGGAAACATATTTAGTGCCATCTGTGGGGAGAGACCGATGAACGATGGTGGTCGGGGAAGCTACACGAGCACGGGCTGGGAGAGATAAAACGCTCGCAACGAAAGCCCCGACACCCCCCGAGGCCCAGGACGCCTCAGAGAGTTCCCGGGCATAACCCCATTCGGTTGGCCACTACCTGGCTGGGCGAGAGGCGTACATCACAGTGGACGCACTCAAGAAATTAATGTTCACCATGACCAACACCATGATGAAACAAGTATCCGAGCAAGCTAAGAAAGTAGTGGAGGCCGCGAGCTCCGCGAGGCCTCTTCCCCGCTTCGAGTACATGCCTGCCATGAGCTGCGAGCCCTCCCATAGATAACGCCACGTTGTGCCCCATCACCATAGTGATGAAATGAGATAGGCCCCTCACGTTGATAGAAATGGCCTACCGTGGGCAGAGAACCGCAACCGGTCCGTTGGGGCAGAGGCCCTACACAGCCGCCGCCTGAGCCAGGGACAACCGACAAAGTCAACCACGGCCTCAACACCGTACGCAACGCACTCAGGACGAATCGCCTGGTTCGAAGAGTAGGAGCAGACCTCAAGGCCTCGAGGGGAAGCTTCAGGACGACGGTGAACCCCAAAAACGTCACTCCGACCACGAACGTACGCGCAGTCCCCCTCGAGACAGGCGCAGGCAGCGGTCTCGCCAACTTGACCAGACTCCGCCCAGATCCCCAAGGGTCGGTCGTACCCGAAGAAGTACGTCAGTGGTGGAGGAAGAAAGGCGCCCCGAGGCTTCCATTAAGGTTTCCAGTGCGACCTCTTGGACGGGGCATGTTCCTTTTTCGACCCAGTTTAGCACAGAGATTGTCAACGCTCTGTGCTACGGGAAAGTGAAGATGCCTACCGTGGACCTATATGATGGGACCACTGACCCAGAGGAGCACTTAGGGGTGTACAAGGCACATATGTACGTCCAAGACGTAGACGATACTATGTACTGCCAATTCTTTCCCGCTACCCTTAAGGGGGCAACACAGTCCTGGTTCAACGGCTTGGTGCCGGAAAGCATCTTGTGTTTCTAGGACCTGGCTGATAGGTTTGTTAACGAGTTCATGCCCAGCCGCAAGAAGAGATGGACGAGCATCCACCTCTCCAAGATCAAGCAGGGACCGCAGAAGTCCCTGGCAGACTTCGTCAAGCGTTTCCATCAAGAAGCGGTCTTAATTCCTAACCTGGATGACGAGGTGGCATATACTTCACTTATGAACGGCCTGAAGAGTGGACGGTTTAAGTTTTCTTTGGCAGAGTAGAAGGAGACCACTGTAGCGGAGGCACTGAGGAAAGTTGTCGACTTCATCCGTGTCACCAAGATCTGCGCCGAAGGGGCGGACGTGCCCAAGAAGGCTAAGGTTCCCGTTGATAGGAACCCTAGCCGAGGAGACAGGAAACTGCGACTTGAGGGCGTCGACCCTCAGCTCACCACGGACCCTTGGAGCATCCTCATGGAAGTGTAAGGAACCTTATGCTGAAAAGACCGCCCCCGATGACCTCAGCCCCAAAACCCCACAATGCGCGAAAGTACTGTGAGTTCTTTGAGCAGAATGGGCACACAACCGCTGAGTGCCAGGAGCTGAGGAAGGCCCTTCACGAGCTAGTGGATAAGGGTCAGATTGACCGATTTTTGAAGAGAGGCCCACGCTTCCTTTGAGAGGAGCGCTAGCCCGTGCGGCCGAGCCCCGAGACGGAAATAATGGCCACTATCGCTGGTGGATATGCAAAGGGTATCACTCGGTCCGCCTTGAAGGCTCAGCTTTGAGGGGCCCAGCAAGTCCTCACGGCTGAATAAGGCAACCGAGTTATAGTGCCCACAATGGTGTTCATGGGGGGTGGGGAAGGCCCACGCTTCACCTCTCCACATAACGACCCCCTGGTGGTAGAAATGAAGGTGGCCAGCGCCATTGTACAGAGAATTCTTATTGATACAAGGAGCTATGTGGATATCATCACTTGGGATTGCTTAAAGAAGCTGAAGTATCCGGGGAGGGAGATTGCTCATTTGGAACACCCCATCTTGGGTTTCGAACCGCAAAAGGTGAACCCCACGGGGATGATCCGTCTCACCTTGTACTTTAGAGACAAGACTAAAGCGAGAACTCTAGAGGTAAACTTCTTGGCCGTCGATGTGCCCACAGCCTACAACGTAATCCTGTGGTGACCTATTCTACACAAAGTAAAGGCTGTCATCGCCCATACTTGCTCTAACTTCAGTTTGAGGTTGACGATGGGAGCATTGGCACAATGCAAGGAGACCAGGGATGACCCGAGAATGCTATCTCGTTAGCATCTGGTTGCTGGTAGAGCGGGCGGCTGAACGAGGGCCCACTGGACCCCTACCGCCAAACAAGAAGCCACGGATCGGACCACCTCCTCCTGCGGTCGAAGCCTTAGTCATACATACGATAACTTCGACTGAACCAGAGCGACCCCGCCCAAAGGCCGCGAATGGCGTTGAACAAATATCACTTGACAAGGAGCGTGCCGACCGAACGGTCCAGTTGGGTAGAGAGATAAAGGCTCCTACCCGACACTCCTTGGTCACACTCTTACAAGAGTATCGTGATGTCTTTGCCTTCGGCCCCAAAGAGATGCCCGATATTGAGCCTACCATCATGGAACACAAGCTGAACATAGATCCCACTCACAAACCAATTATCCAAAAGAAGCGACACATGGGTCGTGTATCCCGAATGGATATCAAGCGTTGTCCTGCTGAAGAAGCCCAATGGAACTTGGAGAATGTGCGTGGATTTCACAAACTTGAACAAAGCATGCCCAAAGGACAGTTACCCCCTCCAAAAGATAGACAAGCTAGTAGATGCCTCAGCCAGGCATGCCCTACTGAGCTTCATGGATGCTTTCTCTAGATACCATCAGATACCCCTATGTCCCGCTAACCAGGAGAAGATCGTGTTCATAACTGACCGAGGCCTACATTTCTACAGGGTAATGCCCTTCGAGTTGAAAAATACAGGGGCCACATATCAGCGGTTGGTGAACAAGTTATTCGAACCCCTCATTGGTTGAACCATGGAGGCTTACATGGATGACATGATAGTGAAGAGCACGCTGAACACCGAGCACGACTAAGATTTGCGGAAAACCTTCGACATGCATGAAGCTTAACTCAAAGAAGTGTGTGTTTGGGGTCCGTTCGGGGAAGTTCCTTGGGTTCATGATCAGTATCCACGAGATAGAGGCTAATCCGGATAAAATCCAAGCAATATTGGACATGAAGCTGCCACACAACATCAAGGAGGTCCAGCGACTGACATGGTGCATCGCGGCCTTAGGACGGTTCATGTCCAGATCCGCTGACAAGTGTTAGCCTTTTTTCCACGTCCTGTAAAGGCGTGCCCATTTTGTATGGGACGAAGAAGCCGATGAGGCCTTCCAAGCACTCAAAGCGTGCTTGGCTCACTTGCCAAAGATAGCAAGCCCCCTTCCCGGGGAAACACTCCAACTCTATCTGGTCGTCTGAAAACGGGCCATAAACGCAGTACTGGTGGTAGAAAGAACCAAGGAACAGATTCCAGTGTATTACATCAGCCACTCCTTAGCCAGGGCAGAGGTAAACTACCCACTTATTGAGAAGTTCACCTATGCGTTGGTAATGGCCAGCTGGAAGCTACGACTTTACTTCGAGGTGCACAGGGTGACCATCCTCATGGACCAGCCCTTGAAGAACGTCCTCCAGCGGCTAGATGCCTCCGGATGACTCTTGAAGTGGGTAGTAGAGTTGTCTCAATACGAACTCATCTTTGAGGCACATCGGGCCATTAAGGCCCAGGCCCTAGCAGACTTTTTGGCTGAAAAAGCCAACACGCATGCGAATAACGACTTACCTGCCCCTCCTCGGAACCTTTACATAGACTGCTCGTCCACCAAGGATGGGAGTGGCGCTGGCCTGATTATTGAGAGCCCCTGGGGAAAACAACATGAGCATGCCTTGAAGTTCACATTTAAGGCCTCGAACAACGAGGCTGAATACGAGGCATTGATAGCAAGAGTGGAGTTGTGCTATACTGTGGGGGCAAATTCGGTCCGAGCGTTTTCAGACTCTCAACTTATAGTTAGCCAACTCAATAGAGAATATGACGCGAATGATGACACTATGGTGGCCTATGTTCGGAGAGCACGCGAGGCCACCAAGCTACTGAAGCACTTCTCAATCAGCCACATACCGCAGTCTGAGAATCGGCAAGCCAACGCATTATCCAAGCTGGCTGACTCTTCCAAGGATAGGAAGCCGAAACACATTCATTGGGAGACTTTGACATAGCAAAGCATTGACCCTCACGAGGTACTTTGGCTAGATAGGAGTTCGACATGGATGGACTCCATACGTGCGCACCTAGCTGATAGCACGCTACCACCGAACTCCAAATAGGCTAATCGTGTAAAAAAACGGGCGAATTAGTTCATACTCTACAACAGAATCCTATACAAATGATCTTTCGCCCGACTGCTTCTGCGCTGTGTGACCTTGGAGATGGGGAGGAAGACATTGGAGAAGTTACACGAAGAGGTGTGCAGTTCCCACATTGGGGGTTGCACCCTTGCAATTACGGCAATACGTACTGGCTATTACTGGCCATCCCTATGAGAAGAAGCTATGAACTTGGTTCGCGCCCGCGACAAGTGTCAGAAGTTTACCCTCGTCCAACGACTGCCCACCACACCCCTAACGCCAATTGACAGCCCCTTACCATTTGCTACTTGGGGCATGGACATACTCGGACCTTTCCCCAAAGCCACGGGTCAGCACAAGTACCTGTTTGTTGCAGTGGATTATTTCACCAAATGGATTGAAGCTGCGGCTGTCGCCTCTATCGCTGCGGCCGAGGTTCGAAAGTTTATCTGGAAAAATGTCATCACCTGCTTTGGCGTCCCTTATATAATGATTTTCGACAACGGGTGCCAGTTCGACACCGCCAAAGTCACAGACTACCTTAGCACCCTAGTGCCAAGTCTGATTCTTCGCTATTGCTCATCCTCAGACCAACGGCCAAGCCGAAGCTACCAACAAATCATCCTTCATGGCTTACAGAAGAAGCTCAATGAAGCAAAGGGGAAGTGGACCAATGAGTTATACGGCGTCCTATGGTCACTTTAGACAACCGAAAAGACCGCGATGGAAGAAACGCCATTCATGTTGGCGTACGGGTTAGAGGTTGTGCTGCTGGTTAAAGTGGCACTTCACACCCACCGCATTACAACATTCCAGGAAGAATTGAACAACGCAGCACTCCGTGAAGCATTGGATCTCCTCCCCTCCGTCCGAGGAGATGCCCTCCTCTGAGAGGCACTCTACAAGCTCCGCATCGCACGCCTCCATGATCGCACTGTCAAACTCCACCCCATCAACGTCAAGGACTTTGTCCTGCATCACACAAAGGCTGTAGCACGCGCAGGAGAACACGACAAGCTCACGACAAATTGGGAAGGCCCATATAAGGTCACATCTCAGATATGGTCGGACACATATCACCTAGAGACCCCCGACAGAACTCCCATCCCAAGGACATGGCATAACAGCAATCTGCGAAAATACTATCACTAGTACTTTTCCTTCGTTCAAGCACAACATCTATGTGCTTATGTTCTCCATGCAATAAACATAATGGCTGCGAAGGCAATTTTGGATCCATCTCAATGACTTACACCTTCAGCCCCAATGGGGGCTAAGGGTCCTTAAGCACAGCCTTAGGGCCGATCGCTATACCTTTAGCGCCAATAGGGGCTAGAGGTCCTTAAGCACGGCCTCCGAGCCAGTCGCTACACCTTTAGCCCCAATGCGGGCTTGGGGTCCTTAAGCACGACCTCAGGGTCGGTCGCTACACCTTTAGCCCTAATAGGGCCTGAGGGCCTTCAAGCATGGCCTCAGGGTGATCGCTATACCTTTAGCCCCAATGGGGGCTAAGGGTCATTAAGCACGGCCTCAGGGCCAATCACTACACCTTTAGCCCTAATGGGGGCTAAGGATCCTTAAGCACGACTTCAGTGTCGGTCGTTGTACCTTTAGCCCCAATGGAGGCTAAGGGTCCTTAAGCACGACCTCTGTGGCGGTCGCTACACCTTTGGCCCAAATGGGGGCTAAAAGTCCTTAGGTATGGCCTTAGGGCTGGTCGCTACACCTTTAGCCCTAATGGGGGTTAAGGGTCCTTAGACACGGCCTTAGTGTCGATCACTACATGTTTAGCCCCAATAGGGGCTATGGGGCCTTAACCACAGTGGGAGCCAAAGGTCCAGTCGTATAGTGACCCCCATCCCCTACTTGTCATTTCTTTTAGGGTCCACCATCTCACAGAGCATAAGCAAATTAGCAAGGCAAATGCAAAAGTAAACAGGTAAATAGGAGTAAGCGAAACAACAAGTGAAGAGACAAGCAACAAAGCTCAAGGCCCCATTGTAAAAAGTTAAAAAAATTTCATTAAATAAACTGGGGATTACAAACACCAATAAAGGGTCGGGAGGCCAAAGAAGAAAGGAATGAGAACTAAAAATCCCTAGGCATTAGGCATCGGGATCTTCCTCGTGGCCACTGCCCTCATGCGCAACAACTTCATTGTCCTCGTCATCAGGGGACCTAGCCTCGGCATCTAGAGGCGTAGTCTCCTTGCCGTCCAGGCCCTCCTCTTCAGTTGCAAGTGGGTTGAACTCCACCATCTCAGGGTTCCGCCCCTCGGCCTGGGCAAGACGACGATGCGCTACATGCTAGACGCACGCTTCAAAGTAGCCTTCTATGTAGAAGGCATCAAGTGCCAAAGTCACTAAGATCTCCTGAAAGAACTCGGCACTCTCCTCGCGTCCCCGCCTATAGCCCTGGTCCTCGGCCTTGGTCGACTTCTCTTCTTCGGCCTCTGCCTTGGAGCGGGCTTCCTCTAGTTGGCACTGCAGGTTTTCCTTTTTGACCTCCAAGGCCTCCTTCTCCTTCTTCAGCTTCTCCAAGCGGTGCTTGTACTTAGCCGCTGCCTCTTCCGACCTTTGTCGTTCTATCTAAAGATCGCCGATTTGCCCCTACAAAAGGGCATTAGAGCTCTCGAGGTCATGGATCTGCTTCTCCAAAGCAGAGACAAACGGCTTCGACCTCGCTACCTTCAACGCTGGAGCAAAGACCTGGAAAGCACTCCAACGCGATTAGCTAAGGGAGAGTAACCAGGAATAAAAGAAAAAATATGAACTCGGCTTTACCTCAACAATGGTCACTTGCTCTTCATCGACCACGGACGGCTCCGCTGAGTCTGATGGGGCCAATGACCATGACTTGACCAATTTCTCCACCAAAGTGCGATTTGCAGAGGTGTTGACCACCAAGAAATATGCGACTGGGACTTGGGTATTAACCGAAGGCTCCCCTATGGCTTGTGGCGCGGCCTACTGGCTACTTCGGGACCCCCGACAGCAGGAAACCCTTGTGCCTCGTTAGAGGCCGAGCAGTCTCCACACCGCCGATGCTAGGTCGACCCCTCGGTTCCTTTACCTTTTGATGGAGGAGCCCTGACCGTCAATGAGGTAGGAACAGACGTCGCGGCTGCATCCTACCCGCCCTCGGCTCGTGGACATTTGCGAGAACTCACGTGAGGAAGATTCAATGACACCATGAGAGGCTTCTTGCCGTGTGGTGCCAACGACGGCGCCTGTAGGAATAAGAAATCGGTTAACATTTTTCACTCAAAAAAGGCTATAAGGAAAGACGACTGAATGGTTAGTGTCCAAACCTTCTTTGCTTGAATTTCCACGTGCCTGCGCCGCTCTTCCTCACGGAGCCGCTCGTTCTCGACGGCAATCTGCTCTGCGGTGACTTGCCTGGTCTCAATGGGGTGACAGCATCTCCCGCGCTTGCTCTGCACGAGATAAAAGAGAGTTAGGTCAGAGCCAAAGGAAAAAGGCAACATACAAGGAGGATGTAAAGTTCCCTTAGAATAATTTTTAAGAATAAGGATGCCTGCGACAGCCAGAAAGAAGTCATTGGCAAAATATTTCAACTTAAGAAGCCAATTCAAAGGCTCCCTATCACTAGATCTGCTCCGTTTTCGCTCGGGCTCTTTCTCAGCCTCCACTATCCTAGCCATGAAAGAGGGAATCGACCTAGGACGATCGTCCCCTAGAACAAAGTAGTGGAAATAGCAAGCTATATTTATCTCAGCCTCAGTCGGCTCCCCAAAAGGATTCCAGACCGGCTTTCCATCGTTCCAATAAGGAAGATCTCCCCAACCCGCTTCCTGGCATACGAAAAGGAAGTCATACTTTCAGTTTTTCACCTTGGACTTCTTTTCGATGGTAATTATGAAGCCCTTCTTGTTATTAAAACAGTACCACCCGAGATCCCCGGTCTCACTGGGAGCCGTTTGGACCATATGGACCAAGCCAGACGCGTGACCTGTATAAGTTAGCCTGCGCAACTCCCACGTTGGGATAAAAGAACATATGAGTGCCAGAACTTGGGCACAATCTGCGCGGGTGCCAACTCATACTTATTCAAGATCTCCATAATAATCGGGTGAAGCGGAAACCTAATGTCTTAGGAAAAGGCCACTTAGTAGATTGCTATGCACTTGGAGGGCGGCTTATTTACGGTGGCGTCTGCATCAGGGATTATGAATTTGTACCCCGCGGGCAGGAGATACTTCTTCTCTAGTGCCGACCTCTTCAGGGAAGCCACGACCTTTGGGTTGGGGAAGTGGGTGCTTGGCCTGTCCTAAATATTCGAACGCTCAGGCGCCCCTGGGAAGACCACCCCCCTCAGTCACAACTTCACAAGGCCCCTTTTCTTGAGTATGGCTCTTCCTAAGCCACTTACTTCCCCCTCCAAGGAAGAGCTAGTATTAGTAAACTCAACCTCTACGCTCGACCTATGGGAGCCCGAGGCAGAGCGAAGATTACCTTCGGAAGTACCCTTGGCCAGCAACTTATCTAGACTCCTCAATCGGGTGATCATCTTGATCTTAGCCATCCTGCGCTCATGGGTGTCGGTCATACAGGAAATAACTACGTCAATTTCCCATGGATAGACAACATCCTCCTCAATACTGAGGAACTAAGAGTAGAGGAATATTCGTAGCTAGACCACGAGGGAGTGTTGGGCACAAAGATAGGCACTGCATAAGGAATTTTTTAGGTTCCCTAAATTGATTCTTTGGGGGAACGGGCACGACCACCGGGCCATCAATTAGGGTCGGGACGCTCAGAAACTGAGGGTGGTAGTCCTCTGTCTGGGGGCCGACCAACCCCTTAGGAATGTCCCCTCTTGATAAACAGGATAAAGACATACTCATAGAAATATAATACAATAAGAACCCTCAAAGGAGGCACGAAAAGCGTACCTACGAAAGATGAGGTGATTGAAGGTGGCGTTGAAGACGAGGTTGAAGGTACGCACGAACCCTTTGAAGATTTAAAGGGAAAGGTTAAAGAAACACTCGAATCCCTTGAAGATTCAAAGGGGAGAGTTGAAGATGCTACAGTGAATTTGAAGGAGAATTGGGGGGAGAGGCAGAGCTTCTCTCTCTAAATTTACTTCTCTCTCTAGGCAAGGATTTGAAGGGAAGTTAAAATGAGGCCCCCAAAGAACCTTACTTTGCTTATATAGGCAAAGTAAGGGAGGAAGAAGGGGAAGCGCCCCTCCCCAGGCACTCGAGGAAATGGAACCCTGCTCAGCCCCCGACACGTGGCACATAAGAGCCACGTAACCACTTGCAGACTAAGGATTTGATCGCTCGTCAATAGGAACTGTCCCTCACAACTACGGCTGAGAGAAGGCCACTGTACCTTAAGCTCGGCCTTAGGGTCGGTCACTATACCTTCAGCCCCAATGGGGGATAAGGATCCTTACGCTCGGCCTTAGGGTCGGTCGTTATACCTTTAGCCCCAATGGGGGGACTAAGGGTCCTTAAGCACGACCACAGGTTCGGTCGCTATACTTTTAGCCCTAATAGGGGTTAAGGGTCCTTAAGAACGATCCTAGGGCAGGTCGCTATATCCTTAGCCCCAATGTGGGGCTAAGGGTCCTTAAGCACGACCTTAGCGTTGGTCGCTATACCTTTAGCCCCAATGGGGGCTAAAGGTCCTTAAGCACGGCATTAGGCCAGTCGCTACACCTTTAGCCCTAGTAGGAGCTAAGGATAATCAAGTCCGGCCTTAGGGCCAATCGCTACATCTTTAGCCCCAATAAGGGCTAACGGTCCTCCAGCTTAGTTTCATAGCCGATCGTTACACTTTTAGTCCCGAGGGGGACTAAGGGTCCTCAAGCACGGACTCTAGAACGGTTGGTATGACTCTAGCCCCTAAAGGGGGCGCCGATCCAACAGAGGGACCCAGGGCCGACCGTCGCATTCTCAACTCCCTAGGAGGAGCCGAAGGTCCTTGAGTGCGGCCGTAGGTCGGACGCCATGCAGTTAGTCCCCCAAAGGGGGCTAACGGTCCTCAGGCACGGCCTAGGGGCTAGTCTCTACACCCATGTAGGAACGTTACGTGAAGAGGAACGCAAGAACATTAAAGAGAGAACTAAGTTCATACGAAATAGGACAACTTCTTATTACCACTGTGAACAGTTACAGATCAACCTTGCAAAGATAAAGAACGCGACAAAAAACCTGGCTACAAAAGAAACCTGAGGCTACTCCTCATCACTAAAAGGGGGCGGGGCATCGCTGCACCCCAAGTTCTCTTCCTAGCCGCCCGTCGGTTCAGGATCGGCTCCCGAATTAGCGAGCCTTCCTATTTGCGTTCTCCGAAGAGTGCCTTCTTTCTTCCCCAACCAAAATTTAAAAACATCCCAGTTCAGACATTCCAGAACCGACGTCAAGGCGTCATTCGCGTCCCTACTCGCCACTCCCAGCTCCACAACATCGTTGAGTACCATGGTGTAAAAGACAGCCTGAGTCATCTCGAAAATGCGGAAGTCTCGGGCAGACTCCTCGGCCATGTCAAGGTCAAAGCAAGGGCAAAGACTATGGTAGTTCTCAAGAAGTGGTCGAGGAGGACGAGAGATCTCCCTCAAATGCCATTTGAAGGTTACCCTAACGTAATCGGCTGCCTATTCGGTGCTAAGGAAGTCAGGAAACACCATGGTGTAAGGACGAAAGTGAGATTCTCTCTCTCTATCACACTTGCTCTCTCTCTCTCTCTACAAAGGCTGAGGAAATTGGTTAAGTGATCTTCCACAACAGGTTCCACTCTACCTTTATAGAAGGAGTCAGGAAGAATAAAGGACAATGCGCCCCCAAGGAGGTGGCAAAATCAAGGCACCACTCCGCTTACGTCACGTGGCACTTGCATACTCAAGACTGACTATGAACATCTCCAACCACCAAAGGGGTTCGTGGCCCCGCAGCACAACCTGCGGGCTGGCCGTATTGTCCACGCACCTTGCCTAGCTGAGGTTCCAGCAACGGACCCTAAGGCCGACGGTCTCAACCACGGACCCAGGAACCGAGCCCTAGAGGTAACTGTCCTGCGACCACGAGACTCGTAAGGATCGGCCTCATATGCCACGGCACTGAGGCCAAGTTAAGAAAGCAAAAGTACAAGAGTAAATGTGAGGCTCTAAGAAGGAGGACCATCATTTTATTATAAACATTCAAGGAATACATGGTACCCAAAAAAAAAAAGAGATGAGGAAGATAAGATGGAAGGAAGGGAATGTGCATTATAAAAACGCTACAGGACTAAACTATACTCCTCGCCGTCATCACTAGGGAGGAAGGACGCACCATCAGATGTCGAGCTCTCCTTCTCATCTTGGTCGTTGTCCGCCTCCTAATGGTGGGCCTCCAAGATTATGCCCCTATTGAACCCTACCCATGCCTATAAGGTGCTCCACCGCAACTCTTTGAGGATCGACTCTATGATATCAATCATCCATCCGCGCAGAACACCCAATTTCATAGCATCATTAAGGAGCATCGCCAGAAACCCAACGTGGGGCACCTTAGGAAGCTCGAAGTCTCGAGCAGCTTCCTCAACTACGACAAGTTAAAATCTGGGCACAAGTCTTCGTAATCATATGGGAGCGGTAAAGGAGGAAGAGGGAACCCTCTATGGTACCACTCAAAGTTCTCCACAACATAGTAGACCATCTCATCGGTTTTCGGTGAACGAGGGAACCCCATCTTAAAATATCTTTATGCAAGGGAAATTTGCCTACAAAGCGCGAAAGGTAGCCCCAAAACAACGCCATTTTATACTCCACAAGTAGGCGAATTCCCATGCCACCATCCAGCCTCGAAAACCAGGTTGCCTCAAAAGTCCAAACGAACCACAGACTGATGACCAGGTGTCAGCTCAAGATGGGGTAACCAACCAAGAGCAGGTCGTTTCCCGAGTCCCGTCGACCTTCGTTATACAGATGCACTCCACATTTCACCTGACTGCTCCTACAGACATACGTGCAGGTAAAATGTGAGGGGCTAAATGATCCAGAAAGTATGACTTCCTTCGTGGACCCTACAGACGCAACCAGGGGTCATACACAACTGGATGTAGCAGGCCCCCTAGTGGGATCCTTGGGGCTCCAACCAGAGGCCCAAGCGGAGCGAGCAGTCCAACAACCCATTTAGGGGTCTCGAGCGTGAAATTACCATTTTACCCCTTGCTACAGGAGCTATAAATACTCATCTACCTACCTCGGAAAAAGGATTGGCTCTCTGGCACAATTTCCCATACTTCTTACATTCTCTCTCTTTATTGCTTTTATCTTTCACTGGGCCCCTCCTTTGACTTGATCATCGGAGAGGCGTTCCCTGTATCACAACCCGGGGGTGCCTTTTTTGCAGGTTCAGCACTGGAAGAGAGGACCGTCGGCTGATCTGCACGTGCCATCACGTAAGCCCGCTCTCTCATCCCACGTCATCTTTAGCAACACTCGAAAAGTTCCGGAAATATAAGGCTAATGGCACAATTGGCATCAGACTCAAATTATTGCAAAAAGGGTACACACAACATGATAGGATCAACTACAAAGAGTGTTTCTCTTTTATTGTGTACTTTATCCTAATTTCACTTTATCTGGCTATTATTGCTAGTTTGGACATAAAGTAACATCATATAGATGTGCAAATACCAATCCAAAAAACTATGTAAGTGAAGTTACATTGAAAAAGGTCACAAAAATAAGGTTTGTGGACATGTGAGGTCAATTTGTAACCTTAAAGTCTCTTCAACAGATTGGTATACTTGTTTTTCATAGTATGGTTATCTCTAATGGGTATACTATGATTGATGAATATCACTATGATTATACAAAAAGGTCCAAGGATAATTTTGTATTCAAGTTATTATATGTCAATGACTTATTGATAGCTAGAAATGGTATAGAGTTACCAAGCAAGGCAAAATACCTTGTCATCATCTAACTTTGAGATGATTAATGTGGTTAAAGTAGCATATGCTCTTGAAATAAAGTTTTTGAGAGAATATTGAAAGAGGTTGTTCCTTTTCCTTAAGAGAATAACATCAAAAGGTCTTTGAATAATCTAATATACGCAACTATGACCTTATTAATACTCACATCAACAAAGGTGAAATCATAAAGCCTTACAGTAAAATGTGTCCACATGCTACTAGAAAAGGATTAATGAGCAGAACTTGCTTTGTTAAGTGTGGACAGAAGTTTAATGCATGATCTAGTGCATATCAAATTTGGTATCTTTAAATAGATATCAATTGGACCTGATATTAGCATATTGGTAGGCATCTAAGTCATGATGTATCTAAAAGGAACCCCAAATCATGCGCTTTTGGTACATAGGCAACAACTTGCATTAAAAAGGGAGCATTAACCTTGACTGTTACAGGTTTACATGAGAAATGAACCTCAAGATATGTCTTCCTACTTAGAAATGGTGCTAAAGTGGCAAAGAAGCAGTCATATGTGTCTTATTATACGATGAGTTTATGGCTCTCTCCTTAAAAGTGCTAGAGTTTGTTTGGTTAAAAAAAGTACTTGGAATATTTGGTTAGTGGACCAAATAGTACTATCCAATAATCGTTTACTGAAAAAGTTGTGATACATGTATCAAGAACCTCTAGTATTATCATAAGACCAAACAGATTGGACATGAAGTTCGATATTGTGTATCACACGATGGCACATAAAGAGAGTGAACATAAATTATTTTTCCTATGAAGGAAATGGTTATAGAACCATTGAGCTAGCCCTGGTGAAGGGATGTGCTTGTTGAGCACATAAAAGCTTAAATGTCTTCATAGATGACTACTACGCCCTAGCATGTTGTTCACCAATTGTTTTCCCGACGTTCACAAGTGATTATCTAATGTTCTGAAATGCAAATAATTGTTTTGCATAGATCTATTGTTCAAATATTTGAATATGCATTCTTGTTCATGGATGCTTGTTGTGTATTATTGAATGTGAAAATATGTCGGATAGACTAGAGGTTAGTCTTCTCACACGGGCAACCGCTTCCATTGATTTGAGTATTAATGTGAGATGAGACACGATTCTAATTTAAATTATTATAAGGAAAATCATGAGAACTTATTAATTTCACCTTGATAATGACAAAAGCTCGTTACAACATATAGGTAAAAATGAATTTTACCTAGTCTACCTCGAAGAGGCCATATGGGAGTTCAAATTAATGAGTAAATTTAGGAACTCAATTGGGACAATAAGGTGTCTAAATATTATTTGTACAACATTTTGGTTGAGAACTAAAGACACACACTCCATGGGGAATGAGAGAATGTTGTAACACATGTTTCATACCATGTGTAAAAGAGACGACAAACTAGGTTAATATAAGTAAGATCTCTCCCCATATTTGTGTGAGACACCATAAGGTTATGCCCTTATATTTGTACCCTTACGACTCTCATTAGTGAGTTGAGACTCGATTTAATGTTTGTTATTTTAGTGTGTTCCCAAAGGATCACAAATGACTTGGTCTTGTGGGACATGTATAGAAAAAAATGTTGGATTTGGTTGAGAGTCTCGTGAGAAGAGGAAGATCATTTAGGAATCTCAATAATTTCTATTCACTGGTGCCCCACTTATGACACAGGGGTTATAGTTGTGAATATGAAAAATAATGATTTGATGAGATTGAACTGTGTCATATTAATGTGATTGAAATAATTTAGGGCACTTGCATACTTCTAACTACTCACGTGCGGTTCTCGACAAGAGGCAATATATTCTGAATAGATGCATATCATAAAACTCTCACAAGTATGATGGTCGCATGGTCTATTTGCTCAATATGAAGAACATGCAGAAACAATAAAGAAAATAAGCTTCTTTTGGTGGAAAATATGCACTCCCTTATGTGTGAGTAGGATTTATGGGACTTAGGTTATTAATCCACCCATAAGAGGTGCTAGCCTAAATCACACATCACATTGAAATGCTATAAGGAGATATCAGTAATTTCGATATAAAAGCTCTAGGACCTCTGACGGGCTGTTTTGTTATAAATAAGGGCACATTCTAAGAGGTAGCAAAAAAGAGTGGATATCACGAATTTCTGCACATACCCTAGAGCTCTTAGGCTATGGGATTGCGGAGGTTCTCCGATTAGTGAGTTCCTTCCTCGACTAGTGATTCAAAGCCAAGATTCGATCATCTTCCAGTACAAGATTAAGGTAATTCTATGTGCTTAATCCATGTCATTATTTTCCGTCAAATATATACGAACAAATACAACCTTTAAATATATTTAATGATTTTTTCAATTCTTTTTAAATTTCAAAACTTAGCAACAAAAATGTATATAATTAATTTGAGCATTGAAAATCCATTTGTTTGGCAACGTTCTGACTTTTGATTAATGTTCGGCTTTAATTATCCAAAATTAATTGATGGCATGCACGAGGTTGACAATTTCACATCTTTTGTTGAAGAAGTCTATTGGGCATTCACTAATTTGTGATGTTTGGATTATCTATCGTGTTGATGTTAAATTCAACAATCATTATTCTTCTGTAGATGGTTATATAAGA
>JACYFF010031958.1:83760494-83778503 GCA_017589665.1 Selenicereus undatus | reverse complement strand
TATTTAAAAATAAAAATTTAAATAATATGTGATTTAAAATCATCCCAATTAATAGTGACTTTTTCAATGAAGAGAAAATAAAAATAAGTTATTAATATATTAATATTATTTTTTCTAAAAAATTAAATTATAAAATTAATTACAATATTTCTAAATATATTTTAACTAAAATTTTAAAACAATCCACACGTATTGCGAGCTTAGTGGCTATTATTTTAAATTCTACCGATTTACCATACACCCTTATCGTCTTCAACTTCTCCTCTTTATTTATACCCTCATCCACCCCGCCTCCCTCTCTCTTCCACCAACAAACTTCAAGCATCCATCCGTCCCTCCAATTCTCCAAATAACCCAATTTTTTTTAAAAAAAAAATCTAAAAAAATGAAGAGGAATATATCTGAGAAATCTCTGGCTGCTTCACCGCATGCCAAGAAGCAGATGAGCCCTAAGAGCAGGAAAAGCAGTAGCAACTGCTTTGAGTGTCAGAAGGAGAGTTTGGGTACGGGCACAAACACGAAACGTTTCTTGATAAGTGTTTGCGTTCTGGGGAGTCCGGGGCCGTTTCGGTTTGTGGTGAATGAGGAGGATTTCGTCGTCCATGTCATTGATATGGCGCTCAAGTTGTATGACAAGGAAGGTCGACTCCCCCATTTGAGCTCTGACCCTAACAAATTCTTCCTCTATTGTGCCAACCTTGGATCCGACGGTAAGGATTGTTTCCCTTTCTTTTCTTTTCTTTTTTTGTTTGACTTGTTTACATTAAATTGACATGAAGTTCAGTTGAGTCAATGACGACTTTAATTCTGTACGAATTCGGGTGGGCCATTTTAGATTTTGATGGATTGTGGGCCGTTTTGTGGTTAGTCCAGTTATATATTTTTTTCACGGATTTATTTGGCTCCGTTTACCAAATTCAGGCTCAGAATTCGGATATGAGAACTTGTTTAAGGGAGATACATGTCAAATACTTGAATTAAGCATGTGGTGTTACTAAATTTGTTTCATAAATAAGAACAATTTTATACATAAATTTGAAGTGGGTTCGTTTCGAATTAGGTTAATTAATTGGAGCTCAAATCAAAAAGAAGTTGGTGTTCTTTGAATTTTCTCGGGTCCATATTATTGGAGACGAAGTTGGGTTGGGTTAGTTTTGCCGAAGTATGAATTGGCTCATAGTTTTCTGTCATTACAAAACGGCTAAACTGGCCAACTGAAGTTAAGGCAAGCTTGTTTTGATTCGGACGTTATCAATTGATCGATTTAACTATGTTCTCCGCATATATGTCAGTGTCACAATAGATGAATCGAAGCATTCCCAGACATAAAGTGAATCTAATTTCACTAAAAAAAAATCATCAACCTATTTTAATATAATGAAAATTATTCAATGGCTTATTGTGTATGACTATATTAATTATATCAAATATATTGTGATTGATTTATTTTAATTTTTATTATTAAAATTATTTATTTATGGTAATATTTTTATCTAATCACGCCTCATTAAATTACAGTAAATTTAGTATTTATTTTGTTGGTTTATTTCAAATGGTTATATTATATTTTTATTGTGGTCACCAAAAGAATTATGAATATAATACTGTTTTATTTTGCATTTGAATTTTATTGGACAAGTATGTCATAATATATATATATATATATATATATATATGTATATATATATATATATATATATGTATATATATATATATATATATATGTATATATATATATATATATAAATAAAGAAAGCGATCTTGAATGTGCTGCTAAATCTTTCATGTAGTACGCAAAATTCTTTCCATACGCAACTAACTTCCCAGGTAGTTTGACCGATGTTACAGAGCAACTGTTCAGTGTGCTAAAATAATTAAAGAAAAATGTTAGAGAGGAACGGGCCATGTCAATGCTTACTGAAGCCACTCATCTTATTAGACGTCGGTGATGCTAGTTAGCCTAGCCTCTTGGGCACCTGCGGTTGAGGTGCTCAAACAAGACGTGAATATGTAAAAATTGAACTGAATTTTCAGTTAATGAAATCCACTCAGGACACGATAATCTTGCAGATTCAATTTTTATCTGAGGTTTTAATTAAAAGGATGGTCAATTTGACTGAACTGATTGGATTTTAAATAGGGTATTTATTAGCCATCCAAATTTTTATATGCGATCTAATATGAAAAGTCTAAATATAAATCGATTTAATAACAACCATCCCTGTCAAAAAAATATTAGCCATTAATTTGGAGTTTATTTAGGAGAAACATCTATCAACTTTCACTAGTTGTAAGTTCTCACATCTAGTAAGGCATTTTCTTTGCATTGTTAAAGAATGGACCTAATCCATTGAGCATATGGTCTAGGAATCACTCTTTGTGTGGTCATGCTTTGAGTAATTTTCCACCAAATCTTATTAGATTCTTAATTATTATAAGATATATTTGATAAATAAAAATTTTGCACAGATGAATTGTTTACCGAAATTTAATTTTATTTAGGGATATTTTGATGGAAAAGTTTCCAATCGTCTAGTTCGAATGGGAATATTGTTTTGAGAATTGGTATACCATCCATTTATGCAATAAGATTATCATGATAAATTTTCATGTGTGGATTTGATGGGGAATAATTCTTTATTTTTTTTTCAGCAATGAGCCCATGGGATGAAATAGGGTCCTTTGAAACGAGGAACTTTGTGCTGTGCAAGAAGCCAGACCAACATCCAAACATGACAGAAGCAAGGTCCGAGATGTTTTCAAGAAGGAAACATGGGTTAAGTTGGAAGTCTTGGCTCAACAAGTCCCTAAGCTTGAAAACCTTATCCCATTAAATGATCAACATCCATTTATCCCATTCTCCTTCCCCCTGGCCCCCTTTAACATACTATCTATTTTGTGTTACTTCTTTCTTTTTTTTGCCGGGAAAGGAGGTTCAGCTCAAATTATGTCTAGATTTGTAGAAAAGGTAAGAAGCATACTTGTATGTGGTAAAATGTGAGCATCAAATATTCCAAAAGTGAGTTCTGTCAGTTGTTTAGGTTGTTTCATCACATTATCTATGTTGTATAAATGGTGAAACTGGTGTGTGTATATATTAATTAAAGTTTAAATGAAAAAGAAAGAAAAATGCAAATGTTATGTAGTGCTTTCTTTTGAATATTTTGATGGATGACGTATAAAGATGGATTAAACAATTTGTAATCCATAGTTGCTATTAAAATTTAATAATTGGATACATTATAATTGTTTGGTACATAGACCATTAGTGAATTTGATATCGTTATGTAAAACATTCGATCCGCACATTTTTTTTATTTGCATGTGAAAATCAAGTAAAGAAAGCATAGTATATCATAAGTTTTAGTAAGGTAACTTTTAACATATCTACTAGTCTTCAAATGATATTTTATATAAGATAATGTGTGAAATGTAACTTTTTCATATGTAAAAGTTAGCATACATGTAAGTCCATAGCCCATGTTTCTTTTTCTTGAAAACATCTCGGACCTTGCGTTGGTCATGTTTGGATGGTGCTCTGGCTTCTTGCACAACACAAAGTTCATAACTCAATATTAAACCAATACAGGTTGGCTCAAGTAGTTTGACACTTATTCTCTTTAAGCAAGGTCTCAGGTTCGAGTCCTGTAAATGGGGAAAAATTTGTGATGAGAGAACTCTACCCTTTATTTGGGCCAATAATAGTTCGACTCTAGTGAAATGGAAGATCCAAAACTCAAAAAATAACTCAATATTAAACAACATAAATAGACATTTTAAATCAAACTAGTGAACTTATTGTTAATTGGTTTATTGAATGAAACTATTGGCTAGTCACATTATTATTATTTTTTGGTGTTAGGATGATCACATTATTATTAGCTAATGGTATTTACTTCTTTAATAGACGAAGTCGATCAGATATTTATTAAAAAGTACATCTCTCTGTGTAGATCGTTCATATTCACAAAATTTGAATACAAGATCTTATTTAAAATTTAAAAATAGTAAGTAATTCTTTTAAAAATTGAGAATACTTTTCTCTCACAAAATTATAGAATATTCACCTGATCCAAAGAAAGGCTCACAAATGACATTTACCAATGAAATGTACAATCCGATGGATTTCGACACATGATTAGTGCTGGCCATGTGATCACATTTTGAGTTTTGGTTGATTTTCGCAAGGCTCTGTAGATTCTGTCTGAGACTCAGCGGCTGTGTGCGCTGCTCAAAACTGTTTGCAAATAGACTTGATCAATAGATCAGGGACCTGCCCTGACCCGACCTTAAAAAATGAGGGTTGGGGTCGGGTTTTTTGGTCTCTAACCTGCTCCGACCCTCAAATTGAGGGTACCCAACTATGATGAGGGTCGAGTTTGGGTAAAGTTCTTGACCATCTGATCCGACCTGCTGACCTTCACCTTTTTTAAAAAATTTTAAAAAAAAGAAGATACTTTCGGTTTCATTTATTCAAAACTTTTTTGCTTTCACTTTCCCATATCCCCTTAGCATCTTCCCCCCATTCACCGTATCTCACCAAATCTCACTGATTTGGTTTGTAACCTTCTAACACTCTCTCTCTAATGTTTGGATAGTCATTTTAGTGAACTAATCGGTCTATTGGTTTAATAACTAAATTATATATTAGAGTGTTTGTAGTTGCGGTCCGCTTCATTGGAGCATTATATTATCATTTGATCTTTTATTTTGTAAGATGTTTAATATTGATCTTTATAATAGAAAGAAAACTTAGTGAAAATTTTCATTTCATATATCGGGAGGTTTGAGGGTTCGGTCTGACCCAATGACCCGAGGGTACCTGCAGGGTCAGGGTCATGGTTAAGGATATGCCGACCCGCATAAGGGTCAAGTAGGATCAGGGTCAAGAAAATCCTATCTGCTGCCTCCCGACCCGACCCTCAACCCGTCCCGAACCCTCAATTTGATCAGGTCTATTTGCAAATAATGGATTTGTTTATTTTAATTTGTACAGAAATAGGCAGTATTCTGGACAGTGGTTAGCGTTATTTATTTATTTAGGAGTATTTATTTGTTCAGGATTAGTTATATTTAAAATCCTGGAATGATGGACGAACGTGTGATTCAGGGCACAAGCACAGAAAAGCGTTGCGTGCTTCGTGATGATTTTTATTAAACAATGGTTTCCATTTTGGCTTTGCTTCGCATGATTGGATGAGCAGATTATCAAAAATTGAACATGATGTCGTACGTATAGATAAAATATATACAATTATTTACAAGTTGAAGGTGTGGAATGATTCTATATGTTGGATTATTTATAAGGTTTAGAATGATCCTATATTGCATTATTGTAAAAAAATACTAGACGTCAACTTTAAAACATAATACAACACAATAGTTCGACTTAAAAAAAAAAAATACAATATGAGAGTTTGACTTAGAATCAAATTGAAAAAATTATAATATGAGAGTTTGACTTAAAGAAAAAAAGATAATACGAAATTTATGGAGTATCATGGTGCCTCTATCTCTACATTGCAAAAGGTCACTTCGATATTTCTTCATCCAAGTCTGCTTTGTGAGTATTTCAAGTCTTAAACTTATGTTGTTTTTGGAAAGTAACTCTCATAGCACGGATGATGTTCACATCGAATAGAAAACTCTGGAATAGCACCCTCAACATTGTCATTGTCAAAACCAAGCTATTACAACCTAAGTGGATACATGTTAGACATACTACAATCTACTTGCCATTTATTGGAACTTTTACTAACATCATACACTAGTTGGAACTATCCTAGCAAGGGAGGAAGACCTATTCCTCATTTAATAGTGACTGTACCAATTTGTTGCATCTAATTTCTTTCTTATCCCATAGTAGGCGGCATAGTTCTGATATCTCATCACACTTCCTCTCCCTAAGTCATCGAAGAAATATACCAATGACTAGACAACCATTTTGTGCCCCCTTTTCTTTTAATGCAACTATGTGGTTATCTTTGCTTTCTTTCTTAAGCATCTCCATCAAATGATTTAATTTCAATTATTTTTAAGCTTGATCTTGCTGCTACCGAGAGGTTAGTGGATAAAGTGATTGGGAAAAATCAAGACACAGTAAGAAGTTTTAGGACTCTAAAGAGAAGGCAATTTGCTCATTTGTTTCTAGGTGGCATGGCATGTACAACATATAGTTTCTTACTTTTTTGGTTTAATTGATAATTTATTTTTGCGTAACTAAATCAGGAAGTAAAACATTTTTTATTATAGGTTTTTAATGAATGAAAACATAGGGTGGACAAGGATATACTGAGCAAGATCATTTCGAATAAGTTGATGGCTACTCTTAATCAACTTGGTAAGAATGTGATCCTTGATTTTTTACGTTGGGAATGGTTCCCGTTGATGATACAGAAAAAATGGATAAAGCAGAAGTTCTCTTATTGGTTGACACTATTCATTGTTGGTTACATTGTGGTGATATGAAAATGTCCTCCCTGGATAAAGTAAACAATTTTATTCATAGCAGTCATAGCTGTGACTCCTGTGAGGAATGCTCATGCCACTTACCTGCAAAATTCTAAGTTGAAACGCAAGATGCTTGTCGCTTGAGCATTTCTTCAAACCAAGCTTGGTAAGCATTATTTACTTACCTGTAGTGTGCCTGCTGGTGTGACCCCTAATTTGGCTATGCTTTTTCTACAGGTGTATAGGGGGTTGGCAAGCATATGTTGAAGCTAAGCTTCAATTAGTTTGATAGCCATGTATGTTTGACTTCTGAGCCACGTGGAAGCTAGTAATTGAAACTTGGAAGCTGAGCATTGTATGATCTGTTTACCTGCTAGTGTGAATTGCATGCTAATTATATCATATATTTACTTTGTTTTTTGGGTCAATTATGTTTGCACTGTATCATCAGTTTAAGCTGCTAGTGTTTGAGATTTCTCCCTCGAGAAAAATGGGGAGATGAGGGTGAATGTGATGGGTGGGGCGTGGTTTTGAGGAGGGAGGAGAGAGAAAGGGAGGAAAATGGTGATGGTGGTGGGAAGAGAGTTGAGCATTAAGAATTTAGAATTGAAAATTTGGGAGTTGAAGAATCAGCAAATTGAGGAATTGAAGAAGATTGTGAAAATTAAAATGAAGATGATAATTTTAGATCTCTCTAATTATGGTTATCTTTTTTTAATTTTGAATCTCTCTAATTATGTATATTTTTTTATTAAATTTTCTTGTTTCTCTCAATTTGCTATAGCAGGTTGTAGCTCATAATTGGATGTTGTCTTGATGAATAATAAAGATTAGGAATGATGCTCAATGTTGGAACTTGAAAGTCATGTTTTTCAAATGATAGCTCTAACTAGTAAGTATTATTACTCAATGTCATCTATTTAACAAAAGCATTCAAGTGAATTCAAGACAATGCGATTATATTTTATTTTAATTTTGTAGTGTTCATCATGTAAGTAGTTACCATGACAATTTTTCCATTGCCATGAATGCAATGAGAACATATTTCATTCTACTTGGATTTGCTACAACTAGTATATATATTTGTATACAAATTTTCTTACAACCTTTAGTTTGTGTAATTTTGTAGGAAAATACTTGTAATTAATATAGAATGTAATATCCGAAAGAAGAACAAATTTTGTTGTTTTTCTGGGTATTTAATTCCATATTAATTATAAGCATTATTTAAAAAAAAAAACAAATATGGTACTAGCAACAATTGTAAGTGTGGATGAAGTTTCAGCTTTGTACACTTCTAAGTGTGGGTGCATGTAAAATGAGCACACATAATTTGTAGGCAAATAGTTCTTACTCCAAGCCTAAAAACATGGGCAATGGATCTCTCACTACACTTGTTACAAGTGTTGGGAGATGTTCCCCACACTTGTCTCAAGTGTGGGCAACTACTTTTTCTACATTTATAAGTGTGGTTGGAAGCTAAATTAAATGTTGAGAGAAATAACATTTTTTGTAGTGTTGCCTTCATGTCCTTATATTTGTGATGCTCTTCATTGAGGCAGACGACATCCTGAGCCACAATTGCATTATTGTCTTGAACTATAACCAAGTTGTTGTAGATTTGTACCTCATCAATAACTGTTGTGCCCAAAGTCTTGAAATGGTTAGTCACACTACATGAAAGGTTACTTCCCTCTATATTTAATTTGTCTTCTAACCACACTTATAAATGTAGAAATATCAATTGCCCACACTTAGGCTAAATGTGGGCAAAATAAGTATGAGGAGTATTTTTGCCCATAATTCGAAATGTGGGTAGAGATACATTAGCCACACATGTAACTGCAAAGTTAGTACTAACTAACCACATTTGATGCACACTTTGTTTAGCCCATCACCTCACCTAGAGGTGTAAAAACCCGTATTTTTCTCCTCACTTGTACGTATTGTTACTATCATTTATATTTTTTAAAAAATAATGCTTGTAATTAACTTAGAACTTAATACTTAAAAAGAACAGTAATATGCTCATTATTGTTCTAACTTTCACTTATTAAGTTCTACAAGAATTACAAGTATTATTCTTAATATACTGATCAATCAATGGATATACATTAATTATAAAATTGATCGAAAATCAATAAGTGTGCTCTAACATCCAAAAGAAATCATAATTTGTGGACATACGTAACAAAGACTAAAAAATTTACATTCAATGTTGTTCCATTGTTTTGAACCTATCGAATATTTGGTGGACCTGAATGAACATAATAAGTAAAAGTATTTGGTACATATATAGCTACATATAACTAGGGAAACTTACAACACAATGATACTTTAAAAAAAATGGGGGGCAATTGACCCAATTTTTTCACAAGAAGTTGGTGGTGGATTTGGAGGGAAAATGAAGTGACTAAAATTCCAATATGAAGTTGAATTACCAAAATGCCCTTAGTGAAGTGGGCGGCTTTGTTGGCACTATCGAGAAAGAATAAAGAAGTTGTTGAATGTGAAACCCAGGCTTCCACTTCCCATTCACAAGTAGCATAGTGTAGAGATATAATAGGGGACGGTGGAGAGAGAAAGTGGGAAGAAGAAGAGCAGCAGAAAAAGTGAGAAACAAGAAGAACAACAATGAAAGTAAGGAAGAAGAAGAGTAGCTGAGGCAAGGTAGAACAAGAGGAGGTTCCAGTACTGGTGAAGAGGAATAGGGTATCGAAAAGAAGAGAAGAAGGAGGTTGTACATCGCCTGGAAAGAATGCATCATTTAACCCCTGACCACTGCCGCAAGTGCATGGGTAGTCATAGTACAGATACAAAGACCGCTCCTTAGGGACCAATGTAATCTATCGAGTTTTGTCTACCAAAATATGCTAAGTAAAATTCTAATTCAAGAGGGTTCGATTTAACAACTTCTAATTCACTAATTTTTAACTCAATTAGGGAAACATGGCTAGGAATTCATGTAGTTATGAAAGTTGATTGGATCAAAATGATAAGCATGTGCTTTTCTCTAACCGCTTAATTTCAAAGATTTGCAATCTATCCAAAAAGTTAGTCTATTCTTTCGAACTCAACCAAATTTGCCTAAACTAAGCAAAAGTCGTTCTTTCAAACTAATTTGTCTTAATCCAAGTTAAATATCTTCGATTACATTTTATGTCCTCCTAACATGCAAATCTCTCTTTCGAGACGACGTTATATCAGGTTTTATCAAGCTGTCTAATAATCAAATGTCACCTTTTAGTTTTTCACTCAATTGTTTCAAGTGTGCAAGCAAATTTTGGCTAAAAATTTACTCACAACATGATAATCATTTGATAGAACGAAATCAAACCAATCATGAAAACAGGCACAATTCTTTAGATTAAAGCATGATCCAACTACACTTTCACAAACTAATAAATCCCTAAACAAAATAAAAAGCTACTCACTCATGATTAAGAATTAAACAACTAACGAACGTTTTGCGAAATCTGAGAGGAAGGGCTTGACTGAGAATAACCTTCAACCAAGGGTTTCAAACCGCCTCAAGATCGAACACTCACGCTCAAGATTTCTCACCAATACAAACACCAAACTAAAAATCCAAACTAAAAGAATACAAATTTGAGAAAGCAGATAAACTATGCTACTCTTGCTTGCTTTCTATCTATATCTCTATGCATATGCCTTCCTCTTCTGCCGCTAAACAAAGCCCGGAGAGCTCGGACGTTTTCAGCCACATAGTCGAAGGAAGACGAAGAGGCAACAGTTTCTCAACTCACCACGGACCGTGCCAGACACCATGATCCAACTGTGGTCTAGGCTTGAACCAGTTTCTACTCTTTCTTAGTCCACGAGCGTAGCGGCACATGGGTATCCATGGGGGAGGTCAAAATACATCCCTTAAGGGTCAAATGCTGGGTAAAAGGGCCTAATATCCTACAAAACATATCAAACAACCATACTCAAGCATAAATCAAGAATAGGAGTATAAATAATAATATTAAGCGCATAATTCTCCTAAACATGAAGCAAAATAGCCCTAAAATGATGTATACATTAAGCACTTATCAAACTCTCCCATGCTTAAATTGTTGCATGTCCTCAAGTAATGCAAAGAAAAACAAAAACTACACACAATCTCCTCAGGATAGACACATGTAACATTCAAAATGGCAAAGCTGATTCAAAGGCAGTCCTAAAAGATACAAAAATCATTAACAAACAAATTAGGGAATGAAATTTGCAACAACCTTTTGATAGACCACAATGTCAAACTTGAAGCAATCACCCCAAGTCGTCAAATACAGTCATTTCAACATATGAAACAAGTAAGGCTAGCAAGGCCGGTAGAACCTCACTATAGTTATGTGGCTCTCATCCCTCATGTGTTTAATAATAATGAAGGTTTTCTCAATTCTCATTCCTTGGACTCAAATCTACCATAAGCTTGACAAGACTCTCAAATTCGCCATCGCTAATATGCAAACACACTAGACAATCATGAAGACTTTCATAGGGTTGTAATGGGGCTATGGGTAAAGGTAAGAGGGGAACAAATGTTTTGGAAATGAGGAGCTAGAAGCCAAAGACTAAAAGTTAAGCAATTCCGATGCATCATATTGCATCCTTCTTATACCATTACAATTTATCAACAAAATACATCCCCTATTGAAGAGAGAAAGAGTCTAAAATAACAAATAACTTACAATCCCAACAAGGCTAACACTTTCTTCCGTTTTTTTCTCCTTTTTTATTGCTTCCCTTTTTTTTTCATGTTCCTTTCTTTTTTTCGCTTTAATTTTTTTTCCAAAAAGGATAGCCAAGGGGAAATCCGTAACGAACTTTAAATTCCAACTCTTCTCCAAACTTTGTACAATGAAACAAGGGATTTATCAAAATCTCATATCCCTTTACCCAATAGCCAAAATTCACTGACAGATAACAATCCATGTTACTAGTGCCCTATCACACTTGATGCAAAAGAATGAAACGCTCCTCTAGTCTTGGCCTAAGGGTAAGGCAAGTATTTGGCCATGGGCTATAATAGGAGGTTCAAATTAAGAAAATCGGATATAGGCTCAAATAGGCTAGCAAGGGATACAATACACAACAAACGTAGGTATTTGGTCGTGGGGTTTAACAAATCAAAGAAAAAAAAATGTATCAATCATATTGCCTAAATGCATATGCGAAATGTGATCATGAATGAGAATCAAAGCAAGTTCTAGAGAAATAACGCCAAAGAAGAGTCACACATGAAAGAAAATATGAGACTAAATTGATAAATAGCCTCTAAAAGCTCAAAGCTTCACAGGGTATCTACCAAGGTCATGACTAGCTCATTAGTAAATACATGCCAAAATTCATGTAAAAACTCATGGGGTAATTAACTCGCACTCGACATGTGGTTAACACATGGAGCTCATTTCAAAAACTCATTCTCAAACATTTTTATGCACAATTTGGGCGAATCAAAGGATCAAACTAAACTAAAGAAGTCTACCAAATCTAGAAAGACCATCATCGAAAGGTTTTTTTTTCTTTAATTCTTCTTTTTTTGCTTTTTATGAATGCTCCTAGTAACAATGCAAACTAAATGCAAAAGAAACGAATCAAAGAAAAACTAAAATGCAACCTAGAATGAAAAGAAAACTAAATGCACTACTGAAATACTGCTACACAAAACTAAAAACTAAAATAAAAACTCCAAAAACTATCACTAACAACATAAAAAAAAAAGAAGCACATCAAACCAAATTAAGCATCCGACGCCAAAGATAATGACTGACTCCCCCATGCTTGAATCACACGTTGCCATCAATGTGGGCATACAATAGAAAAAGGGAAGGGGTAGCACAGAGCAATTAGAAAGGAGGTGGTGGTGGAGGATGGAGTGGTTGGCCACAAGAGATATGTCAATCCCGCCAGGTCTCTAAACATGCCCTATAGCCCTAAAAATATTGTGTCTGGGAAGCAAGCATCGCATGAAGCTCATCGTGGCGCTATTGGACAAAGTCCCGAAGAGCAGCGCACTCAGAAGCAGCAAATGCTCGAAGGGAATCTTGCTCATCTTGAATAGATCTAAGGGTGTCTTGGAGGTTAGTATAGTTAAGAAGGGATAGTTGAGAGGAAGAACTAGGTTCGGCTTGACTAGAATGAAGGGCTGGATGATGGGGGTGCGGGTCGAACAACCCCATCATCACCAGGTACCTAATAAAGGTTAGCTCGGTGAAGTAGGGTGGTTCGATCGACATTGTGAAGTGGCAAAAGCCAGTCCCCAGGGTAAATCCAACATAAACGCCCAGGCTCAACTTTACAAAAGTTCATAATTTCAAAAGCAGCTTAATCAAGCCGCTCAGACCCGGAAACTCTATATTCAGGATTAGGTTCAACACCCAAAAATCTAGTAATAGTAGTCACAATACCACTAATTACTATCCTACCTTTAGTGTTAATAGCAGCACTATGCAATTGCTTGGTTAAAAAGGAACTTGGGTCAAGCTGGACACCATCAAGCATATAGGACAAGAAGTATAACTCAGACAATCTTAGGACATTCAGACTATCGTCTCGAGCAAAAAGGGAACAAGCCAAAATACCCTGAGCTACTCTAATGCAAGGGTTTCTAATATATGTGCACTTTGATGAACTAGTATTGTACCTAACACTCCCAAAAAGTTCGCCCCAAAATGCACTCGGGTTGAATTCGCGGGGAACTTGGCAGTTCGGTAAATCTATAATACGGGAAAACTGAAGATACTATTAAAGGTACCCAAGTTCAGTTCATACAATTGTCCCTGCAAATAACACGATATATATCCGGCTTGACATTGAGGCCCTCTGGTGACCTCGACATGGAGTGTACTTAGGAATTTTAGGGTCAAATCCCGATGTGTATGCTCTTTTATTTCTAAAAAGTGTCCTATACCACCTCGTGCCAACAACCATCGAATATCATCTAACATTCCTAATCGAGCTAACAGCTCCTTGTCATAATATCTAGGTGCTACAACCATGTGTTCATTCAAATAATTATATCTAGCAACATGATCCGGATGTGTCAAACCAAGAAGGTGAGGAATGTTACCTCTCGCACGTCCATCGGTGGAGGTTCGGGATATCTTTTGAGGTTGAGGTGGTGCTTGACTTGAAGAACCAATCTCTTTGGTGCTCCTTTGTCCCTTGGTTGGTGCCATTGTTGCAAAGACCAACACAAAAACCAAAACTAAAAACTAAATAGAAAATTTTGAAGAAGAAAATGAAGAAATTAAGTAAAAAGAAGAAGAATAAGAGAGAGAAAAAGATGGGTATGGTGGATGAGTGAAGTGAGATGAGTTTGGAGAAGAAGAAGAAGAAGAAAAGAGATGAAATTTATGGGGAAAGAGAAAAGATTGAGTGAAAGGGGATGATTTTGGGTGAAAATGGAGAAGAAATGAGGGAAGATTGAAGGTATTAGCTATGGAGGGTTTAGAGAGAGAAAATGTAGGTGGAGAGAGACAGTCGAGGTTGAAGATGAATTGTGAGGGAGATGAGTGGTCACCGCAGTAGCAGCACACCACGGACCGTGGGGTTTACCACGGTCAAACCGTGGTGTCTGCTGATACAACTTCTCTTTTTATTTTATTTTTTTATGGGGTTGAAACCCCATGGCTGTAGTTCTGGGGGTCTGGCTGTGGTGCCAAACATTTTATTCATAGTTTTTTTTTCTGTTTCTTTTTCTTTTTTTTTTCACAAACTACAAAAATAGTAAATATAAAAGCTAAGGAAAGAAAAAGGAAAAAAGGGCTTGGGTTACCTCCCAAGAAGCGCTATTTTAAGGTCAAGAGCTTGACCCTTCTTCTATACTTGGTCCGGATCAGTAAGTGTATGGACATTGGCTTTATCACGGACCATAAAGTCAAACTTCTTCAGTCGAAGGTATCATCTTAAAAGTTTTGATTGAAGCTCCTTCATTTTCATGATACGGTGCCATAATGCTTTATTTACGTACAAAACAAAGCGCACTCTTGGCTTATCAAGCGAGTTACTATCAACTTGTTCAACCCCCAAATCAAAATCTATATCAAATCCTTCCATAGAAGGCATAGAGAGAACAGTTTGTGTGAACCTACAATAGTCGCTCATAGAAGACTCGTTAGGAACAGGGACCTCAACCTCGGGCATGTTAGGTGGCATAGGAGCAGCAAACTTCACCTTAGCATAACTTTGTTCGGGGTCCTCATAAGAAATCCAGTAAGAATTGTGAGGATCTTCACAATTCAAGACTTCCTCCATGTCAATCTCAGGGGAAAGGTGTAATGCATCCAATAAAGAAGAACTAGAAGAAACCACGTCTTTCTTCGTATGATAAAACACAGCATAGCGCCCTTCTACCTCAAATGTAATCCGTCCCTTTCTTACATCAATGTGGCAACCAGCTGTAGCCAAAATGGGCCGATCTAGGATAATTTGAGCATCATCGGTCTCGGGCATTTCAACTATGATAAAGTCCTCCAATACCCAAATATCTCCTATATTGACTGGCACATTATCCAACCTACCTATGGGTTGCGTCTCAGAACAGTAAGCTAATTGTAGTGAAAAGGGTGCGACTAGTAACTGTCCTAGGTGAACCTTATGAAACAAAGAATCTGACATTATACTGATGCTTGCACCTAGATCACATAAAGCTCTCTCAATTTAAACGTTTCCCGCAATACTAGGGATAGAAAAACTACCTGGATCAGGGAGCTTAGGTGGAAAAACTATTGGGATCTCTATAGTGTCATTCTCTACCAATGTGGTAGTCTTGCCACCATTGTTTCTATCCTTACTTTCAGCCATGACTATTTCTCTACCCTCTTCCATAGATATATCCTCATGGTCAATTAAGTCCTCTACTTCTTCCTTCAAGGTGACACAGTTACAATGCCCATGTGGGTTAGATTCGGGCTTGCCAGGAAGTCTGTCTGGGGTTGTAGATGAAAAGCTCGCTTTTTGGGCTTTCAACATTCTATTATGAGTTGTAAGTATATCAACCTTTGAGGCTAATTACTTAATATACTCATCCTATTTTTGTTACGTCATAAGCATACTTTCCATCATTGCTTCTAAATTGGACTTTTGGGGCATTTGATAAGGGAATGGGGGTCTTTAAAAACTAGGGGGTGGTCTAGCATTAATAGGGGGCATATTCGATAGGTTTGGATAAGAGTTATAGGAGAAATTCGGATGATTCTTTCAACTCGGATTATAGGTACTAGAATAGGGGTCTTTGGCCGGTCTCGGGTTGAAATTTTGAACATAGTTAACTTTACTAGGAACTTGGGAAAAATGACTCCCAACTTCACAATTCAAAGTTGCATGCTCAATAGAACCACAAATTTCACAAGGGGAGGGGGCACTAGAATTCATAGCATTAACATTCATTCGGTCCAGTCTTTGAGTCATAGCATCTACTTTAACAAAAAATAAAGTAAGTGCATCAACTTCAAGCTTACCTCCAACCCATTTGGGTAGGCCTCGTTCGGTGGACCACTGAAAGTTGTTAAGTGTCATCTCCTCAATTAGATTATAGGCTTCATCCTCAATTTTGTTCATCATGGTTCCCCCTGCCACTGCATCAATAGTAGATCTCACAGGTTGGGTCACACTATTATAAAAGGCTTAGATAATCATCCAACGCTGAAGACCACGATGGGGGCATAAGCGCAGCAAATCTTTAAACTGCTCCCAAGCTTCATAGAGCATCTCTTCATCTTTTTGAGTGAAGTTGGTGATCTGATTTCTCAAACTTGCCGTTTTGTTCGAAGGGAAAAACTTGGCGGTGAAGACTCTTGCCAACTCATCCCAAGTGGTAATGCATGCAGATGGCAAGGAGTGCAACCAAGCCCTTGCTTTATCCCTCAATGAGAAAGGAAATAAGCACAGGTGAATCGCATCAATAGAGACTCCATTAAATTTTAACGTATCGCACACCTCTAAAAAGATTAAGAGGTGTAGATTCAGGTCTTCCAAAGGCGTTCCTCCGAATTGGGATTGTTGCACCATCGAAATGAGTGCCGGTTTAAGCTTGAAATTGTTGGCATCAATAGTAGGGTGAGCGATGCTTCAAGCGATCCCTTAGACTCCAGGGGTAACGAAATCTCGAAGTGTCCTTCTTTGGTCACCTCCTCCTCCCGCCATGTTTGTTGGATTCCTTGTTGTCTCATGTATTTGTGCCTTAATCCTTTGCTTCTTCCTCCTTAAGTAGAAAGTCCTTTCAATCTCAGGATTGGGTTCGTACAAGATTGGACTTTGCATAAATAGGAAAAATTCGTGCAAGCACTATCACCAACACTACCAGCGCAATCAAACAAGAAAATAAAACGAACATAAAAGCAAAAGGCAATAAAATACTTAGTCACTTTCATAAGACTAACTCAATAGTCAACAGATTGATCCCTAACAACGACGCCAAAAACTTGACCATTGCCGCAAGCACATGGGTAGTCGTAGTATAGATAAAAAGATCGTTCCTCAGGGACCATTGTAATCTATTGAGTTTTGTCTATCAAAATATGCTCAGTAAAATTCTAATTCAAGAGAGTTTGATTTAACAACTTCTAATTCACTAATTTTTAAATCAATTAAAGAAACATGTCTAGGAATTCGTATAACTATGAAAGATGATTGGATCAAAATGATAAACATGTGCTTGTCTCTAGCCGGTTAATTTCGAGGACTTGCAATCTATCCAAAAATTTAGTTTGTTCTTTCGAACTCAACCAAATTTGCCTAAACTAAGCAAAAGTCGTTCTTTCAAACGAATTTGTCTAAATCCAAGTTAAACATCTTCGATTACATTCTATGTCCTCCTAACATGCAAATTTCTCTTTCGAGACGACATTATGCCAAGTTTTATCAAGAGTCTAACAATCAAATGTCACCTTTCAATTTTTCACTCAATTATTACAAGTGTGTAAGCAAATTTTGGCCAAAAATCCACTCATAGCATGACAATCACTTGATAGAACGAAATCAAACCAATCATGAAAATAAGCACAATTCTTTAGATTAAAGCATGATCCAACTACACTTTCATAAACTGCTAAATCCCTAGACAAAATAAAAAACTACTTGCTCATCATTAAGGATTAAACAACTAACCAATGTTTTGCGAAATCTCATTGGAAGGGCTTTACTGACAATAGCCTTCAAGCAAGGGCTTCAAACCGCCTCAAGATCAGACACTCACGCTCAAGATTTCTCACCAATACAAACACCAAACTAAAAATCTAAACAAAAAGGAACAAAAATTTGAGAAAGAAGATGAAGCGAATGCCATGCCCTTACAAGTCCAAGAGAGCTCTCAAGTCCTCCTTAATGCTCATGAGCTCCATCAACGGGGACTTGGCCCTTTTGCGGTTTTGGAACTCCAATTCCAACCTCATCCCAAACCATTGGGATGTGTGCTGCACCTATTTTGGGAAGGTCAAGAGGCCTTCTAAAGGGTTTTGTCTATCAAAAATGAAGTCAAACCCGCGGAAATAATAAAAGAAGCCAAAACAGCAAGTTGTATTTTCACGGCAAAGTTACCCGGTTTTGTGGGCT
>JACYFF010031958.1:83748347-83760484 GCA_017589665.1 Selenicereus undatus | reverse complement strand
GTCATAGGTGAAGGGGAGCCTTTTTCCCCATGCTGCAGAATCTGGCCCAGCCTGCATATGCTGCACCCTTTTGCCCCATATCTCCCAAACGGCAACTTCAAATTTCCTTCCACTTGAACCACGTGAAATCTGACTTCCTAAGATTTCTAGGAAGGTCTATTTCATCAGATTTGGCTAAGGAACCTAAGAGATATGGCTGTTTAAAGTTGACCTATGCAAACTGAAAAGTACTACTAGCCTGCATATGCTTGCACGTTTTGCCTCATATCTCCTAAATGGATGCTCCAAATTACCTGCACAAGGAGGCTCCTGAAAGATGACTTCTAGATCTTTCCAACAAGGCCTTTTGTAGCTCATTTGGCCAACAAAACTAGGAGATACAGCCTTGCAAATTTGACCTATGTAAACTGAAAAGTGCCGACATAAAGTAAAAAACACTTTTCAGCTTTTGTTTGTTGCGTTTTGGTTCCCCTCTTTGCTTTATGGTCGGCCAAGGCTTTGTTTTTGCTGATTTGAAGCCTTGTGGAGCTCTCCTATATAAGGAGGAGCCTTAGGATGTAGAAAGGGTAGTTGAATGTTTATGAAAGAAGCTTATGCTTTGAATTCTCTCTAAAGCTTGAGTTCTCTTTATCCTTTCACAAAAGGTGGTAAGTCTTGAGTGGAATCCTTTATAGAATTATTGGTGGCATTGCCTTTATGCAATTCTTGGTGGATTCTTAGGCTTGATTGGTGGCATTGCCTTTAGATCAAGTCATATCTTCTTCCAAAGTGTAAATTTGCAACTAAACTTAAGCAATCTTCATCCGACCCTTTAGCAACACGCTCCAGAAGATAAACTATGCTACTCTTGCTTGCTTTCTGTCTATATCTCTAAGCATATATGCCTTCATCTTTTGCTGCTGAACGAAGCCCTTTTATAGGAGAGCTCGGACGTTTTCAGCCACACAGCCAAAGGAAGACGGAGAGGCAACAGTTTCTCAACTCACCACAGACCATGGCAAACACCACGGTCTAACTGTGGTCCAGGCTGGAACCAGTTTTCTGCTCTTTCCTTGCTCCACGAGCGTAGCAGCGCATGGGTGTCCATGGGGGAGGTCAAAATACATCCATTAAGGGTCAAATGCTAGGCAAAAAGGCCTAAAATCCTGCAAAATATATCAAACAACCATACCCAAGCATAAATCGAGAATAGGAGTATAAATAATAACATTAGGCACATAATTCTCCTAAAAATGAAGCAAAATAGCCCTAAAATGATGTACACGTAAAGCACTTATTAGCCCCTAAATGAGTTCATTAAGATTGAATATAGGCAAGGATTGTCAATCCCTGAATTAACTAGAAAATTTATAAAATCTTATTTGAGTGCCTAATGTTGGTGGAGCTATGGATGATTTTATGGTTTGTGAAAAGGAGTTCTTTTCTTCCTTTTCACAACTAGCTTCCTTCATACTAGGATGGACCGTTAGCACGTCTCTATGCATTTTAGATTACATACGAAGGACCACTGTCTACCATGGTAGACAGTGATCAATATCATGACATACATATATACCCGGTGAATTACGATTCACAACGGCAACAATAATGACAACAAGCTCATTTTACTGACATAGAATATCACTGGTTAGTATGACATACATGTCATATATCCAAATGGGTAGGCCGAGATAAGTAGTTGGGTACATAATAAGCATGTTGTACTAGTTAGTGGTAAATTTTATTAGCGTGTTAGTAGAATGGGCTTGTCATCGTATTTGTTGTTGTAAACCATATTTATGTTGATATATATGTATGCCACAACTGTATTATGTGTATATCACAGTAGTAGGATTGTCCTTGTTGTGTAATTATAATTGAATTGAAATATCTAGTGATGGTAGTGCATCATAGGAGTGAGACAATGGTATCGACAGTGCATAAGTGGTGGGACAAGAAATAAAGGTTTTTTTTTTAAGGGGGGAGGTGTGGATGATATGAACATTAGTGATCATGTTGTGAAAAAGTGATCATGTTGGTTTGCAGGTCAATATTTGAGTACTTGTAAACATGGCTAACCTTGTTTGTATATTGTGGTATACATACTATAGTATTTAGGTAAATCCATAACTAGAGTAATAGGGACAATGTCAGCCATTTGTGTTTGATTTGACAAAATGTTGTAAACATATCACATATAGGGCAAATTCATACGTATTAAGGAAATTGTAGGTAGTGAGTTATTCGGGAAGGGGAAGAAAGTGTTGGCCATTGGGGCAGTATGAACAATGGATGTACATACTATCATTGAATGAGAAGCTGGTGGGGGGAGGAAAATAATTATGTATGTGTTATGAGGGAAATGTTGGAGCAAAGTGAAGATGGGAAAGTAACATATGAGGGAGGGCCAAGGAAATGCATGGTGGCAAAGGAATGAATGGGGCTAGAGGAGGTGGTAAGAATGGTAAATGAGATTATAGGAAGTGATTTATCAAAGCAGACACTATAGTACAATTTGAAGTACGATAGACAAATGTTAATGGCAGTTGAGGGGGACACGGATGTGAGGATGATTTTCAAGGGAAATGATGAGCATGGCTATCTGTTGTCGTAGAGAAAGTACGAATGCACACTTGTGATGATGGCATGGCATGCGGAACAAGTGGGAGAAATGGCGATGATGGCTGTGCAATTGGGTCAGAAAGAAGATGGCAAACAAGTAGCAGTGAAAAGGTAGATCATTTATAAAGACATATATGATGAAGTACATTAGTGACTGAAGGATAAAAAAAAGATGACTAATTTGTTGCTGTGCTTGGAATTGTAGGTCATTGGTAAGTGAAAGAGACAAATGTGGAGGTGATCAGCTGCAAATCAGGCTAAGAATATGAGGGCAGATCACTGAATTGTCAAATGACGATGAGATCTCTGTTCCGTCAGATGATGCAGGTGATGAGGAGACAACAGAGAAAGGCTGTGATGAAGGGACTAAAGAAAAAGGGTCCGCTAAAGGGAATAATGACTGTGACATTGTTTGGCCACGATGAGGTCTACAAGCCTGAAGTTACTGTCGCAAGCTTAGCATTTGGAAGAAATTAATTAGGGGAGAGGGATAGATCTTTCAATCGGCAGAAGCTTTTTATCAAATGATCTACAAGTATACAATAGCAAACCACTTCAACTATCAGTTTGAGAGGAATTGCAAGCAAAGAATTATATATACTAATGAGTGATACTACTGACAGTCCATTCTACGTATGCGTAAGAGCCAGTAAGAACGCACAAGTAACGTGTTTAAAAGATTTTAGAGGGCATCATAAATGTAATATTGGAGAGTAGTGTCAGATGGGTATATAGAGAAGATGGTGTGTTAGAGCCGAACTTCATGCACACCTGGCTGAGGGTAAAGTGCAGTTGTGTCTGATTATTCTCCCAAAGATATTATGCAAGATTTGGAGTTGGAGTTGGGGATTCGCCGAACATCTATGCAGCTATGGAGGGTGAGAGAGTTTGTGCACATGATGGTGCTTGGGAAGCCAGTTGATCATTACAAATTGCTCCTTCGGATGTGTATGACCATTGTCAGAGTGAACCCGAGGTCTATGGCATTTTGTAAGGTTGATAGTTGCAAGTCTAACAAGATGTTTGTTCAGTACGCTGCTAATGTGAATGACTTCAAACTTGGGTCTAGGTTGATACTGTTTGTGGATGACACCCATCTCAGCGGACCTTACAAGGGGACTTTGCTTGCTGCCTGTGACCTGGATGCAGATAACCACATGTTCAATTTCGCATATGTGCCAAACTAATCAATTCAAATTGAAAAGTGGGATTTCTGAAGCCAGTGATAATGTCAGGCATGAATCCAGTGATTCTAACCGCTGTTGGACATATTTTTGGTAAGGAGTATCATAGCTATTACCTACGTTACTTGACGGAGAACTTCTTAAAGGAGGCAGCCAAGTACGGTCTTCGTAAAGAAGCTACAAAGTAGATAGTGAAGGAAATGTTGTATAGAGTGGCGTACACTCCAACAATGAGGGAATACAGTGCCGCATGCACTGCAGGAGTTGAGGTGCTACAAGGTAGAACATGGAACCTGGGTGGAGGAGAACGAGCCAGACCAGTGGGCTACTTCTAAGTTTGGTAAGGAGAGATGGGGTAAAATGAAATTTTTTCCATGCATTGCATGGTTATAGGGGAGAAAAAAACAAAAACTCTGAAATGTTTGATAGATCTCATTCTTACACAATTTACCACTTTTAAAAAAAATCATCCTTATTATCAGAGGATATTAATTAGAAGATAATCTATTATATTTTACAATGCATTATTCCAAAAGTCAAGCATTATATTTTACAATTTTGGGTGGTAAGACTAACTTCGCTCTAACACATATTCTCATTCTTATTTTAATATGTGAACTAGGTATGTGAAAGTGAGTGATAACATTCTATTATTGTTGGTTAATTTCAAGCGTAAACTAAAAGAGCTGCAAGCGTACAGCTTTCGCTATAGTACTTGAGGGTCGTGTCCTCGGGGACAACGGAAAAGACTTAGGTCATTGAGAAACTAATATTACCTAAACCTACGGAGATATTCGATTTAGAAAATTTTAACTAAGCAGTTATTAGGACCTTAACAGAAGAAGTAAGCCAAAGGAAAACTTGAAGAAATACTTATTATGAAACCTTGGTCATCAAACTAAGCTATTCAATGCATTCTAACAACCAAATCGAACCAAACCAAATCCCGAGTAATCCACCAAACTACTAAGTAATCAACGAAACCGTCTGAACCAAATCACAAAACTACATATATCAACTAATCTACCAACTACTAAATCAACTTATTTAGCTAAATTAAATTCAAATTGGCATTCATTCAATCAAACGAACCATCATAATCTTTCAACATTAATGAAGCGAAACTAAGCAAACCTTCATTCGACATTAATTTAGCTAAACAAACCGTCATATTCCATTCAGGCAAACTAAGCAAGCTAAACAACCTACTGTATCATTCAAACCACTTATCACCTAGTCAGATTAGCCATTCAAACCTAAGCATTAAACATCCCAGCAACCACACCTAAACCAAACCAGAGCAGGGAAAATGCATCATAACCATTATCACAAATCCAGAGTATTCAAAACAAACGGTTCCATGCTTTATTCAAGAACAGAATATGAAAGCACATCACAAACCTTCGTCAATATTCAACCAAAACAGACTAACTCACTATATCATAATCAAAATCATCATCAGTAAGCTAATTCATTGAATAAACCAGACTAGCCTAATCACTATTCAGCAATGTTCTGAAGCAGTAACGAAAGAAATCGAAGGAGCAGAGAGCAAACCGAAAAGTAGAGAACGATTGTACTCGGCAACCAGACCATTCGAAAACACCAGAGCCAACCATAGCCTCATTTCTCACCGTTAACCTCCAGAGCTAGCATTTGACCATAAACCCGAACAGGGGAGGGGAGAAAATCAACCGAAATCAACCAAACTTGCTTTAATTACATACAATTTGCAACTGAGATTCGTGAAATCCAACTAGAAATTAACGAAACGTGCTTTAATTACATAAAACTTGAAGCTAATATCGTATCTAACATGAAACCCTAGAACCAAAAATTTACCCTAAAATTCGAATAACTGGAACGAAAACAAAATTAAAACTAAAACTATACCTAAACTTAAATTAAACCTAACCTAAAACCCTAAAATTACCTAGTTACCTCCTTCAATGGCCGCTAGCTCCATTTTATACCTGAGCCCTCTTTACTCTTTACCGTCGATTTGGGCACACGTGGACGGTCGAGATGAGGGATAGCTGGCGATGTTGATGAGTGTTTATGGTAGTGCTTTAGTGTCCTGGTGTTGTGAGTTCAAGAGAGAGAAAGAGATAGGGTAGAGAGAGGAAGATTGAGCGGGGATTGGGATGAAGCACGGGAGGGGGGCTGTATCGATTTCTTTGGGTTTTCTAGGCTTGGGCCTGAAGCCGAGATGAGGAGCGAGAGGGCGAAAGGAGAAATAAAGAGGGGGCTATCTTCACGTGAAGCATGCGTGCGGTGAGGGGAAGGAATTGGGCCAGTTTATTTTGGGCTGATCTCCTTTTTTTTTCAATGGGCTGAAATAATAACTGGGCCCAGCAACCTAGAATGGCTTGAGTCAAGTCGGCCCGTATCCCACATTCTTGTTGTATTTTTTTGCATTTTCCATAATTATTTTCCTTTTATTCAAAACCTATAAAACAAAATAAAATCAAATAAAAACCTTAAAAATACGATTATAACAAGCATAAAGCAGGTGTAAAAGTACCTTAAAAATAGCACATTTTTAGCATGAACAAATACCCCTACACCAAGATTTTGCTCGTCCTCGAGTAAAATAACTAAACTAACTAAAAGAAAATGAAAAATAAGAAAAAGAAAAAGAAAATCCTAACTCACTGTCGTAGGAATTACGGTTGCATTTAGCGTATGCAACAAACCCTTTAAACCCCTCGGTCTCCCAAGTGGACGAGTGAGGTCTCGTGAGGGTTTTCAAGTGAATTAACCACAAAAATTATTTCAAAAATTAAAAAAATCTTTTTGGTGTTTCTCAAAACTAATATGTACAGAATTTAGCGAAAGATATGCACGTGTTCTAATCAACTAAATCACCCATGTAACCAAGTTATTGACCTGCATATGCACAAAATGTACTTCAAAGCCCTTTATCTCCTACATGACATCAGAGCATTAATTTTTCACCCCATTTGAACATCAAGACTCTGAATCCATCTCGGTGCTCGTGTGCAAGTGTATCATCATCCCAGGGCTTAGATTTACCAGAATTAGACTCAATCCCACTTGGCTGACACAACCACATTATTATCAAACTGACTTTGGAACCAAGCTTTCCCACTGACAATATTGCCCCAAAGGGTAACACCCAGTAGCACGTGCCTCAAAGGGTAACGCCCAGTAGCGCATGCCTCAAAGGGATACTTGTCATTCCAAATTTTATTTCATCTCTTTTTCTTTTTCTCTTCTTTATTCAAAATATTCATTCATTATTTTCCTCAAGTAATCATGTCACTAGTAAGTGGGAGAATCATTCATGGAAGCCTAAGACCTAAATATAATGATGAAGGAATAGGCAAGGACTGGATTACACAATCTATACTAAACAACGGGAGTTAGAACTAGGGCTTAGAATGACGCACTGAGGTTGGAGACTTCTCATGCACATTCTACTTATATACAAGCTAATAACCAAGGCACAGGGGATTCAAACTAATCAGACATAGTACAAACATTCCCCAAAAACAAAACCAAAAATCTTTTTAGATTTTTCGAAAAAATGGGCACCTCACCCCCACAACAAAACTTCACAATGTCCTCATTGTGGAAACTAAGGCGCTCAAAAGCAAGCACATAAGCTATACAACTGCAAAACCAACACAAAACCACAAATATATGCAAACTGGGACACAATGAAAAACAAAAACAAAACCAAAAACCAAATACACGCATATTTATAGAAGCCAAAACAAAATCACATAAGAAAAGAAAAAACAAAACCCTCTAAAACAAGCCAAACCTCAAAATAACCAAAATTAAAACCAAATCAAAACAAAATAAAGTCCAAACGCAAAAAATCAACAAGAAAAATTACTAAATAAAGAGAAATGAAAACCAAAACCTAAAAGAAAACAAAACCAATCAAGACCAAAACAAACATAATCACCAAAATAGAAAAAATACAAGACCCATGGGCTACAAAATATCAAACTAGAAAACAATATCAAACTCAATAGACTAACCATAAACAAAACAAAATAAGACTCAAAAGAAAAGAAACCAAACACAAAACTAAAACACAACCACTAAAACACTAAAAAGGAAACAAAAGCAAAAGATTAAACAAAAACTAACAAAAACCAAAACTCACAAAATAAAGAAATAAAACAAATTGAAACATAAAAACAATCCTAGATATCCACAACTAACAAGTATTCAAAAAATCATAACAAAACCAAGGGTGAACATATCCCAAATTGCACCTCAAGATCGATAACCTGTATATTCATAGTCCTAAATATCCACAACTAAGTACAAAAACGAAAGAAAAGAAATAAAAAAGAGAACAAGGGTGGAACGATCATACCAAGTTGGATACATGTTGTACCCAAACTATGCTTCACGAAGATGATGCAATGTGAGGCTTATGGAGCATCAACCATTCCAAATTAAGCTGAAAAATGCAACTCAAATCAAAACTCGTCAAAGCACATAGCAGTTTATCAAACAAAGAAGCTCAACTCTCAATAATATAGCAACAATGAAAAGCAGTGAGTTGGAGCCAGAAACAGTACATCCATCTAGCTAATAAAGCACAAGTAAGGGCCCGCAACAACTTATCAAACAATTGGGCCCAATCAGAAAGGAAATGAACATATTCAGAACAAGCTAGTATTGAGGTCATTGGCCTAGAAACTAGATCAGCATGAACGAGCAGTTTAGGCAAAAGAATGGGTACAAGGTTCACAAGTCTATTAATATAAAAAAACACGAGATTCTAGTTTAAATCAAAATTCTTAGTAGCAATGATCTCAGACTCAATAAATTCAGACTCGCAATATTCAAAAAGGAAGTCAGTTTGGATAAAGTCAAAAGAGAAGGACTCATAATCAGCACAAAAACCATCATCAAAACTTTCATGTATATCAAACTCACAAGAAAAAGATTCATATTCCACATACAGAATATTATCATCTAATTTAAATAGAAGGTCAGGAATGACGGAATCAAAAGAGAACGATTCATATTCAACATGAAAACCCACATCAATACCTTCAGTAACATCAAATCCACATTAAAAAGATTCATATTCTGTATAAAGAATATCATCATGAAAGTCCAAAATAGTGAGTTCATGTACCTTGTCACACAACTCCTGTAAAATATCTTTCGAATCATCTAAATCATGAAGCTTAACTTCAAGTGTGATGCTTATATCTAAATCACTAACATTATCAAATTGTTCACCCCCCTCAAGCTCATAAAAGTCATTCAGCGTGGTGGGTGGGATGGCAGAAACTAGGACATCATCAGTGATGTTGTTAGGTGAGCTAGTGTGGCGTGCAAGGTCAGGTGATAGAGACATAGGAAAGTCACTCTCTTGATCTAAACTAGGTAAATACATGTCTTCATTCAAGTTAGGCCTAGCAGAAGAAGAGGGTTCAAAATCATCATAGAGACTAATGTCAGGTTTAGGAGATCCTAAACCAGAATCAATCTCACTATAAGTCTCCCTATTTTGATTAAAGCATTGAGAATATTCAGCAATTTTCACTTTCATTGTCTGTATCATTTGATCAGTCAATTCATTAATCTTTGTTTCAAAACTCGCACATGTAGCATCAACATAAGCACGATAAGGAGAAGTATGAGAATCAAGATCAGAAGATTCACAATAATCACATAAAACAGGAGGCATATAATAATAAGATGGGTAATTTGAATCAATAAAGTAGGCCTAATGGTAAGGATTAGTAGGAACAACAGACTTGCCATGAGTTGGGTAACCAAAATCACTTCTAGCTCGTTCCAACTCGTAAGTATCCCAAGCTAGTTTTTCAAAGAAATCCCAAACCTCATATTGAGTTTTAAATAATAATCCTAGAACACCGCCAGGACAAATGGACTCAATATAACTCCTTGAATCAACATTTAGACCCATAGCAATGACCTCACAAATTTCTCACTGTTCAAATTTATAATTCAGTTGAGCACGATAATCATTAAGCCTTGAAAAATAACTCCAAAATGATTCATGCTCACATTGTGGGAAATGAAAAACTGGCATTTCGTTTTTAAAGTTTTTAAAGTTTTTCAATTTTTAGGGGTTTTCGAGTTTTTCAAATATTTATGGGTTTTTGGATTTTCAAGTTTTTTTTGTTGTTGTCAAGTTTTCCTAATTTTTTTTATTTTTGAATTTTTCTAATTTTTTTGGATTTTTGAAGTTTTCACAAAATAATTAAACTAAGTAACAATTCGATACGAAAATTAAGAAATTAAGAATCGATACCAAAATAAAGTTACAAAATGACTAAGTAAGAAATGACTAAGTAAGTATCAACCAAACAAATCAAATCAACTAAACAAAATGACTAAGTAAGAATCGATTCCAAAATAAAGAAAGTATGACCTAATCTCATGCCGTCAGCCCCGACAATGGTGTCAAAAACTTGTTGGTTAATTTCGAATGTAAACTAAAAGAGCCGCAAGGGTACAACTTTTGCTGTAGTGCTTGAGGGTAGTGTCCTCGGGGACAACGGAAAACACTTAGGTCATTGAGAAACTAATATTATCTAAACCTACGGAGATATTCGATTTAGAAAATTTCAACTAAGTAGTTATTAGGACCTTAACAGAAAAAATAAGCCAAAGGAAAACTTGAAGAAATACATATTATGAAACCTTGGTCATCAAGCTAAGCTATTAAATGCATTCTAACAACCAAATTGAACCAAACCAAATCCCGAGTAATCCACCAAACTACAAAGTAATCAACGAAACCGTCTGAACTAAATCACTAAACTACACATATCAATTAATCTACCATCAACTTATTTAGCTAAATTAAATTCAAATTGGCATTCATTCAATCAAACGAACCATCATAATCTTTCAACATTAATGAAGCGAAACTAAGCAAACCTTCATTCGACATTAATTTAGCTAAACAAACCGTCATATTCCATTCAGGCAAACTAAGCAAGCTAAACAACCTACTGTATCATTCAAACCACTTATCACCTAGTCAGATTAGCCATTCAAACCTAAGCATTAAACATCCCAGCAACCACACCTAAACCAAACCAGAGTAGGGAAAATGCATCATAACCATTATCACAAATCCAGAGTATTCAAAACAAACGGTTCCATGCTTTATTCAAGAACAGAATATGAAAGCACATCACAAACCTTCGTCAATATTCAACCAAAACAGACTAACTCACTATATCATAATCAAAATCATCATCAGTAAGCTAATTCATTGAATAAACCAGACTAGCCTAATCACTATTCAGCAATGTTCTGAAGCAGTAACGAAAGAAATCGAAGGAGCAGAGAGCAAACCGAAAAGTAGAGAACGATTGTACTCGGCAACCAGACCATTCGAAAACACCAGAGCCAACCATAGCCTCATTTCTCACCGTTAACCTCCAGAGCTAGCATTTGACCATAAACCCAAACAGGGGAAGGGAGAAAATCAACCGAAATCAACCAAACTTGCTTTAATTACATACAATTTGCAACTAAGATTCGTGAAATCCAACTAGAAATTAACGAAACGTGCTTTAATTACATAAAACTTGAAGCTAATATCGTATCTAACATGAAACCCTAGAACCAAAAATTTACCCTAAAATTCGAATAACTGGAACGAAAACAAAATTAAAACTAAAACTATACCTAAACTTAAATTAAACCTAACCTAAAACCCTAAAATTACCTAGTTACCTCCTTCAATGGCCGCTAGCTCCATTTTACACCCGAGCCCTCTTTACTCTTCACTGTCGATTTGGGCACACGTGGACGGTTGAGATGAGGGATAACTGGCGATGTTGATGGTAGTGTTATGGTGTCCTGGTGTTGTGAGTTCAAGAGAGAGAACGAGATAGGGTAGAGAGAGGAAGATTGAACGGGGATGGGGATGAAGCACGGGAGAGGGGTTGTATCGGTTTCTTTGGGTTTTCTGGGCTTGGGCCTGAAGCCGAGATGAGGAGCAAGAGGGCGAAAGGAGAAATAAGGGGGGTGGGGCTGTCTTCACGTGAAGCATGCGTGGGGTGGGGGGAAGGAATTGGGCCGGTTTATTTTGGGCTGATCTCCTTTTTTTTTCTTCAATGGGCTGAAATAATAACTGGGCCCAGCAAGCGAGAATGGCTTGAGTCAAGTCGGCATGTATCCAACATTCTTCTTTTATTTTTTTGCATTTTTCGTAATTATTTTCCTTTTATTCAAAACCTACAAAACAAAATTAAATCAAATAAAAACCTTAAAAATACGATTATAACGAGCATAAAACAGGTGTAAAAGTACCTTAAAAATAACACATTTTTAGCATGAACAAATACCCCAACACCATGATTTTGC
>JACYFF010031958.1:83717372-83743347 GCA_017589665.1 Selenicereus undatus | reverse complement strand
TGCTCGTCCTCGAGTAAAATAACTAAACTAACTAAAAGAAAATGAAAAATAAGAAAAAGAAAATCCTAACTCACTGTCGTAGGAATCACGATTGCATTTAGCATATGCAACAAGCCCTTTAAACTCTTGGTCTTCCACGTGGACGAATGAGGTCTCGTAAGGGTTTTCAAGTGAATTACCCACAAAAATTATTTCAAAAATAAAAGAAAATCTTTTTGGTTTTTCTCAAAACTAATATGTACAGAATTTGGGGAAAAATATGCACATGTTCTAATCAACTAAATCACCCATGTAACTAAGTTATTGACCTGCATATGCACAGAATGTACATCAAAGTAATTTACCCACTACTTAAAAATCTGATTTTTCCGATTGAATTTCCGACTGAAAAAATAACTTTTCGGTCGGAAAAATGATTTTCCAACAGAATATCCGACCGAAATGCGCTGTCGGAATACAGCGGGTCGGGAACAGGTTCTGACGGAATACACCATTCCGTTGACATTGTTTCAACGGAGAACACATTCCGTCGGGAGCTGATTCCGACGGAATGTCAACGAAAAAATTTGCATGTGACGCCCAAAAGTTCCGTCGGCTCCCTCCGACTCAATTTTTGAAAAAAAAGTAAAAAAAATTTAAATTATGTCGAAAATCCATCGGAATTGCTATTGGAGTCCGTCGGATGCCGTTGGAAATCCTTCGGCAGTAGTCGGAAATTCTGTCGGAATTTTTTAGATTTTTTTTTAAATAAATGGGCGCCTTGAGCGAGCCCAAAACTACAATTTACACAAAATCTGCAAATTCAACATTTACAACCACCACACATGGTACATCAATTAGAACTACGTAACCACCATTCAACCAGCACATGTATTCATTTGCACACAAACGCATTGACATTCTAACTAATTCCGAAAGTAACCATCACACATGGTTACTTTCACTCAACATCACAATTAGAAAATCTTCAAAATTCCAAATGATCGTAGCACGCGCAAACCCAAACCATTGTACCCAATATACATAACATAATATGAAATTTGCCGAATGTTAGAAGTTCTAATAGTTGAAATAATTGTAAGTAGAGTACGGATCATACCCATGGTCATCACCGTCACCATCACCATCATCATCATCATCACCATCTCTTATGACCCATATCCTTTATATTAATCATCCACACAAATTAAAATTTCAAATATTTACGTTATAATAACCTATTATTTAATCTGCGTACATAACAATAAATAATATTTACACATTTACAAAATAATACAACTTCATTATCCAACTTTCAATTATTGTCCAACATACCTTCATTTAAATTATTACATTTTAGGTATAACAGACGAAATAATCTACTAATTACAAATATTATCTAAATTTTGAAATGAATATATTACAAGTATATCTACAATACTAAATAAAAAGTAAAGATATTATCCAAATAATACGTCACAATATTTCACCCTCCTACATTTTCTATAAACTAATATACTAATTTTTCTAAATATTCACTATTAATTGTAACCATCATAAATTCTACGAGTTAGCCACACCAAACTTTCATTTTCAATATTAAATTCTATAAACTTACAAATTCAAAACTCCAAATAATATGTTACAAAAAGTAACATTCAATTAAATTTTTACATCATCCACACAATTACTAATAATACTTAAATAATTACTTTCACATTCACACCAACACAACCACATTTAAAATCCAAAATCTACCAATTACTCAATAAAATTTCTACAACCAACACAAATTACTATATAATTGTTAAATTGTAACTCCAATTTCTCAATTTCATCAAAACATCTACTACAAACTAAACAAACAACACTTACATAGTAAACTTTCATATTCACATCAACACAACCAAATTCAAAACCGAAAATCTACAAATTACTCAATAAAATTTCAACAACCAATACAATTATCACATAATTGTTAAATTCTAGCTCAAATTTGTCAAATTCATCAAAAAATTTACTACAAACTGAATAAACACCACTTACTTGAAATTACAAAAACAAGATGGTGGTTGAACTGAGGTGGCCGGCGACAAAACGGATGATGGTGGCGGGCTACAGGGCGGCGGCAGAAACAGCGGCCGACGACGACCTTCTCCCCCCCTCTCTCTAAGTCTAGCACTCCCTCTCTCTCTCATTCGCGTTCCGAAATGAAGAAGAAGTCGGGGGGTGTCTAAATCTCTATCAGACGGAATATTCCGTCAGACAAAGTCTATTTTTTTTAAAAGTTTATTATTTTCAGCCCAGATCTGGCCAATGTTGACCAGCGTTCCAACGAGCTTTCTGTCGGATTTTCGATGGCCTGGTTGGATTCCGTTGGAACGTCCGCCACCTTGGTTTACTTTCCCGGTCTTTTCGTCGCCATGTCCGTCGACCTGTGCGATTGTCTCTTTTTCGGTCAGCATTTTCCGTCAGAAAAGGCAAAATTTTTAGTAGTGAATTATACCTCCTACATGACATCAGAGCACTAATTTTCTTTCCGTTGCTTTGTGATCCATGACATTCCAGCTAAGATGTTCTCAAACAACCTCTACGTCAGTCTCCACTACTTAAGGCAAGGCAGCATAAATATTACCTCTCATGATCTTGCAAGTGTACGTGTTATTTGTGTTTCTTTGGCAATTTGCATCCATCTGTACATTTCATCTATTTTCTGTTTCCATAGTCTATTAGCAAATCCTTAAGATGTGATAGCGAGTGTAGAGATTTAGCAATCAAGTAATGCGCAAAAAAAGAAATTAAGTATCCCTTCAATTCCCCCCCAATCCTTATCCCTGAATTCTACCTCTAAGGATGCTTTTCTTGAAACCGTTCGATGCTGAACTTATCCGCAATCATCAACCTAAATTTTGAAACCTTTGATTTGATTTGGATAGGAAAATTTGCAAGCTGCCATAGCTTTATTTAGCATTGAGGCCCCGTAAGATGTAACCAGTAGGCTAGTGTTTCGTTCCTTATGACAGAAAACAAATCAAGACTAAATCACCTTTGAACATTCATTGCGAACGTGATTCCAATCTATTTCATCGTATGGGGCATTGTATAGCTCGCTTTGTAAAGACAAAACTGTTGTGGTGATAAGACCAACAAACCTCTTCCCATACAAGCATGACATAGGCAAATATATCACACTATAGTGGCACCATATTCTTCTTGCGCAGCCAAAAGATAGCATATGTAACAAAGTAAAGTCAAGTTCAACAACAGTGTTTTGAGTAGCGTTTAATGTTTTGACCAAGTCAATACACTAATCAGCTAATTTTTAGTATTTAGTAACTTAGTGTTTTGACATCAAGTAGCGGTTATGAAAAGCCAACAGTATTTGCTTTTGGCATCCAAAAGTAGCATTGCATAGTTTTTGTCTAAAAAATATCTGTTGAAAATTTTATATTTGGAAATTATCTATGGGGTTGTTTGGTTGCGAGAACTTTTTGGAGAAAAAGAACTTTTTGTGGGATTTTAGCTCTTTTGACTAGTCAAAACAGCTAAATTGGTGTTTGGTTAAAGAGCTATTTAGAATAACTGTTTGGACCCAAAAAGCTCTTTCTCAAAAGGTTATTTCCATTAGCCTTTTGAGAAAATGACATAACTATCCAAGAGTTCGAAAAAATTGCACAATATGCCATTAGCCTTTTGTAGTGATATTAATTTGATGTTGTGTATTATGTAAATTTAATATATCTAAGATTAAATCATTCCAATATATAAATTTCTATTCATAATAATAAAATATGTAGCAAATAATAAAATAATATTTTAAGACATAATTATCATTTAGATAGATATACACAAGTTGAAAAGAAAAAAAAGATTAATAAGTACATAAATTATGTACAACTTGTAACAAATTAAGGCTTTATCAATAAAGTTAATTTGTACATATGAAATCAATCTAATTCTTTTTGGAAAGAAAATAAGATAACTAGTAAATGAAAAAAATATTTTTAATTAAAAATTAATTTAGAGATAAGGGCACAAATGAAATTTTACTGAATATCTTTTTTAAAAATAACTAATTTCATCAAACACTTCTTTTATAAACAGCCAATTCAAACAGCTAATACAAATAGCTAACAGGTAACAACCAACAGTTGTTTACCAAACAAGGCCTATATCTTTTTATGTCAATTTATATTAATCAGCTAACCCAACAACTAAATTTACCAAATATATTTACTTCAACCGCTTATCTAAACAGTTATCCGCTAATAGTTAAATTCAAACCGCCAACTGCTACCTAAACAACTATCCACAACCTACATAGCTAATTTTTCCGAACAGGGTCAAAAACAACGTTAGAATACACTAGTGCTACTTTACTTGAAGTCTTTGTTTTAGCTCAACTAGTGCCTGTGCGGATACTCAGTATTGTATAATATGGGTGCGTATACATGACCCTATAAAATGGTCCTTATTCTAATACCGTCCTATTACTGCTAAGTGGGCATCAGCAAGTGGTTGTGAGCAAATGACGAAGTCTGAGTAACCTATGTCAAGTGATTGTGAACAAAAAGCTTCCTAATTAGGTCAAAGCCTTGACTTTAAACTCAAAAAAAGCTCCAAGCACCTGGAGCACAAGTTGCAACAGAAATCAATGTCCAAATAACCTAAAGAGCAGAGGTTACAGTTCAGGAAAGACGAAAGTTTAAAGAACTAAACTGAAAGCCAGAACTTCGCCCGCAATGTTATTGATGTAGCACTTCCAAATTCAAGAATCCATTTACGCCCTTTTTCCGTTGCTCCATCACCATCATCAAGTCCTTCACCGAGTAACCTTAAAGTAACATAGGTCAAAGCGGCACCAACCATGGTACTATGTCCCTCAATGTGCAAACCCCCACTGCCTTCTCCGTTCTGCAGCCAAAGTAGCAGAAAGAATTTACAATTCTATTACACCTAATAAATCCAACAGTAAATAATTGTAACTAAACAATCCTCTTTGAGAAACTGGAAGACATATATCTTAGTCAATGCCATGACTCAACTGAATTACAAGGCATATGAAGAAGCTAATCTTTCAAGTAGTTGTCCTTACTTGACGATTGTAGAGATAGCGGCAAATTTCATACTGATGCTCCTTTGATAAGACAACATTGAGTGTCTCAGAGACCGACAAAACAATTACCTGGTGTGCTGAATTCGAATAAGTCTTCTATATTAAGCTAGCCAGATTGTGGACGCAAAAGATACACAAATAATTCATTGTTTTTCTTTTTAGATGGGAAAATTTTAAAGGACACACAAAGTCGAGGGAGATGTGAACCCTGATCTTCCTGCTTAAAATTAGTCATTTTACTGCTAGACTGTTCCCAAAGGAGCAAAATAATGCAATGCTAAAGTTGATAATCTTTCTTCAAAATAAACTAAAAACTATTTGGCCTACACCCATCCACCCTTGATAAAATTAAACGGATAGCAATGTTGATCACCGAACGAGGCAAAAGGAACGTAGGACCACTGTAATCTCCAGGGCAGTGCCCGTCATGTGCTTGAAGAGTCAAAAAATAGTCAATGGCCCTGCTTGGTGTGTTGTAAACAATTTCCTCTGACATATCACTTTCATCTTCTACTGTGTGTTGAGGTGCACGTTACTGGGATTCTCCCTGGAAAACTTTATCGGCAGTAGAAAGATTAAACAAAACGATTTAGTCAGATGGAGAAACTCTAGAACTCTTTTACTCTAAAACATCTCAAAATTAAACAAGGAAACAAGGATCCCCACATTACTAGTTCTTTCCAAATCATAGATCAAACGTCGATTGAGCTAGCTTAGGCCTCATGCTGTTAGCCACCGAGTTACGCATAAAATTAGCCATACCAAGGAATGATATCCGAGTAAATTTGCCAATTATTTTGAGTATTGTCCAATCTGTCATTGAGTTATTAGTTTTCTTTTTTAGCCTAGCAACTTGGGGAAAAAAATATCATAGATAGTGGCATTAAGATGAAAAAAATAACTTGACAACAGTTGGGAAAAAATTAAAAAAACTTGGTCACTTTTTTTTTCCCGGTTATTATTAGAACCAAAAGGCTTACAAGATACGAACAACATAGAGCTGAGCAATAAGCTAAATTAGACAAATTTAACTACCAAACACCTCAAATCAGCTAAGAAACACTTGTCACAACTAAAAAATTGGATGATTAAAGTCCAACTTGCATATGTGAAAGCGATAGTGGCAGTGACCTCAATCTTCAAATCTTCGTACTGCCCATCTTTCTTCGATACTGTTCTTAGGCCTTGCAATTAAAATTGTAAGTAGAGATTGCAAATAAAAATCGCTCTTACTGGGGATAGCTCCACTCATACCACCTTCTGATATTGAATGCCTTTATTCACACTCCAAATGGTGCGCATTTAAATGTTGGCAGTGAACTTGTTCATGCAACTTCATAAACTGAACCAAACACACACTTTCTGAGAACTATAGCCCATCACTTGTTCGATAAAAGTCCTGTACACTTTTTGAGAACTATAGCCCATGAGCTGCCAACCTAAACTGGGGATAGCTCATGCGCAGAATATGGGACTTCATCTTCCCAATCCTTAAACCACAATGCATTCCTCCATCAGTGGTATAGATGACTTTCTCACAGTCCACAACTTGCTTCTCAAACATAATTTTGTCCCGTAGCATCCTATGGCTCCTTGCCAGCTGCCACTGCAAAAAATCTCTGCATCTAGTACCTCGTCCTAATTTTGTTAGGGAAGCTTTGGCTCATCCATATTTCATATAATCGCCTCAAATTCCTTACTGAATCTCTTCCTTCCCCATTGTTTAAATCTAGTTTCGTTGCGCATGAGCTGCCTCCTCCTTTCTATTCTTCTTATGTTGATGGGATTCTTTCCAAAGCTGCGCTTTGATTCTTCACTACTTTGACCCCCAAGATGTTACGCACCCCTAAACACTCCATTGGTAATTGTTCGATGCCATTTGACATCTCGCTTTTTATGGTGATGCTTTGCTTCTAGTTATTATTCCTTCTCCAGTCCTTGCCTGATGATAAGCTTCTTACCTTCTTGAAAACATTGATAAACTTGGTCACATTTTTAGGCATAAACCCCTTGAAGCCCTTGATATAAAAGAATTAGGATTAATCCTACCATATTCAAATGTGAAAACTAGTATTACTTGTATTATAGTCATATGTGTGACTTTGTTTCCGACATCAGTTTTCTCTATATCCTAGAGAATTCCAAAAAGATTGCCTTTTTTTTCCTTGGTGTATTTCAAGCCTATGTCCTTTCATTATAAAATTAGAGAATATATGCAGAAAATCATGAAAAGATGCTCATGCGAAAGATCCAAATAATTTTCTTCATCATAGATAAACCTCATAAGTTAATGTACAAGTAGAAGAAAAATGATCCATTGAACAACCCAATTTATATAAGATCAACTATGGAAATATCCAAATATAATCACCTGCATCCACTTAAGTAAATCTGAACTGTGCTTCTGCTCAAAGCGGTGCCTTCGAAAGTTTTCACGAGCTTCTTCGGCTTCTCTATTCTCTTCAGGAGATCCAAGATTTGGGTTAAACTCCCATATCTCTTCCAACATGATTGTTTGTCGTTCTTAGCCATGGATTACTCCGTTCAGCTATCTTCAGCTTCCAAATTCCTAATCGCAAGCAATTCTAAAATTGGTAATTCAGGTGAAAGATTTTGTGATGGAAAGGCTCACCCAATCTGGGAGCTATGCACTTATATTTATATTTAATATAGATACGATAAACTACAGAAGCACCCTTATCCTATTACAACCCCTCTTGCTGTATAGGAGAGCACACAGACACATTGGACTTATGAAATAAAAATTGTTAAGAAGACAACCCCTTAGTGAAAATGTCCGCTAGTTGGACCTGGGTATGGACATGCTTGATAACTAAATCACCATGAGCAACACGCTTTTGCACAAAAGGATAACCAACGATGATATGCTTGTTGTGATCACGATGGACTGGATTGGCAGTGAGACTAGACCTATCAAACTTGACCCGAGATCCGACCTGAACGACCCGGATCCATATCCTACCCGATATTTGAAATATGCTCACCCGAAAGTGGATCCGAAACTCGAATTGATCCGAACCGAACCATACCCGACCCGAAATTTTCTACAAATTTGCATATTTTTGCATGACAACCGTATTGGATCAAAAATCGGTTGACCCAAAGTCAATCCGAAAGGAAGGTCACCCAACTCAAACTAAACTGACCCTGTCACATAACCCAAAACATGACCCGAACCAAACTTAACCCAACCCGTACCCATACCGGATGACCCATTTGCCAAGTATAAGTTAGATATGTAGCACCTGCATTGTCACAACATACCTTAAGGGTGAGGTAAGGACTATACCAAGATCAAGCAAGAGCTTTTGAATCCAGACAATTTCAGCAACACTGTAGGCAACAACTCGATACTCAACTTTAGTAGAGGATTTTGAAATATTAACTTGCTTCTTCGAGCACCAAGCAATAAGATTGGGTTCAAAAAATACTACGTACCCAGTGGTAGATCGACAAGAATCTCAACAACCAGCCCAGTCAACATTGGAATAGGCTACAACAAAGGAAGGGACTGTTGCAGCATGTAGCAAGAGCACATGAACAAGTGTCCCATGAAGATACCTGAGAATATGCTTAGCAACTTACCGTTGAGTGGTATGGGGAGCATGCATAAACTAGAAAACTAGATAAACTGCATATGCAATGTCAGGCCACATCATAGTCAAATATTATAAAGCACCTTCCATACTTGTGTACTCAGTGGGTTCTGCAAGTAGTATACCATCAGAGAGGGATAGGGTAGTCCTAGCAGGAGAAGGTGTGCGAACAGGTTCGCAGTTGTGCATATTGAATTTAGAAGATCTGAAGTGTATTTGTAATGAGATAAAGACAAACTTGTTGGGGAACAAGTACCTATAGTTCTAACAAGTAATGAAGGTTGCCCAAATCTTTCATGGCAAACTGATGGGAGAGCAAATGAATAAAGGAATGAAGAATAGAAAGAGAACTCCTTGTCAAGACAATATCGTCAACATATAATAAGAGAATAATTGTATGTGAACTAGATCGAAGAATAAAGATGGATGGATCAACCTGACTACCTTGAAACCATGTGTGAGGAGAAAGCTACTGAATCTATGGGACCTAGCTCGTGGTGCTTGCTTGAGACCATAGATATCCTTCTTAAGACGACACACATGTTCAGGAAAAATAGGATCAGTGAAACCAGGGGGCTACTCAGTTAATACGCCATGAAGAAAAGCGTTCTTAACATCAAGTTGATGAATAGGCCACTTCTTAGACAAAGCAATGGACTAGACAAGACGATTAGTAGCATGATAAACAACAGGAGAGAAGGTCGCATGAAAATTAATACCTACCTGCTGATGATTAGTTGCAGCAATCAGACAAGCTTTATGCCTCTTAATGCTACTATCAGACTTGTATTTTATCCTGTAAACTCACTTACTACCAACCAAGTTCTAAGTAGACTTATAAGGAACAAGTTCCCACGTATTATTAGCCATTGGCGCATTAAACTCATCAATCATAGCCTCTTGCCACTGAGGTTTTTGGGAAGCTTTCTTGAAGGAAGAAATTTTAGTTTCCGAACAAAGAGAGGAGAGAGAGGGGGGTGTTTGGGCTTGGTGATTCTTGATATGGACCTAGTCTACATGGAATACACATTGGTAATGCTAGAAGTGGATGACGAGACGAGATGAGGCACCTAAGAGGGAGTGGGCCAACATGGAGGAGCACTTGGGCTACCAGGACTAATAGGTAACATGACTGGAGGTGATACTAGATGAGAGGGTGTAGTTGGGCTGGGTTGTAAGTAAGGCTGCAAGCCTGCAAGGGAAGGGAAGAAGGTCAGTGACGGATCTAGATGCTTAGAATAGAGGTGTCAATCTATTTAATGTCATTTACTGAAACCGTTAGTTATGGAAGACAAATTATCAGCACTATACAATAAAACAAAAACCAAAAAATTAAGACATGAAGTGAACATGTCAAACATGAAACACAACCATAAATAAGCAATTTGCACTTGTTAATCGCACCAAAAGAAGGAAAAACAAATAGCATCAAGTTCAAATCAATCATTAGTGCCAAATTAAAGAAAAATTTACGTCAAAAACACATTGCAACTAAACAGTTGAAAAAATAAATAATAATAATAATAATAAAAGAAAGTTAAAGATATTAGAATTATAATACATTTAAAGTTTAAGCTCCAAATAAGAGAGGGTGGAAGAGAGAGAAATTTGAGCGTAGGTGCATTTAATTTAATTTTACTTTTCTATCTAATTTTAACTTTATAACTGCACTTTTGATATTTAAAAAAATTAAAAAATATCAATATATGAGCTAGATATATTTAAAGAGTACCATTAATTTTTTGAACAGTAATTTAGGAGTGTCCATATATATCAATTTAATCACATTTAAAATATCATGGACACCCCTCCCCTAGTAAGAGATCCGTCCCTGAAGAAGGCACTGGAGGGCTAGGAGGTGATGGAGAGACGAATGGCCCAGATGGCATGAAAACCATCCAGTGGTCACACAGCACCCAAGTCTTGGGAAGGAGAGACGACAGGAAGCCTAATGGGACGAACCAACACCGACCCAAACATGGAAAATCAGAGGTGGAAGTAAGAGAGAGAATATCACTCACAAGCTTGTCATGGCTTATGGCGTCAATAGGAGTAGCATGTTTTAAAAAGTGATAAGGGAAATTCGTTTATGAAATTAGACATGCCAACTTGTAAAAAATTTTCAAGTTTTAGGCTCTAGACATCTATAGCCTTTATATTAAGCAGCATACCCAAGAAAAACACATTAAATAGACCTTGGTTGTAATTTATTTTACAAAGATGTAGAGAATTCGAAAAACAAGCACAACCAAATGTTCTAAGAAAAGTGTAGTCAAGGGATTCACCAAAAAGTTTCTAAAAGGAACTGTGAGAACCCAGAACTAGTGTCAGAACACGATTGACAGTAAAGACACCAGTGTATGCAGCATCAACCCAAAATTAAGCCAGTAAGAGGGACTGAATGAGGAAACCTTAGACCATCTTAAGAGGGTGATGATGCTTACGTTCTACTACATCATTTTGAGCCTGAGTGTCATTATAGGATTTTCCTGTTTGAAGAAACAAGTCATGCATGGGAGAGTTATCAAACTCACCCCCTCCATCACTTTGGAAAATTTTTATACAAGTTCCAAACTGTTTTTAGACCATAGTTTTCAAACTTCTTAAAATTTCGGAGAACCTCAATTTTCCTTTTTATGGGATAGAACTAGGTAAAATGAGAGTAGACATACACAAAAATAACATAACAACAAAAACCTGAATGAGAGACAGTGGAAGATTGTCACAGATCTGAATGAATCAATTGTGATGGACAAACAAAACTGTGTTCAACATACTGAAAAGGAAGACGATGTCATTTACTAAGTCAACAAGTTACACAATTGTCATCAAAAGCTGTACTAGAAACAAGTTTATTTTTCTTAAAAGTATCTAAAACTTTAGAGCCACAATGACCAACCCGCTTATGCTAAGCATTGCAGGAGGAATCCAAACTGAGAAAAGCAGTGTAGACTCAGGCGCATGACTGAGAGAAATAGGATAGACATTGCCGCTAGACCTGGCAAAACTTACCCGAGACCCATACCCGACCCGACACCTAAAATATGCTCACCCGAAAGTGGACCCGAAACCCGAATTGACCCGAACCGAACCATACCCGACCCGAAATTTTCTACAAAGTTGCTTGTTTCGGCATGACGAGTGTGTTTGACTAAAAATTGGTTGACCCGAAATCGACCCGAACCGAACCATACCCGACCCAAACCAAAACGACCTGAAATGGCATTTAACCCGAACATGACCCGACCCGAACTTGACCCGACCCGTAACCGAACTGAATGACCCATTTGCCAGGTCTAATTGCCGCTACGAGGGGCCTACAACAAAACATCACTAGTGGAGTTGTCCTATATAGAGAGACAAGAAGCATTAAATTCAACACGACAGTACTTATTGTCCCAACAAAGATGTCTAATAGATAAAAGATTATGCTTCAACTGGGGGACATAAAGAAGAGAATGAATAAGCAATGGCTTAGAGTGAGTTTTAATGGTTAAGGAGCCAATGTTAGCGGTAGGAAGTAAAGAACTGCTCCCTACTAAAACTTTTTCAGAACCTAAATAATGGGGCATAGAAGATAAAATACCTTCCTTTGGAGTCATATGAGCTGTAATAGCAGAATCCAAGTACCAAAGGCTTTCAGCAACTTCGACAATGAGAAAGTGGTCACAGCAGGTATATTAAAGGCGTGTTTAGGTTGATGTCTAACAGGACATGTACAAGACACAGCGTAATGGCTAGGAGATTGACAAAGGCATACTCTTGGAAGATGTAATTGGTTAAGAAGAGCAGTTGTTGTTCTTACCCTTGTTATTGCAGTTGTTGTTATGCCCTTTATTGTTACCTTTGTTGTGAGGGCCTTTGGACCGATTGGTCTGGTTTGATGATGTAGAACCGGAATTAGTAGGTGCATTAGTTACAACAAATGCTTGATGGTTAATCGAGCCAAGTCCCACGTTGCGAACAAATTGTACACAACCTTCATGAAACAATAAGCATGTACGAACTTCATCAAAGGTAACACCACCGAAAAGAAAATATGGATTATCGACACAAGAGTGTATTGAATAAGTTCTAGTTAGAAACAGGAGGTTTGATAGTTGCTAAAGAGTCAGTGATGGACTTAATCTGCAGCAAGTATTCATCCATGGGCTGAGACTCTGGCTTATCAAGATTCAAAAGCATGTGCTTTAAATATAGGGGACTAGCGAGACTTGCTATATTAAACCGCGGTTCAAGATGTTGCCAGATAGGTAGGCAATGAATGATATCACGCACCCTCATAACCTGGTTTTTGGAGATCGTAGCAAAAATCCAAGCTCATTTTAGTTAATCAAGGTGGAGCCACATCTGATGGGTTGGATTAGGCTGCTAACCATTAAGAGACGTAGTGATATACAAAGGTGGTTGCGTGAGAGTGCCATCAAGGAACCCATGGAGTTGATGCATAACAAGAAAGGAGACAAATTGCATCTTCCTGGTGAAAAAGTTTTCGACTTTGTCAAGAGGGGTAGTGCTAAAATTTGTCACATTGATAGTCCAAATTATGGGTAAAATCACAGGCAAGCCATGATTTTAGGGCTGGAGGAAGAGAGACATAGGGTCACCACCTGAAGTGGGCACAAAACTGCTACTTATAATCAGATCAAGGACGGACGAGGGTAGCGAGAATGGGGTCGTGACACCCAACAACGGAGGCCTAGACCAGGGAGACAAAGGTGTTCGCCGCCATGAGAAGTGAGGCAAGGGAGGTAGGTTTGGAGCCATAGACGGAGATGGGGGTGCGAAGGAAACTACTGCCTGAAAACTGAAAGCTTGACACAACAAATAAAGAGTACGAGTTGGAAGAAATCGAGGAGATGACTTTGCCGCCATCACAGGCAGTGGCGAAGCCAGGAATTTTGGAGAGGGGTGTCGGAATTAACAGTATACAAATTTGGATTTGAAGGTAACAAGGATTTCTTAGCCAACTTTTTGAAATATCTATGCATTTTCACCTAGAATTGAAATTAAACATATAAATTAAACAAATTTGAAATCGAATTGGCAAATAAACTAACAAATTAAACAACAACAATAAATTAATCTACGAATTGAAGAATTAACCTAGAATTGAAATTAAACCTATGCATTAAATAAATTTGGAATTGAAATTGGCAAATAAACTCACAAATCAAACATCAAGCAATAAAAGTAAATTAATCTACAAATTGAACAATTGCCCCAGAATTGAAATTAAACCTATAAGCTAAACAAATTTGGAATTGAAATTGGTTAATAAACACATAAATCAAACAATGAAAGCAAATTAATCTACAAATTAAAGAATTACGTAACAAATTTAAGTTAGTTAAAACACTTAAACTAGTTTAAGTAAAAGGAAAACTCACAAATATAGGGGAGGTGGGGCTGGTGCCTAGTGGGTCGTGGCAAGGACGGAAACATAGAACAGAAGGTCAAATGTTGAAGAGGGTTGGGGCGGTTTAGTTATAACTTCTAAGGCATAAAATTTTTTAAAAATTAAAAAAAGTGCATACGCGGGGTATCGAACCGGTGTCCTCGGGGAAGGAACAGTGCAAGAAACCAATCCACGCTTCACCGTCGGGCTACTTAGAGCATTCCCAATAGAGTTCCAATTTTTGGAACTCTAGTCTGTCACGTCAACAAAAGTTCCACAATTTTGGAACTTGCATTTCATCACTTCTCCAACAAATGGAACTCAATTTTAATCATCCAATAAAAATATTTGTTATGGACCCACTTTATAACACACAACCTATTTTTTTAATCATATAAAAATTATATATTACTTCCAAAAAAAAAACAAAAAAATTTTTTTTTTAAATGTAAACAGTGACACACGGGGAGATGCGCACAGGCGTGCTGCCCCACGTGTCACACGCATTTTCACGTTGCTGCCAGAGCAAATTTGACATGGGAAAGACATGCGGGGCCCACCAATGACTCGCGTGTAAACCATTGCCAGTGCTCTTAGAGTTTCTTGCACTTGTGTTCCTTATTATTCATTTATATCAACTTTTAAATTTTAAAATTTTCCCCACATATTAAACTTTTTTTTTTTTGAAAGGGGTGTCGGATGACTCCACTGACACTACGCTGAATCCGCCCCTGATAACAGGTGGTGTGAGTTAACATTTGGTTGGCAATGGTGGAGATAGGTGGTGTTTCACTGCCAGTGGTGGCCATCACGGTGGTGCAATAGTTTGCTTGCACAAGAAGAAAGAAGAGGACAACTTTGGTTTGGTGGAAGCTAGTCCACAAAAAACAGGGGGATTAGTTGAGCTCTGATGCCATGCGAAAGATTTTGCAACGGAAAGGCTCACCCAATTTACAGACGCTTGTGTTTATAGTTAATGCAGATACAATAAAATTACATGAGTACCCTTATCCAATTAATTCAGCGTATGTACACTCATCTCAAACACATCTTTCTATACCAAAAGAGGGAAGATTTTTGGGGATTAGAAATTGAGCATTTCAATCACTTTAAAAAGGAGTTATTAGATAGTATTAATCTGAACTTTGGGGTATTGGATGAGAGTAATTAGAACTTCAAAAATAACTTGTAACATTCCGAATTTTGAAAATATTTATTTTCAGCATTCTAGTGGTCTTTAGATTGTATTTTTTATGGAATTTAAACTTCAAAATAAATGTAGGCACCTTGATTTCGTTTCTCCATTTTGTTGTAGAGGCAATATCATTTGGAATTGTCTAAAAAATACAATGTAAAATGACCTTAGTCTATTAAAAATAAATGCTTGCAAAGTTCAGAGTATTGGAAGTTATTTTTGAAATTCGGATTATTCATGTCCAATACTCCCAAAGTTCATATTATTGGCATCCAACAATCCTAAAAAACCAAAGAGAGACTTTGTACTGCTGAATTCAATCTTTGCAGCTCTACACACGTGATTGACCGAATGTAACCCCTATGAAAAGTACAATAAAAAAAAATACAAAGAGTAAGATGTCTAAACTTAGGTGCAAGTGAAAAGGAAAGCATCAAAATTACTACTGCAACAATCAGGCGCCCCCCCCGCCCCGGCAGGAAAAAAGAGGCAAATAAGCATGTTGGAATCAAGACAAGCCTTATGACACTAGGCATTACACTGTCAGTGTGGGACTGAAGTGTATAATCCACCCATAAGCAGTGCTAGCTCGAGTTGCAAAAAAATGCTCCAAGACTATAAGGTTATATTCTTAATTTATCACCTAAAATCTTAGAGTCTCTTACTGGCCACATAATTACACTGTCAGTGCGGGAAAACGCGGTGGATTTTCAATAGAGAGAGTTTCTGCAAAATCTATAGAACATTTAGACGTGGCAGCTAGAGGATTACCTATGTTGCTGTGTAGTGATATCCTCCCTGATCGACCCGTGATTTCGATTAGATGTTCGATTGTCTTCTCCAACAAGGATTAAGGTAATTTTATGCACTTAATATATAGTTCAATTTCCTTTAGTTCCCAATGTGGATAATATTTCCACTACTTTAACATAATATCCACTTTCTAGAAAATGTACAAAAACTTTTAGTGGGTAATTTTCTCAGCTTGGATCATAACTGTCGAAAGTAAAATAAATTGCTTTCTGCTATTTTTGGAGCAAAATGAAGTCAACAATTATTAATCTTGCATAGAGAGGAAACAACCTTGTTGCAATTTAGGAGAAGGCTACTACCACGAAAAGAAAGAAGAAAGACCTTGTCTGGACAACATTTTAGGGTATGAATTTGAATTTGATTTGATTTATCATAACAATAAACACATCTTTAAAATCAAACACATCCAGCAAGAAGCATTATACATCTTCATTACTTGTCACTTAAGATATCCTTAATAATTCAAGAACCCTTTGGTTTCAGAAATATATATAAGAGGATCCAACAATTTCTCACCACCACTATTTTCTTTAGTAACACCCAGCAATTTCCTCTTCGTGCAAGTACTAGGGTATTGCTACCCATAAAAGCTCATGATATGCTTGAGCAACTCAGTAATTTTTACCAGTCACCCATTTGACTTTGTATAGTACATTGTAAACCATGATGCTTCATCACTTAATTTTAACGTCTACTTTTTAGACGCAAGAAATAATTAATTTATGACATTGTTTTTATCTTCGAGATCAATTGGCTATAGCAAAACACCTTTTGTAAACTTATCTTCTATTTCTTGGAGCAGTAAGCATTCAAGAGCTTTCAATTCAGATCGACAGAAAGGGCCTTGATTGTAATCTAAGGCCGCCAAATATAATTTCCCAATAGAACCCCCCCCCCCCCCCCCCCCCCCCCAACAAAACAAAATCCCCCAATGGCCCCCCATCGGAAAATTATATAACACATATCTGGAGGTACAATGCGCTTTCTACTCTTGGTTCATTACTTTATTTGTTATATTTTTAATATGTAAAAAATAGCGTCATGTGCTATTTGCAATGCTAAATTACATTGTACACCAGTACATACCCCAAGGACACCATGCACGTGCATGGAAGTTGTTGGCCGGGCCTAATGTTTTAGGCCCGACGGCCACTAAGGCTGCTTAGGGCGGCTTCCCTGATTGTTCCCCCAACCTATATAAGGAGGCTTCAGGGGATCCATTAGAGTTACACATGTGACACAGAAACCACATACTCTCCCCTCCCCTCTCACGGCTAACTAACCATCCACCGGGGACGTGAACCCTAAAGGCGACTCTAGTAGCTGCCTCACATTCAAATTGACGTGGGCTATTCCTGACAGATAATTCCGCATTCCAGGTCAGTCCTATTTGTCTCACAGTGGTATCAGAGCCTAGACTAATCGGATTAGTTCCGTTTAATGTGTTTAAAAATCTTAATACTAAGCATGCTTGTTTTGAGAACATGACTATATGATTAGTTGCTTAATTTTCATAATTGTGCAACTAAAAGCAATCTTCTTTGATTATGATGCCCTGAATCAACTGAAAGATTGAATTTTTAGTCGAGGTAATTCATGAATGTTCTGTTTCATGGACTTAGTGTGCCCAGAATATTTATCAACAAAGGCAATTATCATGGCACTCAATTTTTTTTATGCCTGATTATGTGTGCATTCTGAGTTGCTCAGTTTATGCAATTAGATTCATGTTTAAACCTGTTTTTATTTTACAAGCATGACACTTTATGCGATTATGTGTTAATCGAAGTCATGCCCAGATTAACCAAATTCATGCTAGATTAATATTCGAGCTAGAAACATGATTAGTTGATTAATCAGCGTCATTATGCAAATTAAATGCTTTTTTTTTTGAGTTTCAAGAATGTCAATATGCCCAGATTGATTATTTTACAAGCATGCCCTAATTGATTAAAGTATGAGCCTTTTGAACATATTTGAATTGCATAATACACAACCATGAAACTCCCTCTAAACCTCTCTATAAACATCACAACTGCCCATAACCCGTACCTTGGTGGTAGCGGTGGTGGCAGATCCAGTGAGGCCTCGATGGCCTCCACTGGAACCGCCCAAAACAACATCAACAAAAAACAAGGAAAAGGGGTAAAAAAGACTAAGGTCGAGACCTAACCCATCATAAATGACCAACAAAGGGTGGCGCGCGGGACGCACGCGCCGCCGACGAAGGCTTAGTTGGCCATTCTTTTTTTTCCAACTGTACCCTTGACCGTCGACCTACTCAAATCCGGCAAAGGAACCGCAAAATCCACCAGAATGGCGGCGCGTGTAAGTCACGCGCCACCACGTGAGAGGCGCGTTTGGTGCACAGTTGGCGTTTTTTGGCCCTGTTGCAGCCGATCTACACGCCGGTGGGTTTCCTTTTGGTTTTCGACGGCGGGTGGGGGTTTTCCTCATCTGTAATTCTTGGCCAAGGTTCACCATCCTCGACAGGGTTGAGGTGGCGACATTGGCCGTGAGAAGGGGGAGTCGCAAAATTTGTCTCAAGTTCAAAAGGGATAGAGAAGGTCAAGTGTTGGTGGAGCTCAGTGCTCCACACCTCTGGCCATGGCATCGAAGAGAGTTTGGGGAAGCAGATCGAAGAGAGAGAGAGAGAGAGAGATCGAGGGCCAGATAGAGAGGAGACAGAGAGTGAGAAATTAGGGTTAGTGAAAGTTTTGGAGGGAGTGAGTTACTCACTCATAAAAATTGCCCGGTTTGGGCTGTTTTAAATGGAAATAAGAAAAAACAATGGGGGTCCTGGCTCTTTTGGTCATTGTGGGCCGGTTTGTTTGGCCCAAAATTTTTGTTTTAATTTGGACCCATTTGATCTGTTTCTTATTTTGAGCTAATCTGTAATTAATTATTTTCATAACTGTATGAGTTAGTCTTATATGCTGAAAGTAATTATGGATTTATTTGATCTGCTATATCATTATAATTGACTATTTCGTATTATTGTTTATGTAATGATAATATGAAAATTGGAGGCATGATATATAACTACGTGTTATATGTCGAATTTATTTTAGTAATATGTTATATGCATTAGTTTTATATAACATAAGTTCATGTTTCATGTTGCTATTTTTGTAATAATATTAGAGTTATATATAAATTTATGCTATAGGTGTTCTTTGTTGAGAACGCTTATTATGGATTAGTTTCATAAATTTTATGTGAATTTGTTTTACATAATTGAAAGTGAGTATTTGTGTGATAGTCACCGATTAATGTGTTAACAAGTTTAACCAAACTTTTATAAATTTTATAATTAACTTAAAGAAAGTCCTAACTCCCATCCATAAGTGATGATAATATGAAAGACATGATCGATGTATAACTACGTATTGTATATCTAGAAAATAAACAAATTGTTCTAATAACGGAATATATGAATTAGTTTCATATAAAACAAACCTTGAGCAAATATGTTTTACATGGCTAAATGTGAACTTTTGGGCCTAATATATAATAATGTATTATCATCACTGAATAGGTATATTATATGAATTCGTTTCATATTGATTAAGGTTTGTAACATTATATGGATGTGTACCATGTAATTACTTACATGTAATTTCTTTTTTGATATGTCATTAAATAAAGTTTTTAAATGACATATTAGTAATTATATAATTTTTTTTATATAACTTCGTGTAAATTTCTTTTGCATGATTAAAGCTGAATATCTTTGTAATATTTCCAGATGTGTTAATTAGTTAAGAAATTGTGCACTCCATAAATTTCGTTTTATGGAAAAATGCAGTATTTAAATTATAGAAACTTCTAATTCATGGTTGTATGTGATGATTATGAGTTTAGCGAAATTTTCGATCATACGACATGAATGATGGAGTTTTTGATGATTTAATTACCTGAAAATATGGCTAGTGTCCATTTTTTTTTAAATATATACTTTCAGATATGACAATTAAAATATGGTTGGTGATTAGTTTACCAATGGAAAATAAAGATAGCATTAGACTATAATACATAGTGTTAGAAGATTTAGCCTCTTCTAAGCAAACGTAAAGTACTAGAACACTCGATGACTTTTAAAGTCTCCTAAGATAGGCAAAGATGTGAATAACATAGATGTAACTGGTTGTGAGCAATATCAAGAGAAAGGCTAATAATCTACCATGAATGGCTCGAGGAAGGATTGATCAGCATGCTGGCTATGTGATATTGCATGCATGATGATCTGGTAAGGGGATTTAAAGGCTATCTCACTGTTGAGGACTTGTGAGATCAGCTTGACATAAGGTTTTGACCAGATTCATTCCCTTCTCAAAACTCCAAACCTAAGGATGGTATTACTAGAAGAGTAAAAGGTCAAGGTCAACAGACAGTAGAATGTAGAGCGTGTGAAGTGCTATAACTGTAAAAGGAAGAAACCTACTGCTTGGGATCATCCTGAGCTAACTAAGGTACCTTCTTTCACAGTTACACCTAGGGATGGCAAAAAGTTGGAGAATACACATCCCCGCCGGGGCCCCGCCCCGAAGTGGGGGAAAATCCCCGTTTTTCAAAGGGGACGGGGACGGGGACGGGGAGGAAAATTAATCCCCGCTCGGGGATGGGGACGGGGATGGGGACATAGTTCAACCCGTCCCTGTCCCCATTTCCCCGTCGGGGATTTTGCCCCGTTCCCATCCCCGTCCGCAATTCCTCGATTGGGGAAAAATCCCCGCCTCCGCCCCCAATTTTAATTAAAATTACAAAAATAACCTTATTTTAAAAATTTTTAAATGAAACAACTAAGGTTATATATGTAATTTTCTTTGTAAAAATATTAGGTATATACTGGATTTGGTAGTCATGGCCGTAAAGAGTTTACAAGGTAAGGAAAAATCAGCGAGTAAAAATTCCCGTTGGGGCCCCGACGGGGATTAAATCCCCGCTGGGCATGGGGACGGGGGGAGTTTTTTCCCCGCAGCGGGGAACGGGGAGGGGACGGGGATTCCAGCGGGGACGGTGACGGGGAATATACTCCCCGTCCCCAACTCGCCCCGTTGCCATCCCTAGTTACACCTGAATAACAGGTGTGGTTCCAATCAGTAGTTACCAAACTCTGCTCCTTAGTGGACTTTAGACATGGGAGCAACCGAACACATAGTTCAGGGTTGAGTTGATTTTGTGAACCTTCATCGCTACCTAATGGGTTCACAGACTGTTGTCTTAGGGGACGACAGTGAGGAACATGTCCTTGACATAGCAACGTGTCAGCTCAAACCCCGTGGAGGAAATAAGTTGTTTCTCCACAACGCTCTCTACGCACTTAGGGTGCAGCGTACCTTTATACCTTTCAGTTCTGATATTAGGTTTCTCTCATGATTTCCGTCTATCTCGACATCTTCCATCTTTATCGCTTTCTTTGAACTCTATTTTTAGGCATACTCAACTTGACCATGAGAGTCAAGGTAGAGTGAACAAGCTAACTAGAGATGATCCTTTAGATCAACTCACGAGGGTTAAGTTGCCTAAGTGAGTAATGTCTAGCTAGCAAAGTAAAAGCATTTTGGTAAAGCTTCTAGAGCATCTAGTCCTTTATAATTAGTCCACTCAGGCATTTGCGGATCCATGAATGTTAAGGTACGTCATGGGGCTATCTATTTCATCACCTTTATAGATGGCTATTCACGACGTAGGTATGCGTACCTACTACTCATCACTACGAAGCACTCAATATGTTCAAACGCTTTGTAACAAAAAGTAGATACTCAATTGTAACAAAGAGCTAGAAATCTTCGGACTGATCGAGGTCGTGAATACCCTGTGATAGGTTCGAAGAGTTCTGTGAGGAAAAAGGTATATAAAAACAGCTAATGATTCCACGCACCCCACAACAAAACGGTGTTGCGAATTACAAGAATCGTACATTGCTTGACATGGTCAGGTCAATGATGGCACATGCAAACCTCCCAATCAGTTTTGGGGGATATGTTGCTCACAGCAACCTATATCCTTAACCGCGTGCCAAGCAAGAGTATACCTACCACACCATATGAGTTATGGTTTTGTAAGAAGCCATCATTGGACCATTTATGCCCATGGGGTTCGATCGGCTTTGTGCATAACCCAATCCACAAACATGAAAAACTTGGTCCAAAAGCCACCAAGATGATGTTCATTAGATATCCCACACAATTTAATGAACAAAAATAGATTCTTGTAATGTCGATTTTCTCAAGGATGAGTTCCCAACCATTAGGAAGAATCAAGAAGGATGTCGAATTGTTTGAGTTACGGCAAGACGTCCAACCATCTTTCAGTGAGGGGGAGAATTGGACTCTAATCAAGTCACCAAAGATGGTATGCCTCCCCTACCCGAAAGGGATGGGGGAGACTTGTCTGCTTAGGAGAATGAGATTCGTCTTCAATGTCCTATACATGAGGAGAGTCAGCTTATAAGTGAGGTCTGTCCTCAATCCTCAGTTTCCGAACATGCAGTTAGTCCACATGTTCAGGATCCCACGCCCTAAAGAGATAGTGGGAGTGAGTCTCCACATGTTTAAGGTCTCACACCTCTTAGATAAAGGGGGAGGGATGCCAGGGATAGTGGGAGTGATTCTCCGCATGCTTAGGGTCCCTCACCTCTTAGAGAAAGGGGAAGGGATGTCTCACCTAGGCAGACAAACAGTGAAGGTCCCATGATTAGAACGAGTGAGCGGGGAAAATTTTCTCGACAATATTTCCAAAATCGAAGAGGCAATATTCTTGTGCACTCCCTTGGACATTGAGGAGCCTACCTCTTATCAACAGGTGATTGACTCACCAAACCACAAAGAGTGGATGGACGCCATGAGGGATGAGATGGACTCGATGGTGATGAACAAGGTTTGGCAACTTGTTGATCTTCCACCCCAACGTAAGTCTATTGAAAACAAATGGATTTTCAAGATAAAACGTCAGGTTGATGGTTCGATCAATAAGTTCAAAACCCGTTTAGTAGCGAAAGGGTCGACATAAATTGAAGGTGTAGACTATGAAGAGACATTTTCTCCTATGGTGAGATTTGCCTCTATTCGCCTGCTTTTAGCCATGGTTGCTCATTTGGACTTAGAGTTGTTTCAAGTGGATGTAAAGACTGCTTTCCTCAATGGTAGTTTTGAGGAAGAGATCTATATTGATCAACTCATTGATTTTGTATCAAATGGACAAGAGGATAAGGTGTGTCGTCTTAAAAGGTCCATATATGGTCTTAAGCAATCTTCCAGATCTTGATACTTAAGATTCCATGAAGCTATAACGTCGTTTCTCTTATCCATGGTTTCAGAAGACCACTGTGTGTATGTCAAAAGATCAACCAGGGGATTATGTTTCTTACCCTATACGTTGATGACACACTATTAGCTAGGAACAACTTAGAGATGATCGAAGCCACTAAGAAGTGGCTGTCCTCCGTCTTTGAGATGAAGGACATGGGTGAAGCCAGGTATGTCATAGGTGTGTAAATCATAAGAAATCGTCCTAAGAAACTTTTAGGCATGAGCCAAGAGGCATATATCAAGAAAGTCTTAGAACGGTTTCGTATGCATTATTCTAAACCCGTAGATACTCCAGTTGAAGGGTTTAACCTTGAGTCTTGACCAATGCCCAAAAACAGACAAAGAAAAGGAGGAAATGAGTAATGCCCCTTACGCTAGTGCCGTAAGAAACTCAATGTACGCCATGTTATGTGCACGGCTTGACACTTGCTTTGCGGTTTGCTTGGTAAGTCGTTACCAAAGTAACCCAAGACTTGCACATTGGCAAGTCGTCAAGAGAGTCGAGCGATACCTTCATGGTACAGCAGACTTAGTCTTATGCTATCAGGGGGAGATCTCAAGTTGAGAGGATCCTCACAATGTCAATTGAGGTGGTGACTCGGAAAAGTCTAAGTCAACCTTAGGACATGCCTTCACCCTAGGAGGGAGAGCCATGTCATGATGCAGTAAGAAGTAAAAACTGCACAACATATGTTGAGTCTAGGAATTCACAAGGTTCGGTTTTGGGACATATCCTGCCATGTGATTGACAAGGTTCTTTTGCAATGAGCAAAATGCTCATAAATTATTGTTGTGCATTAGGCATATTGAAATGTCACAGGCTTCTAATTAGCCTAGTCACACAGGCAATCGCCCTAACGCTTGAGTAGCAGGCAGGATGAGACTGAATCATATTGGCACTGAATGTGCAATATTGATTACTCGTACTGGAAGTGTATGAATGTGATAAGATACAGTTGCCTTAGTAAGTCTAAGATGAGACTCGAGGTAGTCGAATATGAGATATGATTTCATATTGAAGCCTTAAAAAGCCAAATCTTGAGTGTCAAGATTGACATTTAATATGTTAATCAGATCTAGTTTCTCAGGTTAGATTTTTTAGGTGAAAATCTAGTCTGGCGATTCGCATGGCATATAGAGTGATGAACCCAGTTGAGTGGGAGCTATGTCATGACACACATCTCATACTGTGCGTGCTTAAAAGACAACCATACACAGAGTGACAATTGACCTCTCTATCTTCTGTCACTATGTGACCCTATAGACGATGACCCTTTGACTTAAAGTTATGATACGAAGTCAAAGCTTGATGTTGCTACTTTAATATGTTTCTCAAAGGCCACGATGTATACGGTTCAACGAGAATATGTTAGGAAAACAATCAACCTAAGATGCAATATCATGAGTGTCTAAGGAAAAATCTATCCATCATCACCAATATCAGCCCGGGCGATTATATTAAGTATATAATCATATGATACATCATGGCATAAGGGATTGGAGATGCCACTAGTGATGTTCAGGATGATTTGGGGTATCGTATTTTCTAAAAGTGCTATGTTAGTTAGATGGTAACTAAATATAGCACTACTTATCACTTTTCGGTAACACGTCCTATTCCTAGTATGAATTAAGCGTGATGAGTTGTGATTCGTGGAGAGTATGCGTTTTGCGGCCTATGTGGCCGAGTGGGAGCTGTTGGCCGGGTCCAATGTTTTAGGCTCGACGACCACTAAGGGTAAGCGGCTTCCCTGATTGTTCCCCCAACCTATATAAAGAAGCTTCAAGGGATCAATTAGAGTTACACATATGACACAGAAACCACATAATCTCCCCTCCCCTCTCACGGCTACCTAACCATCCACCGGGGTTTCGGGTTTAGGACGTGAACCCTAAAGGTGACTCTAGTAGCTGCCTCACATTCAGATTGGCGTGGGCTATTCCCGACAGATAATTCCGCATTTCAGGTCAGTCCTATTTGTCTAACAGAAGTCAATTTTGCAACTAACGACTTTGATGACACAGCTGATGAATTCATGTATTTCTGATGAATTTTACAGCGTCCTAATAAATTTTGTGCACTTACACATATTTTGCAACAGAATAATTTGATTACTATTCTTACCTGATTGCGATTTCTTTTTCAAGTTTACTTGTGCTTTAATGAAAATGATTAGTATGGAATGATGACTCACTATGTCACTCATGATGAATTCACAACAAAATGATAATAATTGTATAAAAATCATTCTATAAAAATTAATTATGCTTGTAACAGGTTGGAAATAGATGATTAAATGTAATGAACATGCACTACTTGATCTTAATCAATAAATCTTTAGTAACAACTCATTCAACATTTTCATAAATTTATTATAACTGCTATGAAAAACATAATTTAAACAAATACTTCATCAATTAAAAAATGCTAAATTAGCAAATGATTAAAGAATTATTTATTGTGTATATTCAATATATATATATATACATATATACGTATACATACATGCATACATACATACATATATATATATATATATATAT
>JACYFF010031958.1:83691527-83712372 GCA_017589665.1 Selenicereus undatus | reverse complement strand
GAAAAAATCGGCCCAAATGCTAGCAAATGAACTGGTCCAGTCCTGCTTGGAAAAAAAGTAACTTTTCCAAACTTTTTTCTTTCAACCAAAATTTCCAAGGTCCAAACGGAGCCTAATTCATACCTTCTAATTATGTATTAGAATATTACTGCTTTGAAAAGTACATGGTGTTCTCGGATTTGCACGCAAATTAAGCAAACAATTTTAAGGATAAAAGCGAAATCAAAGTATAATAATGATGATGTCAACGATGATGAAGATGATGATCACCATAATACTAAGAATAATAATAATTCACTCTAAGAATAACAAATTCTCACTCTAGATTTCACGTGAAATTTTCCTTATTAGCTGCTTCAGAAAGGCTAGCGGTAAGCAAAAGGATCAAACCAAATAGAGATAGCACTTTTAATTACATGCATGAAGTGGGAACTTGTATTGAAGGGGAACTATAAACAATGTTGAATAATTTTTTGGAGGGCATAATATTAAAAATCTACTCAGTTTTACCGTAACAAAAAAAAAAAATAACTGTATACAAAAGGTTGAGGTGGGCAATTGTTGTCTTACACCTTGTCTGTATTCGCCCCGGGTTAATTTCCAATCTTCCATCTCGCCCTTAACAATCCCTTGCTCTTGTTCAAGACTCGAGCTCATTCCACAATTCTTCAGGTGGCTGAAACAAAATCAGCCACTAGCCACATAATAATGATCGCAAACAATATTCATACAGTACGTAATAGAACAATATTCGATCATTCCCTCTGGATATCCTTCTCTAGTTGATGTTTATAGCAGAGATCCGAGGATTTCATCATATCGAAGCCCGAATAGTAGAGCTACAACAAAGTAAAAAATAACAAAAAATGCAAGAGTTACGCAAAAAATTTCCCAAACCATCTTTGAAGTCTGTCCGACAATTTGGAGATGCATGATTATGGCTTTTCTGAATGTGAATCTTCTACTGGTATGGATACTGACAACTCTGTATACAACTATGACAGCGAAAACAAGACAAAGTACTACAAAAGCCACAATGGCAGGCACATGAAATTCAACGTTTGTTGATGTTGTATCACAACAACCGTTGTCATAGTTCGCCGGGGAGCCTAGTAGGGGACGATAGGAGGTTTTAGGGAAGAACTTGACCAAGAGGCCTGCGGAAGAGTCGATAAAGGGAAGGGTGCTTCCTTGAAGAAGCCTAACAAACCTAGCTGAGTACTTAAGCCCATTTTGTACCATGTCCATGGCTTCGATCTTTTCAGCATGCCTACAAGGAATCCTCCGCAAATATATAGTACCGGTTTAAGTGGAAGTCAATCATGGACCAAGTAATGCTTTTGAAAATACCCTTGCTCTTGTGAGGAATTACTTCATGTTTTCAAGGAAGATTTTCCTTTGTTTTGCCATTGTAGGTTGTGGAATTTTTTTTTTAGGGGGTCTTTGAGTCTTTTACAAGAATCAAATTACTGTAGCCCATAAAGTGGTAAAACTCTTCCCCTACAGATTTTCTCTATTTGCAAAACTCAATCTCAATACAAACTTACTTTAAGAGGAACAAGAGCCAAAACCACTTCAAACAATTAAACAATAGTGGTTAAGGTTTTTTGGATTTTCTTTTGCTAGACTTATTCAATGGAACTTCGAAGATATAACTAAGTGAACGTCACAACATAAAGTTTCAAAATACAATAATATGATGTTTTCTTTGGGGGTTATTATAAAGCTAGACTTAGGTAATTGAGCATCAATGCGAACAATATTTCTTTCAAACTTGAAAATCTTTTTTCAAAAGTAATGACAATAGAGATTTAGGAGAGAATCAAACCAAAATTTTTAATAATCCTTAGATATTTTAGCAGCTGTACTAACTTATACCTCCTTCTCAAACTTAATAAAATTTGAAGTTTTTGACTCTTTCACATAATATAACATTTGATTAGGAGAGTTACTTCTTTTTTTTTTGTAGTAAATTAATATTTCAGGATAGCATTGGCTGAGTTAAAGGGTCATGCTTGGAGGCGTCCTACAAAATTTAGGCAACTATAAGTTATTGTAAAGGAGTGCTAAGAATTTGATTAGTCCTCGCGATTATATTGTCTTGCTTTGTGCATATGAAGGTGGACTTCAAATCACACGGAAGAAGTGGTAAACAATGACTGCAAACTAAACGCGTATTCTCGCAATGTCAATGGAATGAATTGGTCTCAGGGACGAAAAGGCCAAGTGAAGGAATTGCCAACAAGGGACAAAAAGGTCAAGTGAAGGAATTGTCAACGAAGTTACTCACCAAAATGTAGACTTGTAAACCAATTTCTTGTCAGGAAAATTTGACCACAAGATGTTTATACACATCATTGATAATTCAACAGCATGGCTAGGGAGTTACAATTGTTACAAACTGGTGATAATTAATTTTACACAAATACTACAAAACTATATAGGGAAATGGGAATTTATGTAATTAAAAAATTAATTTATTAAATTAAATTTATATAGCAATTAACTAAAAAAATTAAAAAAAAATTGTTGCAATAAGAAGTTTAAAGGTGACATGCCATATGCAACATACAGAGTGAACAACACATGATTGGAGCTTCGAACGTGATTATAATGGCCACGTCAAGTTGACATGCTACGTTTGAAGTTTCTCTCACAAATTTTACATACAAAAATCTCAATTTCCCTCTCTCTAACAAAATTGCGAGTAAGTTGGTTAATGCTTGTGAGTTGTTTCATCAAAAAAGTGAAGAAATCTAGTTAGTATTTCTAATTTATATTCAATTATACTTAATTTCGTAATTTAAATTTCATATTTACATTTCTAATATTTTGTTATCTTTTTGTAGAAAAGTCAGAGGCACTCTCAATCAAGGAAGAATTGAAGAAAATTGTGATTATGAATATTGTTTAAAATGTTGGGAAATTATTTTAGGTGTTAGCTTACATGTTAGTAACTAAAATAATTAAGATAAGTAAATTTAAATATGATTAGTTATGTTAGTGAAGTATAATTATGCTTTCACATGTTATTTTACATGTATGTAATATTAGTTATATGATTACATGACATGATTTATTAAATTTTTAAATGTTGACATGTTATTGAAATTAATATGATTTGGTTATTAAAGTGTTCACATGTTAGTAAAAATAATTTTATTTATTAAGTTTTGGAATGTTAATTAAATTATTTGAAATACTTTATAACCTGAAAAAATAAAAGAAAAGTGGTCAAATTATAATGAATTTTTACAAATATCATATGGTATGTTACTAAATACAACATGATTGTATAAATTGATTTTATAGTAAACATTATAAGAATATGTTATTAAATAAGACATGATTATATGATTATTTGAAATATTTTTGGGCATGTTAATGAAATTAGGATTGAGCATTATGACAATGTGTTCCTAAATATGAGATGGCTAAATGTTAATATGATTTTACTAACTAAAATTAACAAGATTTGATTCATAAAATTTAATTTTAATATGAGCATATGTTTATATGATTGTAAAACTATTTAGGTAATTTAATATGTGGAGGTAAAATTTTTCTACTTTACATAAAACTAATATGACTAACATTAATATTTCAAGTTTTTGTATGTTGGTAAAAATAATTTAGTTTATTAAGTTTTGGAATGTTAGTAAAATTATTTATATGTTAATACGTTAATATGGTTACATGATGCAATATTATATGGTTTTATATAACTTGACACAATTTAATATGTTAGTAAATTATGGCATGTATGACTTCTAGGTGGCATCTAAAATTAATACGATCAATTCATATGTTAATACGATCAATTATATGTTTGTATGAGGTAATTGTATCTCAAAGATGGATCCTGACATCCCCTCATCATTCATTAGCTTGAGGGAAATAATTCACCCCAATTCGAGGCAAATAATAATACCTTGACTCTCCCAACTAATTCCCCCACGTCGTACCCCCATACCCATCACAAAACTATGCACCATGCATATTACCCACCACAACCTACCTTGAGGAATTAGAGTAGTGGTTCAAATCAAAATCCTGGAAACTATCCTCCACTTTCTTACCCCCCACCACATAATCGCCCCAAAGATGTGTCTAATACTGAGTACCCGTATTACCCTCTATGCTATCCTCTACCACCTCCTCACCCAGATTACTTTTCAGGAGGGGGGAAGCAACTCCACACCCTCATCCACACCAATCGGATCAATGGCCACACTAGGGCACTTTGAGACGGGTATTGACCTAGTATTAAGAAGCGGGGTGTGGAGGAAGTAGTGGGGGGAGTAGTTGTGGGTGCTAAAAAGTGGACAGGTGAAGAGTATCAACAGCTATCACATGCTTCGATTCACATACATACTGATAGGCCCGCAAGCGCACGGTGGCGTTGTGGCAATCAAGGTCGATCCCACAGAGACTAGATTGTTCGTGCCAAAAATGAGCTATTTTAAAGGTACTTTACACCTATTTTATGCTTGTTTTAATCGTATTTTTAAGGTTTTAATTTGATTTGATTTTGTTTTGTAGGTTTTGAATAATGTTGGAAAAATGCCAGAAATTACGAGAAAAATGGCGGAAAATGAAAAATGGGTCGAATTGTCATGAACCGGCCCAAGCTAGAACAAACTAGCCCAAAATAGAAAAAATCGGCCCAAATGCTAGCAAATGAACTGGTCCAGTCCTGCTCCCCAGTCCGCCATGTGCCTCACGCGCGACCTCGGTTAATACGCCCCCCATTCCCTTCTTCTTCTCTCTCCTCCTCACTCGACCTCAACCCGAAACCCAGAACCCTTGCTTCCACTATCGCGACCTCCTTCACCATCATGTCTCTACGCCATCTCTCTCTCTCTCTGTCGAAATGCCAGCGCAACACCAGGCCAGCACACTACCTTTGTTGGCATCCATCTTCACCATCCACAACAACCCCCAAATCGACGATCGAAATTGAAGCAGCGTTTGGGTTCGGGTATAAAAATGGAGGAAGACGCCATTGAAGCTATAGGTAGGTAATTTTAGGGTTTTAGGTTAGTTTAAGTTTTAGATTTAGTTTTAGGTTTAATTTCATTTTTCATTTCAAATTATTCGAAATTTAGGATTTAGTTCAGTTTAGGGTTTCGAATTTTCAGTTGTTTTCAGCCTTTCAATTCATGTAGTTAGGCTTTGAATTTCGAATTTCAAATGGGTATTCAGAAATTTTAGTTGTAATTGCAACAATCTTTGGGTTAATTTGAGTCATTTTGCTGAATTTTGTTCGAATCCCCCTCCCCTGTTTCTTTGTGTTCGTGCAACTGTCCATAGAGACCGCCATTTTTAGGATGCATTGAAGCTTGTTTCTGGGTCGTGAATGGCGAATTCAGATCCTAACCTGTTCTGGTATTGCATCGTTACTCAACTTCTCTGATTATTCTGCGTTCGTTCCCATTTTTCCCTTCCCCTGTTGCCCAGTTCATGTTTTGGTTTAGTTCTGTTTAAGCTCGGTTATTGTTCGTACCAAAAATGTATGATTTTTATAGTATCTTTCTGCCTAATTTATGCTCAAAATAATTATCATTTTTAGGTTTTTACTTGATTTTATTTTATTTTACAGATATTGAATCATTCGGGAATAATGCCAGGAAAAGATGAAGGAATGCTGAAAGCTGAAGATTTGGGCCAATTAGATTCAAACCCGAACCAAACAACAACTAAGGAAAAACAAAACAAAACAAAACAAAGCACTAGCCCAGCATCACGTGCAATGCACATGAGCACGGCACGTCCCCCCCATCTCTTTCTCTCTCCTCTCGGGTCTTCTATGCCCAATTCCCAGACCCCTAACCCCCCTTCCCGTTTGCTTTTTCATCTCCTCCTCAAACAACCACAACCCTTCATCTTCTCCACTCCACACAGCGCCGGTTTTTCTTTCTCCTCCTTCAATGCATCATTCATGGCGCCCGTTACCAATCACCTCATGACCATCTCGACAGACAAGCAAAGGGGTGTTTTGGAAGCTTCAAAAGGAGGTCGAGCAGCAGAGAGTCGAGGGGGGGGGGGATTCTAAAGTAAGGGTTGATTTTCGTTTCTAGATTTCATTAGGTTTAGAATTTTAGTTTTAGGGTTTAGTTCAGTTTCGAATTTCTCTATTTTCTATTTGTAGATCTGATTTTGAATTTGGGAGTTTCGTTTGCATTGGTTCAAATCCTTCAAATTTCTAGTTGGAGTTAGTTCGCTTGAATCAAAACTTCTACTTTTTGGGTCGAATTATGTATCCCCTATTATGCCTTGTTTGCTGATGCCCCTGTTTCCCCTCTCCCTTATTTCGAATTCTCCATCTTTGGGTTGTCCATAGTTCGAATTCTCCTTTCCTGTTCGTTTATCTGTTTCTGGCTGGTTTAGGAAGTTGGGTTATTGTTTTGATTGGGAATTGCAGTTGAATTTGGCAAATCAATGCCTTGAGTTCATTTGCTTTGTTTGTTCGTTTGCTCTGCTTGTTGGTTTGGCTTCCAATGCATAATTTCATGAACCAGTTACAGCTAAGTGTTGGTGAGTTCAAGTCGCTTGCAATTTGGAGCCGCTTATTGTGGCTAGATTATGTTTAACAATGACAAAATTAAACTGTGCACGTTTATTATAGGAATAATTTGACTTTGGAGTTGGTTAGTTAGCATTAGTTTTAAATTAGTTTAGCAATTTAGCAACCTAATTTTACAACCATCCCTGAGGACGATACCCGTAATTCGTACAACGATAAACCGTACGCTTGCCGAATATCACAACAAGTTTTTTGCGCCGTTACCGGGGAAGGCATTGTGAGATTAAGTTGCTTCGAGTCGTAGTTTAGTTATTCGAGTCATTTGCGTCAATTTCGTTTTAGTTTTATTTTCGTTTTAGTAGGTTTCGATTGAGTTTTTCTTTTGTTTTAGTAATTTCGTTTAGATCATTTTCGATTGTTAAAGTAAGTTCATGTTTTGATTCTTGTTGTTTAGATTAGTTTCATTTCAATTTTTAGACATTATTTTGGTGTGATTTTTGCAGTTCTAACCAATTTGGTTTTTGTGCAGGAAAAAAAAAAACAAAGCAACTTTCTGGTTAGTCTTTGCTTGTTTATGATTTTAGTTTATTTTCTATTTTTGTTTTAGTTTATTTTCTGTTTTCTATTTTTGTTATCCTATAAAATAAAAAAAAAATGATGCTCATGCTTAGTGTTTATGCTTTGTCGTTTTGTTCTTTTTCTTTTGGTAATCTTGTTTTATTTTTGTTGGTTTATTTTGTGTGCTTAACTTGCTTATTTCAGTCTCATGTTTTGTTTTAGTGATTAGTTCGTGATTAGTGTCCTAGAGTCATTTTCATTTTCTTTCCCTACAACAAAGTGAAAAGCCAAAAAAATTGAACAATTCTTAAAAAGTTCAACAAAAAAACCTCGAGTTTCGAGCATGCCAGTATTTTATTTTCGGTAATTTGAGCATGAACCTTTCTGGAGTTATTTATCGCGACTTAATGATTATCGTGCTCAATTGAATCAAAATTTCCAAAAATGGGAAATCTATGAGGTCATTGCTGTTGGTCTGAATTCTGAATCTTGGAGTTATGTTGAGTCAATTTATCCTGGAGGTGTATTAGGATTGTTATCTAAAACTCAAGATGAAGTTTGGGATTTTTTTGAAAAATTAGCTTGGGATATTTACTAGTTTGAACAAGCTAAAAATAATTTTGGATACCCAACTTTTGATGAGTATGTTTTTCCTGCTAATCCCCCCCCCCCAAATCATTTTATTAACTCATATGACCCATCTTATTCTTATATGTCTCCTATGTTGAGCGATTCTTGTGAGTCATCTACTCATGATGCCTATGATTGCCCATATCGTGTTTATGTTGATGTTACCTGTGCAAGTGTGGAAAAGAAGATAAATGCATTGACTGATAAAATGGTAAAGAACATGAAATTGAGAATTGCTGAATATTCTCGATGTTTTAGTCAGGAGGACACTAATTTACGAGAGACTGACTCTAATTTAGGATCCCCTAAACCTGAAGTTAGTCTCTACGATGATTTTGAAAACTCTTATTCTGCTAGGCCTCACTTGAATGAATAGATGCCTTTGCCTAGTCAAGATCAAGAGAGTGACTTCCCTTTGTCTCTATCCCCTGCCCTTGCACCTGAATTTAGCTCACTTACAGACGTCATTGAGGATGTCCTAGTTTCTGCCGACCCACCCACCATTTTAAATGATTCTTTTGAGTTTGAGGAGGGTGATGAATGTGGGAACCCTAGTGAGTTAGATTTAAGCGTCATAACTGATGAGCATCATGATTTAGATGAGTCGGATCTTTGTTCACATGAGTCATGTGAGAAGACACTTGAACCCACTAAATTGGAATTTAATGATGATATTCTTTCTATAGAATATGAATTTTTTTTCCTGTGGGTTTGATGCCAATGTAGGTTTGGATGTGAACATGTGTGCTGAATATGAATCTTTTTCTTTTGACCCCATCCAACATGACCTTCTCTTTGAATCTCCCAAGTCCAAATTTGTTGAGTCTGAGGCCATTGTCACTGAACATTTTGATTTAGACCAGACTCCTCCGCATATTGAACTTAAAGGACTTGTGGATTTAGGGCTCACTAATTTGCCTAGGCCATTCATTCACGATGATATACTTTCTACGCCGATGACCCACCTACTGGCTGATTTTAAGTACGTCTATCTATTTTCTGATTGGGCCCAACAGTTTGACAAATTGAAACGGGCCCTCACTTGTGCTGCATTGCTACGGTGGATGTACTTTACTTGGCACTAGCTTTCTTATTTCTTCTGCATTGATCTTATTGAGAGTTGGTCTTCTGTGTTTGACAAGCTGCTTCATGCTTTATTGGGATTTGATTTAAGTAGCGATATTCCATTTGACATGGAGTGGCTGATGCTCCATGAGCCTCTATCTATGCACATTTCACGAGGCTATAGTTTAGGTGTACTCCTGCACCTGACTTGGTATAAACATTCCTCTTTATCTCTTATTTTTATTTTATTTTCGTTTGTATATATTTGTTGCTTTGTTTTATTTTTATTGTTTTCTTTTTGAGTTTTAGAGTCATGTCATTTTTCTTTCTTTTTGAGTCTTATTCTTCTTTTTGTATATTTGTTTTTCTTTTTAGTTTTTTTTTCTTTTTTCTGTTTCTTTTCACTCCCAATGGGGACATTGTGAGATTTAGGTGTTGGGGTATGAAAACTTTGAAAAAACGAAACAAAAAAATTAAAAGAAATCTGAATTTTTTTTTTTGAAAAATCCAAAAAGATTTTGTTTTGTTTTTGGGGAACATTTGTACTTTTCTAATGAGCTTAAATCCCCTATGCTTAGATTGTTAGCTTGTATGGAAGCATGGTGTGCATGTTAGGCCTCAGTTCTCAATGTGTCATTCTAAGCCCTAATTCTAATCCCAATTGTTCATTATTGAAGTGTAATCCAATCCTATTTATACCATCATCATTATCTTAGAGTCTTAGTTTTCTACTATTGGCTCCCCCACTTGTCTTTGACGCGATTACTTTGGTTTTTATTTGTGTTCCCAAAAAAAAAGGAAATGAAAAAAAATGAATGAAAAAAAAGGAAAATGAAAAAGAATGGAAAAATGCGAGAAAAGGAGAATGACAAGTAACCCTTTGAGGCATGCGCTACTGGGTGTAACCCTTTGAGGCAATATTGCTACTGGGAAAACTTGCTTCCTATATTAATGAGTCAATAATGTAATTGGTGTCAGTCGAGTGGGATTGAGTTTGATTTTGGTAAGTCTAAGCCTCAAGATGATGATACACTTGCATACGAGTACTGGGATGGATTCCTAGTCTTAATGTCCAGTGAGGTGAAACGTTAGTGCTTTGATGTCATTCATGGGGTAGAGAGCCTTGATGTGTACATTATGTTTATATGCAGGCCAACATCTTTGCTACAAAGGTGATTTAGTTGATTAGAATGTGTATATATCTTTTCCTAATTTTGTACATATTAATTTTTCTAAAATAAAACAAAAACCAAAAAGATTTTCCAGTTTCTATTTATGTGTTCTTTTATAGATTTTGTGGGTATATCTTCTGCAAACCCGCACGAGACCTTACACGTCCACTAGGGTAACCTAGGGGTTTAAAGGGCGTGTTGCATACGCCAACTGCAACCGTGATTCCTACGAAAGTAAGTTAGGCTTTTTAGTTTTTTTTTTTTTACTCGAGGACGAGCAAAACTTTAGTGTGGGGGTATTTGTTCGTACCAAAAATGTGTGATTTTTATAGTATCTTTCTGTCTGATTTATGCTCGAAATAATTATCATTTTTAGGTTTTTATTTGATTTTATTTTATTTTACAGATATTGAATAATTTGGGAATAATACCAGGAAAAGATGAAGGAATGCTGAAAGCTGAAGATTTGGGCCAATTAGATTCAAACCCGAACCAAACAACAACAACTAAGGAAAAACAAAACAAAACAAAACACAAGCCCAGCATCACGTGCAATGCACATGAGCCCGACACGTTCCCCCCCTTTCTTTCTCTCTCCTCTCGGGTCTTCTATGCCCAATTCCCAGACCCCTAACCCCCCTCCTCATTTGCTTCTTTATCTCCTCCACAAACAACCACAACCCTTCATGTTCTCCACTCCACACAGCATCGGTTTTTCTTTCTCCTCCTTTAATGCATCATTCATGGCACCCGTTACCCATCACCTCACGGCCATTTCGACGGACAAGTAAGGGGGCGTTTTGGATGCTTCAAAAGGAGGTCGAGCAGCAGAGAATCGGGGGGGGGGGGGGAATTCTAGAGTAAGGGTTTATTTTCGTTTCCAGATTTCATTAGGTTTAGAATTTTAGTTTTAGGGTTTAGTTCAGTTTCAAATCTCTCTATTTTCTATTTGTAGATCTGATTTTGAATTTGGGAGTTTCATTTGCATTGGTTTGAATCCTTCAAATTTCTAGTTGGAGTTAGTTCGCTTAAATCAAAACTTCTGCTTTTTGGGTCGAATTATGTATCCCCTATTATGCCCTGTTTGCTGATGCCCCTGTTTCCCCTCCCCCTTATTTCGAATTCTCCATCTTTGGGTTGTCCATAGTTTGAATTCTCCTTTCCTGTTCGTTTATCTGTTTCTGGCTGGTTTAGGAAGTTGGGTTATTGGTTTGATTGGGAATTGCAGTTGAATTTGGCAAATCAATGCCTTGAGTTCATTTGCTTTGTTTGTTCGTTTGCTCTGCTTGTTGGTTTGGCTTCGAATGCATAATTTCATGAACCAGTTACAGCTAAGTGTTGGTGAGTTCAAGTCGCTTGCAATTTGGAGTCGTTTATTGTGGCTAGATTATGTTTAATAATGACAAAATTAAACTGTGCACGTTTATTATCTGAGGAATAATTTGACTTTGGAGTTGCTTAGTTAGCATTAGTTGTAAATTAGTTTAGCAATTTGGAAACCTAATTTTACAACCATCCCTGAGGACGACACCAGTAATTCGTACAACGATAAACCGTACGCTTGCGGAAAATCACGACAGTTATAGACAGTTTTGTGTGTTGGTTAAATTGCTTCACTGAGGAAGGTTGTATTTCTGAAGATGGTTGATTAAATGGAGTATGTTGGTTTGCTTGCTTTGGTTGGGTTGATTATGTTTGGAAGTAGTTGAGTTAATCAGAATAGCTGATTCTGGAGTTGGTTTTGTTGGAAATTCAACGAGGATTGTTCAGGCATTATTCTTGAATTTACATTTGCTGGTTGGTGGAGGCTATTTCTGTTGATGTAATTTTGGTTATGAATAGCTGAGGTTCTGTCCTTACTTCCAATTCATGTTTCCTGTAACTTGAAGATTAGTAATGGTTGATAAATGATGTTTTCTGTTCCCCCCCCCCCAGTTCAGCCTTTGCTAAATGTGAACCCGGTCTTGACTGTTTTGGTAATGTGATGGTGGTAGCTTTAGATTTTGGTGATTTCAGGTTACGTTAGGTAGCTTTAGGTTTTGATTTTAATAGCCATTTATGTCTAGTTAATGCATAATCTCCTTAATATGCTTACATTTAGTCAAATACTTAGGTTTAGTCTAATTAAGATCATTTAATTTCAATTGAGCACTTATGTTTCTTTGAATGATTTAATTTGGTTCAATATAGTTAATTGGTTAATCCACTTTTTGTGACCATAATCTCATTCTCGTCCCCGAGGACACGACCCTCAAGTACTACAATGAAAGCTGTACGCTTGCGGCTTTTCTTTTAGTTTTTCACTCTAAATTTTCCCAACAAATTTTTGGCACCGTTGTCAGGGACAACAGCATGAGATTAGGTCATATTTGCATTTTCGTAGCTACTTTCTTATTTGGTGCTCTGATTTGTTTATTTCGTTATTAGTAGTGATTTGTTTAAATGATGTGTTTTGGTCATTTCGTAACTTTATTTTGGCATCGATTCTTACTTTTTCTATTTTGGTATCGTTTTACTTAGTTTAGTCGTTTCTTCAAAAAATTCAAAAATCCAAAAACATTTGGAAAAACCTTAAAAATCACTAAAAAATGGAAAAGCTTAACTTGAAAAAAAATTAGAAAAACTTGAAAATCACAAAAAAAAAAATTGAAAATCCAAAAAAACCTATAAACATTTGAAAAATTTGAAAAAATCCCTAAAAATTGAAAAATTTTAAAAACTTTAAAAACTTCAAAATGCCAGTTTTTCATTTCCCGTAATATGAGCATGAACCTTTTTGGAGTTATTTTTCAAGGCTTAATGATTATCATGCTCAACTGAATCATAATTTTGAAAAATGAAAATTTTGTGAGGTCGTTGCTATGGGTCTAAATGTTGAGTCAAGGAGTTATATTGAATCAATTTGTCCTGGAGGTTTAATAGAATTGTTATCTAAAACTCAAAATGAAGTTTGGGATTTCTTTGAAAAATTAGCTTGGGAAACCTATGCATTTGAACAAGCTAACGAGACTTTTAGATACCCAACTCATGGAGAGTATGATTTTTATGCTAATTCTTACCCTCCAGAGCATTTTATGAATTCTAATGACTCATTTCACTCTTATATGCCTGATGTGTTGTGTGACTATTGTGAATCTTTTGATCATGACGCTTACACTTGTCCTTATCGTGATTATATCGATGCGACATGTGCAAATTTTGAAAAGAAAATTAATGATATGACTGATCAAATGATAGAGACAATGAAATTGAGAATTGCTGAATATTCTCAATGTTTTGACCAAAATAGGGAGACTTCTATTGAGATTGATTCTAGTTTAGGATCTCCTAAACCTGACATTAGTCTGTATGATGATTTTGAACCTTCTTATTCTGCTAGGCCTGATTTGAATGAAAACATGTCTTTGCCTAATTTAGAACAAGAGAGTGACCTCTCTACGTCTCTATTAAAAGACCTTGCACCTTACACTAGCTTACCCAAAGATGTCACTGTAGATATATTAGTTTATGTCAACCTACCCACAACTTTGAACGACTTTCATGAACTGTAAGTGGGTAAACAATCTAATCTTGTCAATGAGCTAGAAATAAGCATCATACCTCAAGTTGAGTCTCATGATTTGGATGATTCTAAAGATATTTCACATGAGTTACATGATGAGGTAACTGCACCCACTACTTTTGACTTTGATGATGGTATTCTTTATACAGAATATGAATCTTTTTCATATGGGCTTGAGGTTACTGAAGGTTTTTATGCGGGTTTTCATGTTGAATATGAATCATTCTCTTTTGATCCCATCTTTCCTGATCTTCTATTTAAATTAGATGATAATATTCTGTGTGTAGAATATGAATCTTTTTGTGAGTTTGGTATCCATGGAAGTTCTGATGATGGTTTTTGTGCTGATTATGAGTCCTTCTCTTTTGACTCCATCCAAACTGACTTCCTTTTTGAATTTTGCAAGTCTGATTTTGTTGAGTCTGAGATCATTGCCACTAAGAATTTTACTTTAGACCAGACTCATACGCATATTGGACTTAACAGACTTGTGAAATTTGCACCCCTTATTTTACCTAGATTGCTCGTTTATGCTGATATCGTTTCTAGGCCAATGACCTCACTACTGGCTCATTATAAGTATGTTCATTTCCTTCCTGATTGGGTCCAACTGTTTGATAAGTTGAAACGGGCCCTTACCTATGCTTTATTGGCTATGTGGATGTACTCTATCTGGTTCCAACTCATTGCTTTTCATTGTTCCTATTTTATTGAGAGTTGGGCTTCTTTGTTTGATAAGCTGTTACGTGCTCTAACGAGTTTTGATTTGAGTAGCAGTTTTCAGCTTAGTATGGAGTGGTTGATGCTCCATAAGCTTCATGTTGCATCATCTTCGTGAGGCATAGTTTGGATACAACCTGTACCTAACCTGGTATGATCGTTCCAACCTTCTTTCTTTTCCATTTTTTTTGTTTCTTTTTTGTACTTAGTTGTAAATAATTAGGACTGTGAATATATGGGTGATTAATCTTGTGGAGAAATTTGGGATATGTTGAGCTGTATGGGCTATGATCACCCTTGGTTGTGTTATGCTTCTGTGAATATTTGTTAGTTGTTGATATCTAGGATTGTGAGTAGTTATAAATATTTAGGATTGTTTTTGTGTATGTTTTAATTTGGTTTCCTTGATTTTGTGTTTTCTTTCCTTCGTTTTGTGTTGTGTTAGTTTAGCACGTTTTGGTTTTTGTTTGATAGTTTCTTGTTGTTCCCTTTTTGGTGTTTCAGTGACTTAGTTTCCGTCTTTCCTTTTGTTTTTCTTTTCTTTTACCTTTTGTCTCATTTTAGGTTTCTTTTGTGTTAGTTCGGGATTAAGCAGGTCCTTGATTTGGTTTTGTGTTTGTGAATGTGTGTGTTTGCTTTGGCTTTCTTTTGTGATTTCGTTTCTCTTGGCTTTTGTAAATATGTGTGTTTGGTTTTGTTTTGCTTTTGGTTGTGTTTTTGGTTTTTGGCTGTGTCCTAGTTGTATATATTAGTGATTTCGTGTGGCTTTACGATTGTATAACTCATGTGCATGCTTTTCAACGCCTTAGTTTCCACAATGAGGACATTGTGAAGTTTTGGTGTGGAGGTGAGGTGTCCATTTTTCAAAATTTTTGAAGATTTTTTGTTGTTTTTGGAGACGTGTGTACTTTTTCTGATTAGCTTAAATCGTCTGTGCTTTATTTATTAGCTTGTATATAAACAGGATGTGCATGCCAAGTCTCCAACCTCAAATGTGATATTCTAAGCCCTAATTCTAACTCCAGTTGTTCATTATAGGTTGTGCAATCCAGTCCTTATTTATTCCTTTATCATTATATTTAGGTCTTAGATTTCCATGAATGATTCTCCCACTAGCTTGTGACATGATTACTTTGAAAAAAAAAGTGTATTATAAAGTAAGAAAAAAAGAAAAAAAGATGAAATAAAATTTGGAATGACAAGTATCCCTTTGAGGCATGCGCCACTGGGCGTTACCCTTTGAGGCAATATTGCTACTGGGAAAGCTTGCTTCCAAAGTTAGTATGATAATAATGTAGTTGTGTCAGCCAAGTGGAATTGAGTCTAATTTTGATCAATCTAAGCCCTGGGATAATGATACACTTGCACACGAACACCGAGATGGTTTCGAAATCTTGATGATCAATGGGGTGAAAAATTAGTGCTTTGATGTCATTTAGGAGGTAGAGGGCTTTGGAGTACATTTTATGCATATGCAGGTCAATAATTGGGTACATGAGTGATTTAGCTGATTAGAATTTGTACATATTTTTCCCAAATTTTGTACATATTAACTTTGAGGAAAAATCCAAAAAGATTTTTCTTTATTTTTGGAATAAATTTTGTGGGTAGTTCACCTGAAAACCCTCACGAGACCTCACTCGTCCACTTGGGAGTCCACGGGGTTTAAAGGGCTTGTTGCATACGCTAAATGCTACCGTGAATCATACGACAGTGAGTTAGGATTTCTTTCTCTTATTTTCTATTTTCTTTTACTTAGTCTAATTTGTTTTACTCGATGATGAGCAAAATCTTGGTGTGAGGGTATTTGTTCGTACCAAAAATGAGCTATTTTTAAGGTACTTTTACACCTATTTTATGCTCGTTTTAATCGTATTTTTAAGGTTTTAATTTGGTTTTATTTTGTTTTGTAGGTTTTGAATAATGTTGAAAAAATGCCATAAATTATGAGAAAAATAGTGGAAATGGAGGAAATTGAAAAATGGGTCGAATTGTCATAAACTGGCCCAAGCTAGAACAAACCGACCCAAAATAGAAAAAACCGGCCCAAATGCTTGCAAATGAACTGGTCCAATCCTGCTCCCCAGCCCGCCATGTGCCTCGCGCGTGACCTCGGTTAATAGCCCCCCATTCCCTTCTTCTTCTCTCTCCTCCTCACTCGACCTCAGCCCGAAACCCAGAACCCTTGCTTCCACTATCGTGAACTCCTTCACCATCATCTCTCTACCCCATTTCTCCCTCTCTCTCTCTGTCGAAATGCCAGCGCAACACCAAGCCAGCACACCACCTTCGTTGGCATCCATCTTCACCATCCACGACAACCCCCAAATCGACGATCGAAATTGAAGCAGCGTTTGGGTTCGGGTATAAAAATGGAGGAAGACGCCATTAAAGCTATAGGTAGGTAATTTTAGGGTTTTAGGTTAGTGTAAGTTTTAGATTTAGTTGTAGGTTTAATTTCATTTTTCGTTTCAAGTTATTCGAAATTTAGGATTTAGTTCAGTTTAGGGTTTCGAATTTTCAGTTGTTTTCAGCCTTTAAATTGATGTAGTTAGGCTTTGAATTGTGAATTTCGAATGGGCATTCAAGAATTTCAATTGTAATTGCAACGATCTTTGGGTTAATTTGAGTCATTTTGCCGAATTTCATTCGAATCCCCCTCCCCTGTTTCTTTGTGTTCATGCAACCGTCCATAGAGACTACCATTTTTAGGATGCTTTGAAGCTTGTTTCTGGGTCATGAATGGCGAATTCATATCCTAACCTGTTCTGGTATTGCATTGTTACTCAACTTCTCTGATTATTCTGCTTTCGTTCCCATTTTTCCCTTCCCCTGCTGCCCACTTCATGTTCTGCTTTAGTTCTGTTTAAGCTCGGTTATAGACAGTTCAGTGTGTTGGTTAAATTGCTTCACTGAAGAAGGTTGTATTTCTGAAGGTGGTTGATTAAATGGAGTATGTTGGTTTGCTTGTTTTGGTTGGGTTGATTATGTTTGGAAGTAGTTGAGTTAATCAGACTAGCTGATTCTAGAGTTGGTTTTGTTGGAAATTCAACGAGGATTGTCAGGCATTATTCTTGAATTTGCATTTGCTAGTTGGTGGAGGCTGTTTTTGTTGATGCAATTTTGGTTATGAATAGCTGAGATTCTGTCCTTGGTTCCAGTTCATGTTTCCTATAACTTGAAGATTATTAATGGTTGATAAATGATGTTTTCAGTCCCCCCTGTTCAACCTTTGCTAAATGTGAAGCCGGTCCTGACTATTTTGGTAATGTGATGGTGGTAGCTTCAGATTTTGGTGATTTCAGGTTAGGTTAGGTAGTTTTAGGTTTTGATATTAATAGCTGTTTATGTCTAGTTAATGCATAATCTCTTTAATATGCTCACATTTAGTCAAATACTTAGGTTTAGTCTAATTAAGATCATTTAATTTAAATTGAGCACTTATGTTTCTTTGAATGATTTAATTTGGTTCAATATAGTTAATTAGTTAATCCACTTTTTGTGACCATAATATCAACCTCGTCCCCGAGGATATGACCCTCAAGTACTACAACGAAAGTTGTACGCTTGCGGCTTTTCTTTTAGTTTTTCACTCTAAATTTTATACCAATAATCCCCTCAAGATATGCTAAGCAAACTTATAATTCTAGTTATTTTGATTAACAACTATAAATAAACTTTTCTAAATCAAATATGGGAAAAACGTCTAGGAATTTTCGTAGTTATGAAAGGGAATTGAATCAAAATGATAAACATGTGCCTTTCTCTAATTAGTTAATCTCGAGGAATTCTCTAATTAGTTAATCTCGAGGAATTGCAATCTACACAGAAATTCAGTCTATTCTTTTGAAATCAACTAAATTTGTCGAAACTAAGCAAATGCCGCTCTTTCAAGCTACTTTGACTTAATCCAAGTTTAATATATTCGATTACTTACTAGCCCTCCTAAGATATAAATCTCTCTTTTAAGACGAATTTATGCTAAGTATGTTCAAGCAGTCCAACAACCAAATGTCGCCTTTCGAATGTTCACTAGATTGTTTCAAGTGTGCAAGTAAATTTTGGCCAAACATAAACTCACAACATATCAACACTTGATAGAACGAAATCAAACCAATCATGAAAATAAGCACAATTGAATAAACTAAAACGTGATCTAACTACACTTTCACAAACTACTAAATCCCTAGACAAAAGGAAACTACTCACACATGATCAAAGATTAAACAACTAACTACTCTAAAATGATAAATCTAAAGAGGAAAGAGAAGAAAAGAGGGAAAAACTGCTCAGGCAAAAATCACGCCTGAACCGTCGTGCGAGCCCGGGATGGAATCCTTGCAAGTCTTCACTTCAACTCTATCTCTCTCTCTCTGTAATCTAAACTAATCCTAATCCACTTGAAGAGAGGAAATGAGTATAAGATGAGATGATGGGGTGTGGATGAGCTTTCAGCAACCGAGGGACGCCCTATTTATAGGAAAACCGAATCAATCTCAGCCACACGATGAGGGAAAACGAAGAGGCTCACTGTTACACCTAACACCATGGGATGACCATGGTGCTGGCTGGCTCAGCGTTTTTCTGTTCTTCTTCCTCCCACGGGCATGCCAACTCAACGGCGTCCACGGTGAGTCAAAGTATGCTCAATTAAGGGTCAAAGCAAGGGCAAAGAGGTCCAAAATCCTGCAAAATGTAGAAAAGAGACATACTTAAGCATAAAATGGAAAAAAGAGTATAAATTATCACATAAAGGATATAATTTTCCCTACAAATGCAGCAAAAAATGACCCTAAAATAATATACACTTTAAGCACTTATCAAACTCCCCTGTGCTTAAACTGTTGCTTGTACTCAAGCAAACACTAAATAAAGCCGACAAGGAGAGATGCATCTAGGACTAAAATGCATAATAACCTCCTTAAAGTAGGCAAGTTATAGCATATCACAAACAAGAGTGACAATCAACGACAATCCCAAATAGTGCACAACACATTTCAGAGTTAGGAGGAGAAGGTTTTCGAAGAAGTATAAGACCACAAGCTCGATATATAACTTGATCACCACTAAAGAACCACAAAGCATATCATGCAAGCACATAGAATTGAATAGAGCCAAATGGACCGGTAGAACCTCACGTTGGGAAAATGTGAATCACTGCTGCTCATGTGTTTGAAATATAGCATAGGTTCACTCAAGACTAATTCCAAAGATATAATCTACCATAAAGAGAGGAAGTCAAACTATTTACATATCCAATGCCAATCATTTAGTCATGTTTTTTTTCACTTTTTTTTCATTTGCTCTCTCTCTTTCTTTTTTTTTTCAACATAACTTTTGTTTCTTCTTTTTTTCTTTTTTTCTTTTTTTTTGTTCTTTTGGAAATGAAACAAAAATTTAAATTACTCAAAGGCATAGGATCACGAACTATCAACTCACAACCTAATACACATACTCAACCCAAATAAGAAGGAACCAAAGCAAATGCTCAATATCATCAATCCCTTAAAAAACCAACGTACCAAAGCCACCTTAAAACTCAAATATTCCTAAAACCACCCACTACGTAGATGAAGTAACGCTCCATAGACTTGGCTTAAAGGTAGGAATATGTGTTTGGCCAGGGGCTAATATGAAGGGATCACAACAAAAACAGATATAAGCTCAAAGGGGTTAGCAAAGTGAATAAACATATAATACAAAGGTAGGCTATTTGGCTATGTGGCTAAAATATTCAAATAAAGAAATGCCCCTATCATTTCATCAAATATGCACATGCTAATGTGGTTTTGAATAAGAATCTAGACATGTTCTAGAGATGCAACATGGAAGAGTCACACACATGAAACAAACATGAGACTAAATATAATGATTTGTCCAAATCAGGCTCAGAATTTCACGGACATCTACCAAAGTCTCAGTAACTCATAAAATGAGTCTATGTACCAACATTAGTGCTAAAGACTCCAAGGGATAACAAAATTCTCAATCAAGACAAGGGCCAAAACAAGAAGTATTCTCAAAACCTTCAAAAATTTTCGCACAAAAGGGATTACACAACAAAAATTACTCAAACTCATGAAAGTTATTTTGCCTAAACAAAAGCATCATTAAGTCCCTCATAAACAAAATTCTCGATCAAGACACGGGCATGGTACCTCAAGGGCATCCACGGTGAGTCAATGTATGCTCAAATGAGGGTCAAATCAAGGGCAAAACGGTCCAAAAACCTGAAATATGCAGAAAACATACATACCCAAGCGTAAAACGGATAAAGACCCTAAAACGATATACACTTTAAGCACTCATCAAACTCCCTCATGCTTAAACTGTTGCTTGTCCTCAAGCAAACACTAAAGATAACCGATAAGGAGAGATGCATCTAGGATTCAAATACGTAGCAACCTCCTTAAAGTAGGCAAGTCATAGCATATCACAAACAAGAGTGAAAATCAACGACAACCCCAAATAGTGCACAACACATTTCAAAGTTAGGAGGAGAAGGTTTTTGAAGAGGTATAAGACCATAAGCTCGATATCAAACTTGATCACCCCTAAAGAACCACAAAGCGCGTCATGCAAGCACATGGAATTGAATAGAACCAAATGGAC
>JACYFF010031958.1:83666961-83691517 GCA_017589665.1 Selenicereus undatus | reverse complement strand
AGACAAGTTCTAGAGATGTCGCATAGAAGAGTCACACACATGAGAGAAACATGAGACTAAATATAATGATTTGTCCAAATAAGGCTCAAAATCTCACGGGACATCTACCAAAGTCTCACTAACTCATAAACTGAGTCCATGTACCAACATTAGTGCTAAAGACTCCAAGGGGTAGCAAAGTTCTCAATCAAGACAAGGGCCAAAACAAGAAATATTTTCAAAACCTTCAAAAATTTTCGCACAAAAGGGATTACACACCAAAAGTTACTCAAACTCATGAAAGCTATTTTGCCTAAACAAAAGCATCATTGGAGGTTATCCACACCATCCCAATATGCAATTCTATATGCAAACCTAAAATGCAACTAAATGCAACACTATAATGCAAACAAAAAGAAACCTAAAACTAATAACCAAAATAAAAACATAAAAACTACCCTTCCCCCTTGCTTTAATCACACATTGCCCTCAATGTGGGCATACAATGGAAAAGGGGAAAACAAAAGAGAACAATCTCACCAGGTTAGGTGCTAAAACCACCTAAGTTATGCGACCTCGTAATAACCGGGGCACATGGAGTAATAACCAGGTTAGGTGCTAAAACCACCCCCAAGACATCACCAAGGCATGCAGGAGCTTATCAAACTCCAAAGACCACGGTTCAGAAAATAAAAGATAAGAGGAAATAACAAAAATCACACCTGACACAACTAATATCCTCTTAACCTTAACAATAGCCTTAGAAAAATCATGGGAAGGATTAAAGAATGTTAACCATATGATTTTCCTAGGTAGGTCCTCCAGGCATATGCAATGAGAGTCAATGAAGGGATCACACCCTCTAAAGTAACCTAAGGATGCATAATCATCAACATTTGCACCAAGCGCAATAAACTCGTTATCCTCATAGCCCAAATCAATATTAGCATTACAAATCATAGAATTATCAACAGACTCAACATTGTCATACTCAAGGGAAGGAGAGGGTTGTGAAGACATAGGGGAAACATGGGAATGATAAAGGGAATTGGGGATGACACATTCATCAAAACCAAGGCTAGGAGATTGCTCATGCAAAAACGCATCATGTGACTCCTCCGAAGGAGTCTCAACTAGATCATGCATCTTATCAAAAATGTCTTCTAACTCGAAACATGTATCAACAACCCTAAACCTAGCATCAAAACCAAGACTAGGAGACTCCTCATGCAAAAACGCATCATGTAACTCCTCCGAAAGAGTTTCAACTAGATCATGCACCTTATTAAAAATGTCTTCTGATTCAAAACATGTATCAACAACACTAAACCTAGCATCAAACACAAAAGGATCAACCTCCCCGGACCCCATGCACTGAGCTAAAGGTAAGGACGAGTCAAGTACAGATAGGACAACATCAGTATTGTCCTAGGGTGATACAAAGTCAAACTGATCATAGCATGCATAATAAGGACACGAACTAGTAGCATGGTCAGAAAAATTACACAAATTACACCGAAAAGGATCATAATAAGATCTACAATAGAATGTGCAAGGATCAGAAATTGAATACCTAGAAACAACACTAGCCTTTTCAAACTCAAATGGATCCCAAGCAACCCACTTAAGCAAATACCATGCATCATCAATATTTTTACCATAAAAATCCCAATACCCTTAAAGAATACGGGCTTCACTACTCACACCCTCATCAACGATATCCTAAATTTCGCACTTACCGACACAATAACCTCATTGAGCAAGAAAGGCATTTAAACGCTTAAAATACCTCCAAAATAAATCGTGCTCGAATTGGGAAGAATGGAAAATTGCCATCATTGTAATTTTTTCTTTCAATTTTTTTATTTTTCTAAATCTTTTTTTTTGTTTTTTTTCTTCAAAGCAAAACAAAATGCTTAGTCAAACCTATTGAGAAAAACCCAATATTCGACACTAGTCCCTAGCAATGGCGCCAAAATCTAGACCACTACCAGCCGCAAGCTCACGGTGGCGTTTTAGCAATCAAGGTTGATCCCACAGATACTAGGTTGATCTATTGGGCTATATCACCTCAAGATATGCTAAGCAAAATTATAATTCAAGTGGTTTTGTTCAACAACTGCAAATAAACTTTTCCAAACCAAATATGGGAAAAATACCTAGGAATTTTCGTAGTTATGAAAGGGAATTGAATCCAAATGATAAACATGTGCCTTTCTCTAATTGGTTAATCTCGATTAATTGCAATTTATATAGAAATTCGGTCTATTCTTTCGAAATCAACTAAATTTGCCTAAGCTAAGCAAATGTCGCTCTATCAAGCTAATTTAGCTTAATCCAAGTTTAATATATTTGATTACTTACTAGCCCTCCTAACATATAAATCTCTCCTTTGAGACGAAGTTATGCAAAGTCTATTCAAGCAGTCCAACAATCAAATGTCGTCTTTCGCATGTTCACTCGATTGTTTTATGTTTGCAAGTAAATTATGGCAAAACATCAACTCATAACATATCAAACACTTGATAGAACGAAATCAAACCAATCATGAAAATAAGAACAACTGAATAAACTAAAATATGATCCAACTACACTTCCACAAACTACTAAATCCCTAGACAAAAGTAAACTACTCACACATGATCAAAGATTAAACAACTAAAAACTCTAAAATGATAAATCTAAAGAGGAAAGAGAAGAGAAGAGAGAAGAAATGCTCAGCCAAAAATCATGGTTGAACCGTCGTGTAAACCCGGGATGAAATTCTTGCAAGTCTTCACTTCAACTCTATCTCTCTCTCTCTCTAATCTAAACTAATCTTAATCTACTTGAAGAGAGGAAAGGAGTATAAGATAAGATGATGGGGTGTGAATGATCTTTCAGCAGCCGAGGGATGCCCTATTTATAGGAAAACCAAATCAATCTCAGCCACACGATGAGTAAAAACGAAGAGGCTAACCGTTACACCTAACACCACGGTCCGTGGCATCCACCACGGGCTGACCGTGGTGCTGGCTAGCTCGACATTTTTCTGTTCTTTTTCCTCCCACGGGCATGGAAACTCAGGGGCATCCGCAATGAGTCAAAGTATGCTCAATTGAGGGTCAAAGCAAGGACAAAACGGTCCAAAAACCTGCAAAATGTAGAAAAGATACACACCCAACCGTAAAATGGGGAAAAGAGTATAAATTATCGCATAAAGCATATAATTTTCCCTAAAAATGCAACAAAAATGACCCTAAAATGATATACACTTTAAGCACTTATCAAACCCCCCTCCCTGCACTTAAACTGTCGCTTGTCCTCAAGCAAACACTAAATAAAACCGACAAGGAGATATGCATTTAGGACTCAAATACATAACAACTTCCTTAAAGTAGGCAAGTTATAGCATATCATCAACAAGAGTGACAATCAACGACAACCTCAAATAGTGCACAACACATTTCAAAGTCAAGAGTAGAAAGTTTTCAAAGAAGTATCAGACCACAAGCTTGATATCAAACTTGATCACCCCTAAACAACTACAAAGCATGTCATGCAAACACATAGAAATGAATAGAACCAAATGGACCGGTAGAACCTCACTTTGGGGAAATGTGAATCACTCCCACTCATGTGTTTGAAATACAGCAAAGGTTCACTCAAGACTCATTCCAAAGATGCAATCTACCATAAGCTTCACAAGGCTCCCAAATTCTCCACCACTAGAATGCAATGTGCAAAAGATAATCAAGATGACTTTACTTGGGTTGCAATGTGGGCTAGAAGGGTTAAGGGAAATGAGTGGACAAATGAATTTGGGCAATGTGGAGCTACTTAGCCAAGTGACCAGGGAGCAACCCACTAAACACCAAGCAACTATGAAGTTAACCATCACTCCAAACCCAACAATATAGGGAACATATCCCCATGAATCATGTAGGAAATGAGTTGATAAAGAGAGGAAGTCAAGCTATTTACATATCCAATGCCAATCATTTAGTCATTTTTTTTCCTTTTTTTTCATTTGCTCTCTTTTTTTTTTCCAACATAACTTTTCTTTCTTCTTGTTTTCTTTTTTGTTTTTTTTGGTTTTTTTGGAGATGAAACAAAAATTGCATTGACTGAAAGGCATAGGTTCACGAACTATCAACTCACAACCTAATACATCTACTCAACCCAAGTAAAAGGGAACCAAAGTAAATGCTCAGTATCATCAATCCCTTAAATAACCAACGTACCAAAGCCACCTTAAAACTCAAATATTCCCAAAACCACCCACTGCATAGATGAAGTGATGCTCTATAGACTTGGCTGAAAGGTAGTAATATGTGCTTGGCCAAGGGCTCATATGAAGGGATCATAACAAAAACGGATATAAGCACAAAGGGGTTAGCAAAGGGAATAAACATATAATACAAAGGTAGGCTATTTGGCTATGTGGCTAAAATATTCAAAGAAAGAAATGCCTTTATCATTTCATCAAATATGCACAAGCTAATGTGGTTTTGAACAACAATCTAGACAAGCTCTAGAGATGCAACATGGAAGAGTAACACACATGAAAGAAACATGAGACTAAATATAATGCTAGTCCAAATAAGGCTCAAAATCTCATGAGACATCTACCAAAGTCTCATCAAGCTCATAAAATTAGTCCATGTACCAACATTAGTGCTAAAGACTCCAAGGGATAACAAAGTTCTCAATCAAGACAAGAGTTAAAACAATAAGTATTCAACAAATCTTCAAAAATTTTAGCACCAAACGGGAATACACACCAAAAGTTACTCAAACTCATGAAAACTATTTTCCCTAAACAAAAGCATCATTGGAGGTTATCCACACCATCCCCATATGCAATCCTATATGCAAACCAAAAGTGCAGCTAAATGCAACACTATAATGCAAACAAAAAGAAACCTAAAACAAATAACCAAAATAAAAACATAGAAACTACCCTTCCCCCATGCTTGAATCACACATTGCTCTTAATGTGGGCATACAATAGAAAAAGGGAAGGAAAGATAAGAGAAGGGAAGGAAAAACAAGAGAGAACAATCTCACCAGGTTAGGTGCTAAGTGCGCCCAAGCTATGCAGCATCATAATAACCGGGGCACATGGAGCATCAGCCACTCCCTCACGACTTCAAGACTTAGCGCATTAAATCAGACATCGCCAAGGCAAACTGGGGCTTACCCTGAGACCACAATTTAGAAAATAAAAGGTAAGAGGAAATAACAAAAATCACACCAAAGACAACTAATATCCTCTTAACCTTATCAATAGCCTTAGAAAAATCATAGGAAGGATTAAAGAATGTAGACCGTATGATTTTCCTGCGTAGGTCCTCTAGGCATACGTAATAAGATTCAATTGAGGGATCATACCCTTTAAAGTAACCTAAGGACGCATAATCATCAACATTCCTACCAGGCGCATTAAGCTCGTTATCCTCATAGCCCAAATCAATATTAGCATTACAAATCATAGAATTATCAATGGGCTCAACATTGTCGTACTCAGGGGAAGGGGAGGGTTGTGAACACATAGGGAAAACATGAGGATGATCAAGGGGATTGGAGATAACACTATCATCAAAACCAAGACTAGGAGACTCCTCATGCAAAAACGCATCATGTGACTCCTCCGAAAGAGTTTCAACTAGATCATGCACCTTATTAAAAATGTCTTCTGATTCAAAACATGTATCAGCAACACTAAACCTAGAATCAAACACAAAAGGATCAACCTCCCCGAACCCCATGCACTGAGCTAAAGGTAAGGACGAGTCAGGTACAGATACGACAACATCAGTATTATCCAAGGGTGATACAAAGTCAAACTGATCATATCATGCATAATAAGGACACAAACTAGTAGCATGGACAGAAGAATTACACAAATCACACCAAAAAGGAGCATAATAAGGTCTATAATAAAATGTGCAAGGCTCAGAAATTGAATATCTAGAAACAACACTAGCCTTTTCAAACTCAAATGAATCCCAGGCAATCCACTTAAGCAAATACCATGCATAATCAACATTTTTACCATAAAGATCCCAATACCGTAAAAGAATACGGGTTTTACTATTCACACCCTCATCAACGATATCCAAAATTTTCCAATTACCAACACAATAACCACATTGAGCAAGAAAGGCCTTTAAACATTTAAAATACCTCCAAAATAATTGATGCTGTAATGGGGGGAAATGGAAAATTACCATCGTTGTAATTTTTTCTTTCAATTTTTTTATTTTTCTAAATCATTTTTTTGGTTTTTTTTTCTTAAAAGGAAAACAAAATGCTTAGTCAAACCTGTTGAGGAAAACCCAATATTCGACACTAGTCCCTGGCAACGTCGCCAAAAACTTGACCACTACCTGCCGCAAGCGCACGGTGGCGTTGTGACAATCAAGGTTGATCCCACAGAGAATAGGTTGATGTATTGGGCTATATCCCCTCAAGATATGCTAAGCAAAAGTATAATTAAAGTGGTTTTGATTAACAACTGCAAATAAACTTTTCAAAAATCAAATATGGGAAAACTGCCTAGGAATTTTCGTAGTTATGATAGGGAATTGAATCAAAATGATAAACATATGCCTTTCTCTAATTGGTTAATATCGAGGAATTGCAATCTATACTGAAACTCCGTCTATTCTTTCGAAATCAACTAAATTTGCCTAAACTAAGCAAATATCGCTCTTTCAAGCTAATTTAACTTAATCCAAGTTTAATATATTCGATTACTTACTAGCCCTCCTAACATATAAATCTCTCTTTTGAGACGAAGTTATGCTAAGTCTATTCAAGCAGTCCAACAACCAAATGTCGTCTTTCGAATGTTGACTCTATTGTTTCAAGTGTGCAAGTAAATTTTGGCCAAAAATCAACTCACAACATATCAAACACTTGATAGAACGAAATCAAAGCAATCATGAAAATAAGCACAATTGAATAAACTAAAACATGATCCAACTACACTTCCACAAACTACTAAATCCCTGGACAAAAGTAAACTACTCACACATGATCAAAGATTAAACAACTAACTATCCTAAAATGATAAATCTAAAGAGGAAAGAGAAGAGAAGCAAGAAGAAATGCGCAGCCAAAAATTACGCTTGAACCGTCACGTAAACTCGGGATGGAATCATTGCAAGTCTTCACTTCAACTCTATCTCTCTCTCTCTCCAATCTAAACCTATCCTAATCTACTTGAAGAGAGGAAATGAGTATAAGATAAGATGATGGGGTGTGGATGATCTTTCAGCAGCCGAGGGATGCCCTGTTTATAGGAAAACCAAATCAATCTCAGCCACACGATGAAGGAAAACGAAGTGGCTAACTGTTACACCTCTACCACGGTCTCTGGCATCTACCACGGGCTGACCGTGGTGCTGGCTGGCTCAGCATTTTTCTGTTCTTCTTCCTTCCACAGCATGGCAACTCAAGGGCAATCGCGGTGAGTCAAAGCGTGCTCAATTGAGAGAAAAGCAAGGGCAAAACGACCAAAAACTTGCAAAATGTAGAAAAGATACATACCCAAGAGTAAAATGGGAAAAAGAGTATAAATTGTCACAGAAAGCGTATAATTTACCCTAAAAATGCCGCAAAAATGATCCTAAAATGATATACACTTTAAGCACTTATCAAACTCCACCGCGCTTAAATTATTGTTGCTTGTCCTCAAGGAAACACTAAATAAAACGGACAAGGAGAGATGCATCTAGGACTCAAACACATAAGAACCTCCTTAAAGTAGGCAAGTTATAGCATATCACAAACAAGAGTGACAATCAACGACAACCCCAAATAGTGTACAATGCATTTCAAAGTCAGGAGGAGAAGGTTTTTGAAGAGGTATAAGACCACAAACCCGATATCAAACTTGATCACCCCTAAAGAACCACAAAGCGCGTCATGCAAGCACATGGAATTGAATAGAACCAAATGGACTGGTAGAACCTCACTTTGGGGAAATTTGAATCACTCTCGCTCATGTGTTTGAAGTATAGCATAGGTTCACTCAAGACTCATTCCAAAGATACAATCTACCATAAGCTTGACAAGGCTCTCAAGTTCGCCACCACTAGAATGTAATGTGCACAAGATAATCCAGAGGACTTTACTTGGGTTGTAATGTGGGCTACAAGGGTTAAGGGAAAGGAGTGGACAAATGAATTTGGGCGACATGGAGCTACTTAGCTAGGTGACTAGGGAGCAACCAACTAAACACCAAGCAACTGTGAAGTTTACCATCACTCCAAAGCCAACAACATAAGGAACATATCCCAATGAATCATGTAGTAAATGAGTTGATAAAGAGAGGAAGTCAAGCTATTTACATATCCAATGCCAATCATTTAGTCATTTTTTCTCGCTTTTTTTTCATTTGCTCTCTCTTTTTTTTTTCAACATAACTTTTGTTTCTTATTTTTTCTTTTTTTCTTTTTCTTTTTTGTTTTTTGGAAATGAAGAAAAAATTGCAACAACTAAAAGGCATAGAATCACGAACTATCAACTCACAACCTAATACATATACTCAACCCAAATAAAAGGGAACCAAAGCAAATGCTCAATATCATTAATCCCCCAAAAAACCAACATACCAAGCCTACCTTAAAACTCAAATATTCCCGAAACCACCCACTGCCTAGATGAAGTGATGCTCCATAGACTTGGCTTAGATCTAGGAATATGTGTTTGGCTAAGGGCTAAAATAAAGGAATCACAACAAAAACGGATATAAGCTCAAAGGGGCTAGCAAAGGGAATAAACATATAATACAAAGGTAGGCTATTTGGCTACGCGGCTAAAATATTCAGAGAAAGAAATGCCTCTATCATTTCATCAAATATGACACATGCTAATGTGGTTTTGAACAAGAATCTAGGCAAGTTCTGGAGATGTAACATGGAAGAGTCACACACATGAAAGAAACATGAGACTAAATATAATGATTAGTCTAAATAAGGCTCAGAATCTCACAAGACATCTACCAAAGTCTCATTAAGCTAATAAAATCAGTCCATGTGCCAACATTAGTGCTAAATACTCCAAGGGATAACAAAGTTCTCAATCAAGACAAGGGCCAAAACAAGAAGTATTCTCAAAACCATCAAAAATTTTCGCACAAAAGGGATTACACACCAAAAGTTACTCAAACTCCTGAAATCTATTTTGCCTAAATAAAAGCATCATTGGAGGTTATCCACACCATCCCAATATGCAATCCTATATGCAAACCTAAAATGCAGCTAAATGCAACACTATAATGCAAACAAAAAGAAATCTAAAACAAATAACCAAAATAAAAACATAGAAACTACCCTTCCCCCATGCTTGAATCACACATTGCCCTCAATGTGGGCATACAATAGAAAAAGGGAAGGAAAGATAAGAGAAGGGAAAGAGAAAACAAGAGAGAACAATCTCACCAGGTTAGGTGCTAAGTGCGCCCAAGCTCATAATAAATGGGGCACATGGAGCATCAGCCACTCCATCACGACTTCAAGACTTAGCGCATTAAATCAGACATTGCCAAGGCACGCAGGGGCTTATCAAACTCTTGAGACCACAGTTCAGAAAATAAAAGGTAAGAGGAAATAACAAAAATCACACCAAAGACAACCAATACCCTCTTAACCTTATCAATAGACTTAGAAAAAACATATGAAGGATTAAAGAATGTTGACCCCATGATTTTCCTAGGTAGTTCCTCTAGGCATACACAATAAGGGTCAATGGATGGATCATTCCCTCTAAAGTAACCTAAGGACGCATAATCATCAACATTCCCACCAAGCACATTAAACTCGTTATCCTCATAGCCCAAATCAATATTAGCATTTCAAATCATAGAATTATCAATGGGCTCAACAATGTCATACTCAGGGGAAAGAGAGGGTTGTGAACACATAGGGGAAACATGGGAATGATCAAGGGGATTGGGGATAACACTATCATCAAGACCAAGGCTACGAGACTCCTCATGATAAACGCATCATGTGACTCCTCCGAAGGAGTTTCAACTAGATCATGCACCTTATTAAAAATGTCTTCTAATTCAAAACATGTATCAGCAACACTAAACCTAGCATCAAACCCAAACGGATCACCCTCCCTGAGCCCCATGCACTGAGCTAAAGGTAAGGATGAGTTAGGTACAGATAGGACAACATCAGTATTGTCCCAGGGTGATACAAAGTCAAACTGATCATAGCATGCATAATAAGGACACGAACTAGTAGCATGGTCAGAAGAATTACACAAATCACACTAAAAAGGAGCATAATAAGATCTACAATAGAATGTGCAAGGATCAGAAATTGAATATCTAGAAACAACACTAGCCTTTTCAAACTCAAATGAATCTCAAGCAATCCACTTAAGCAAATACCATGCACAATCAACATTTTTACCATAAAAATCCCAATACCCTAAAACAATACGGGTTTTACTATTCACACCCTCATCAACGATATCCAAAATTTTCCAATTACCAACACAATAACCACATTGAGCAAGAAAGGCATTTAAACATTTAAAATACCTCCAAAATAATTCATGCTGTAATGGGGGAAAATGGAAAATTATCATCGTTGTAATTTTTTCTTTCAGTTTTTTATTTTTCTAAATCTTTTTTTTTGTGGTTTTTTTTCTTCAAAAATAAAAATAAAATTTAGTCAAACCTTTTGTGAAAAACCCAATATTCGACACTTGTCTCCAGCAACGGCGTCAAAAACTTGACCACTGCCTGCCGCAAGCGCACAGTGGCATTGAAGCATCAAGGCTGATCCCACAGAAACTAGATTGATCTATTGGGCTATATCCCCTCAAGATACGCTATGCAAAATTCTAATTCAAGTGGTTTTGATTAACAATTGCAAACAAACTTTTCCAAACCAAATATGGGAAAAATGCCTCGGAATTTACGTAGTTATAAAAGGGAATTGAATCAAAATGATAAACATGTGCCTTTCTCTAATTGGTTAATCTCGAGGAATTGCAATCTATACAGAGATTCGGTCTATTCTTTCGAAATCAACTAAATTTGCCTAAATTAAGCAAATGTCGCTTTATCAAGCTAATTTAACTTAATCCAAGTTTAATATATTCGATTACTTACTAACCCTCCTAACATATAAATCTCTCTTTCGAGACGAAGTTATGATAAGCCTATTCAAGTTGTCCACAACCAAATGTCGTCTTTCGAATGTTCACTCGATTGTTTCAAGTGTGCAAGTAAACTTTTGCCAAAAATCAACCCACGACATATCAAACATTTGATAGAACGAAATCAAACTAATCATGAAAATAAGCGCAATTGGATAAACTAAAATATGATCCAACTACACTTCCACAAACTACTAAATCCTTATACCAAAGTAAATTACTCACACATGATCAAAGATTAAACAACTAACTACTCTAAAATGATAAATCTAAAGAGGAAAGATAAGAGAAGCAAGAAGAAATGCTCAGCCGTCGTGCAAACCTGGGATAGAATCCTTGCAAGTCTTCATCTTCAACTCTATCTCCCTCTCTCGCTAATCTAAACTAATCCTAATATACTTGAAGAGAGGAAAGGAGTATAAGATGAGATGATGGGGTGTGGATGATCTTTCAGCAGTCGAGGGACGCCCTATTTATAGGAAAACCAAATCAGTCTCAACCACTTGATGAGGGAAAACAAAGAGGCTAAGTGCTACACCTCCACCACAGTCCGTGGCATCCACCTCGGGCTAACCGTGGTGCTGGCTAGCTCGGTATTTTTCTGGTCTTCTTCCTCCCACCGGTATGACAAGTCAGCGGCATCCACGGTAAGTCAAAGTATGCTCAATTGAGGGTCAAAGCAAGGAAAAAATGGTCCAAAAACCTGCAAAATGTAGAAAAGATACATGCTCAAGCCTAAAATGGGAAAAAGACTATAAATTATCACATAAAACATGTAATTTTCCTTAAAAATGCAAAAATGATCCTAAAATGATATACACTTTAAGCACTTATCATGCACAAACGTCATTATCAGAGCTGATCAAAAGAAGTCTAACTTCTGGGCTAGGGTGGCCTAGAGTTTCAATGAGCACAACCCACAAGGGGCCTCGACAAGCACTTGAAGACGCTCAACAGCCAATGGCTTCGATGCTCCCCACTCGTCATTAAATGGACAAGTATTATGTTGGAAGTAGAATGTACTAAACATAGCGGGGGGAACGAGGCTATGATTCTAAAGGAGGCCACAAGTTTTGCGAAGAACGTACGGGGAAAAATTTTAGTTTGAGCATTGGCATGAGATGCTCAAGAACTAACCGCAATGGCAGATGATATGTGATCCTGCTAATTCAGGGTGAGGAATGTCATGGAGATATATTCCAGACACTGAAGATCTAAGGGATAAAACATGGGTGGGAGAGACTGCCTCGAGGGGAGAAAAGCTACGAAGAGAATGGGGAAAGAAAATGCTAACAATACTGTTGAGTTAGTCATTTCAAGGAATTTAGCACAACCAACAGTGAGATAAGCCAAATGCTCAAATATTTGGTCACCGTAATTGGTGAAAAGGTGACAGCAGTACAGGACATCATTCGCTTAAGGGATAAAGAATGGGCTCATAAGTTGATGATGTACGAACACAAGGTGAAAGTGCATGAGACCCAGGTTGCTCTACCATTTCTATAGTGATAGGTGACCAGACCATTCATAGAGTTTTATTGGATTTGGGTGCTGGTGTGAACTTACTTCTATTCATTGTGTATGAGAGACTTAGACTAGGTAAGTTGAGACCTACCAAGATTGTCTTCCAGTTAGCTGGCAGGTCTACAAGACTTCCTAGGGATATTATGGAGGACGTGCTTATTAAGATGGAGGAGTTTATCTTTCCTGTTAACTTCGTGGTACTCGATACTTAGAGGGTGTCCAATGCTGAGTCTCATATCCCTGTGATTTTGGGACGCCCTTTCTTAGCTACATCCAATCCTTTGATTAACTGCAGGAATGACATGATGAAACTATCTTTTGGCAATATGACTCTTGACTTGAATATTTTCAATTTGTAAAGATAGCCTGATGGTTTTAGGATCACTCAACCCTTAACTGGGTAGGTGATTTTTCTTACGATGAGTTAGAATTTGAGCATGTGGATAAGTTTGTTGTTGAGTTTGAGTCCCTCTTCATGGATGATGAGCCTGAATATGATGTATGTGACTTTGATATGTGCTATGTGGACTTCATTGCTAATGTTGTTTCTACCTGTGATACTTTTGTTGTTTCATTAGATCTAAAACCCCTATCTGACTCTTTTAAGTATGCCTTTCTAGGTCCTAATGAGTCTCTACCCATGATTATTGTGTTTAATCTAGACCAAGACCAAGAAGGAAAATTGCTTAAGTTACTTAGGGAGAATAAAGACGCTATAGGATGGACATTAGGAGACATCAAGGATACTAGCCCTATAGTTGTATAACATAAGATCTATTTAGAGGATGGCGCTAAACCATACTGAGACCGTCAGAGGAGGTTAAATCCGAATCTGTAGGAGATAGTTAGGAAGGAAATGTTGAAGTGGTTGGACCATGGGATCATATATCCTATTTTTGATAGTGAGTGGGTTAGTCCTGTTCATATCAGTCCTAAGAAGATTGTTATTACTGTGATTAAGAATGATAAGAACGAGTCCAATTTGGGTGGAGGATCTATATTGATTATAGAAAATTGAATGTTACCACCTACAAAGACCATTTCTCCCTTCCTTTCTTAGACCAGATGCTAAAGTTAATTGGACAATCATACTACTATTTCCTTGATAGTTACTCCAACTATACCTAAATCTCTATAGCTCCTGAGGATCAGGAGAAGACTACCTTTACCTTTCCTTTTAGCACCTATGCCTTTAGGAGGATGTCATTCTTCTTATGTAATATGTCTGCTACTTTCCAAAGATGCATGATTTCTATATTCTCTTATTTGGTTAAACATTGTATAGAGATTTTCATAGATGATTTTTCTATATTTGGTCTTCTTTTGATAATTATTTGACCAATTTAGGGAAAGTTTTAAGAAGGTGTAGGGAAAAACATTTGACCTTGAATTGGAAAAAGTGTCGCTTTATGGTGGAAAAGGGGATTTTCTTAGGCCATATTATTTTTGGTGATGGTATTGAGGTTGACAAGGCTAAGATTGATTCAATTGTTATCTTGCCCTTCCCATTTGTGTCAAAAAAATGTTAGGTCTTTTTTTTGATATGCTGGATTTTATCGTAGATTCACTAAGGACTTTAGCAAGTTTGCTAAGCTCTTGTCCAACCTTCTAGCTAAGGGTGTGCCCTTTCACTTCTGTGAGGAGTGTTCAGAGGCATTTGCTAAGTTGAAGAAAGCCCTAACCACTGCCCCCATTTTGTATTCTCCCGTTTTGGGCGAGCCTTTTGAGTTGATGTGTGATGCCTCTGACTATGCTATTGGGATTGTTTTAGTATAGCACATTGATAAGAAACCCCACGTAATCTATTATGCTAGTCACACATTAAATGATGCATAGGTGAACTACACTGTGACTGAGAAAGAGTTCTTAGCTATGGACTTTGCTTTTGAAAAGTTTGGACCTTACTTGATTAGTTCTCATGTCATTGTTTTCACTGATCATACTGCACTTAACCACCTTCTTTCAAAGAGGGATGCTAAGCCCAAGCTTGTGAGATGGATGCTCCCTCTGTGGGAGCTTAATTGTGAGATTATAGACAGAAAGGGTTCTGAAAACCCCGTTGCCGAACCCTGTCTAGGATAGCGTGTACTAGGGGTACTAAGACCCCTACTCCTGAGTGCCATAATGAACAGTTATTTATGGTTCAGTCTGACCCTGGGTATGCTAATATTATGAACTATCTTGTTACTAATATGATTCCTGAGGGTCGGAATAAGTATGACAGGGATAGAGTTTTGCACTTGGTGAAATTCTATATTTGGGATGATCCTTACTTGTTAAAATACTGTTCTGATCAGATTGTTAGGAGATGTATCCCAGATCATGATGTTAAAAGTATCTTGTCTTTCTGTCGTAAGTTTGTGGATGGCGCTTTATTGGGAAAATGACAGCCACCAAGGTTCTTCATTATGGATTTTATTGGCCTATTTTGCTCAAAGATGCCCATGAGTATTGTTAGAGATGTCCTAGATGTCAAGACTTAGGTCGTACCACTATGAGAGATATGATCCACCTCAACCCCAATATTGTAGTAGAGATCTTTGATGTGTGGGATATAGACTTTATGGTACCATTCTCAATTTCTTTTGGGAATGAGCATATTTTGCTAGCTATTGTAGGAGAAGAGAGAAGACTGCAGTTGAGTGAGTTAGAGGAGATTTGAGCTAGTGCGTATGAGAGTGCTAGATTGTCTGAAGAGAGGGTAAGTTGTTCGTTATAGGATGACTCTTAGGAAGGACTCTGCCCGAAGCATGAAAGTACTCTTGAATGATTCGAGACTGTACCTATTCCCAGGTAAGCTCAGGTCCCGTCAGACATGTCCCTTTCTTATTACTCATGTATTTCCTTATGGTGCAGTTGAGATACAAGATCCTACTTCTGAAGCTAAGTAAAAGGTTAACGGTTAGAGATTGAATTAGTTCCTAGAGCTCCCTATAAAGGAGGATGTGGACTTCACGAATCACCCAGTGACTTCTGATGAGTAGTGAGGTAGTTCGGGTACATTTAGTATCCAACCTAGCATTGTCATTGTATCCCTTGTTTACAGTGTATATCATATTTTTTATCTTTTCTTTTATTTCTGTCTTTTCTTTTCTTTTTTTTCTTTCCCATAATGCAGACATTGTGTGATCTTAGTGTGGGGGAGGGCATTTCTTATTTTTTTGTGATTTTCGGAAGTTGTACTATCGTCATAACTATGACCTCTTATGACCTATTATTAGTTTATATATAAGTGTAGTGTGCATGATAGACCTTAGTTCAAAATGTGCCACTTCATATCCTAGTTCTAACCCCATCATCCCATTATAACGTGGAGCCTAATCCTTATGTAGATATCACCATTATCTTAGGGTTTTATGCTTTTTTCCTACTTGTCTTTCTTATGCAACTAAAAAGTGAGAAAAAAAAAAAGGCAAAAAGAAAAGGTCAAACTATTGGGAATGACAAATATTCCTTTATGGCATGCGCTATTAGGTACCACCCTTTAAGACAATATTGCTACTAGAAAAGCCTACTTCTCAAGTCAATAAGTCAACAAAATAGTCAAGTGGATTAAGTTAAACCTGGTAAGCTTAACACCTATGGTGATGGTACACCTTCACACCATGCACTAGGATGGATTCATAGTTTTGATAGTCTGTGGGGTGAAAATCGATGTATTAGTGTCATGCTTGGAGCCTAAGAGTATTGATTTGTACATTGTGCTTGTATATGATCTTATTTTTGGGTTGTAAAAGTCATTTGTTGATCAAGTGTGTACAGTTTTTTTTCTTTTGTACATCTTCTCGTATATTTGAAAATTTTCAAAAGATTTTCTATTTTTATTTCTCTTTTTCTTTTTCCTTTTCAAAGATTTTATGGACATATCCTCTGCAAGCCCTCATGAGACCACATTCGTCCACTAAGGGGAACCTAGGGGTTTAAAAAGCTTGTTACACGTGCTAAGTGTAACCGCGATTCCTACGAAAGTGAGTTAGGTGTCTTAGATAGATTTTTATCTTCTTTTATTTTACTCGATGACGAGTAAAATCTTATTATGGGGGCATTTGTTTGGACACCAAAAGTGCTCATTTAAGTACTTCTAATCACTTAGTTTTTACTCATAATCGGGATTATTTTTGGATTTTATTTGGTTTTGTGATTTTTGTAGGAAATAAGATTTAACGAAATAATAGGCATAAAAGGCACGTAATAAAGAGATGGAAATCAAGATAACACAAGCCGAACAAGGCTAAGTGGGCCCATTCATAAGACCTGATCCAATTGAATGAAAAACGGAGAAGGCCTATTTACTTGACCCAGCAACCCACAAGAAAGAAAAGGGAAAAGAAAGAAAGTTAGCCTCTTTGTTCCTAGCAGCCCAGACCATTAGCAGCAATGCAACAGAGGAACCGAGAGGCCAACCCGACATACGAGGCCCAGCTGGCAGCTAATCTTCGATCTGATCCTACGGCCCAAGTCAAATACCCAACTAGCAGCCTAACCCAGCAAAAGAACAGAAGAAAAAGGAAGGGGAAGAAGATGGTCCAGCAATACCGTACCCCTTCGGCACATGCTTCGGGCCAGCCCTACAGCAGAAAAAGAAAAGAAAGAGCATAAAGCCATTGAAATTAAGTTAACCCAATAAGATTCCCGACGCAATTCATTAAACGGGTTGAACGTGTCAACCCATTTAATTAAATAGGTTGAAAATCTTTACCCAAACCCACTTAATTTCGTGTTCGGTTTGGGTTGATAATCATATTGGGTTAACTTTTGCCAGCCTTAATGAACGCTAACTCCTGAACCGCCAAATCAGCAGCACACCCCCATCTTCATCACCGAACCCATTATCCTCCATAATCAACAACCATAACAACCCAGATTTTACGGAGCAAATCTCTCCAAGACCCAGTCTCATGGACGTTAAAGTGGGTAGTGGAGAGTTAGCGATACATGCGGATTTTAAAGAGTTGGAAGCTGGAAAGGTTTGGGAGAATTTGTGGATAAATAAGTAGACCTGTCAAAAATTGACCCGACCCGAACCCACCCTAAAATTTTGGGTTATGAACACGATTTTCTCGACCCGAACCCGAAATAAACCGAACCCGAAAAACCCGCAAATTAGCGGGTCAAACCCGACCCGAACCCGTGCCGCTTGACCCGAACATTATATCCTTATTTTTTTATTTTTTCCTAATTTATCTCTTTTAACAATAATAGTTAGTCATTTTTATTGAGTATTTTGAAAAGATATTATATAACTATTGCATCTATTTATAAATTAAACAATAATAACCTTATTTTTTCTTCTCCATTATCTGAAAATAAAACCGTATACAACTTTTAAATGAAAAAAAGTTTAAAATAGGTATAAAATTGCATGGAATAACTATCTAATCTTTTTTAAAAAGTTAATTTAAAAGAACATAAGCATTAAAGGTGCGAAAGTCATACCATCATATAGTTAGTTAAACAAATCTGTCTAATTTTTTTAAAATTAATTAATTTTTAATAATTTAAATTTTTGACTTTATAATTGCAAGATAATATCTTGTACTTCTTTTATTTAATTTTATTTTGTTTACGTTCTGACTAGTCTTGAACTACTATACTAACGGTAAAAAAACGACTAGCCGTATTCGTATTGGGGCCGGTCCATTAATAAAGTTTTACCTGATTGGACATTGGTAGGTTAGTTAATAAAAATATCAAATTATTAAATAGATTATTAGCGGTGAAACTGCTACAACCCACTAAAATGCTCTAGACGGGCTGCCCAATAAATGTTCGACCCACTATTAACTTTCTTTCAACGTACGGGTCGATCTACCCAAAATCAAGTAGGGCTTAATTCTTTACCCGCCCATACAAGATGTTCATATATTATAATAAAATGTTTGAATATTTTAATATTCTTTTGAGAATTACAATTATTATGCATTTTCATTAAATAATGACAATTTTGAGTAATAAATATGCAGAATTTTTTATTTTAAAAAAAGAAAAATAACTCATCGAAAAGAAGCTCTAAACCCGTTGGATTGATTCGAACCTCGTAAAACCGAAATACACCCGACCCGTATTTTATCTGAACCCGAAATACATCCGGCCCACAGTTTACCCGAACCCGAATACACCTTACCCGTTATAGAAGGCAAAAATTCTACGACAAATCGGATGGTTCCACGTGTAAAAATTTGACCAATTACAGATTACCATATGTTACGTTGACTTTGGTGGACCCGCTTGGTCAAAATTAAATTCAGCCAATTAAAAGCTACCATGTGTCATCGATGATGCAGAAATTAATAATTATTTTTGTTATTTAAAATTAAGAAAATAATTACTGGGCCTAGGCCCAGAACCCGGCTCTAACCCTAGCTGGCAGAGCTTGTAAATAAGGATTCTTCCCCTTCATTTGGAGCATTCAGCATCTGTAAAATTCAGAGCTTAGACAGCAAGGAGCATCTAGCTACCAAGCGAGAAGGATCAAGACTTGCAGAGCTTCAGAAGCTACAATCAGTCACTTGCAGATCAAAATGAAGAACAGTCTTTAGAGTTCTTCAACTGATTTACATTAACCGAGATCAAGCATCACGCCCTCGGAACACTTAAGTCATTAGGAGAGCGAATCAGAGGATCATCTCATTGTATTTAATTCAGATATTGTACCCATATACCACATCAATACAAAAAATCAATTTGTTTATGAATTTCTTATCTAATTTATTTTAGGTTACGAAATTTGTGTTTACAAATTTGGCGCGCCCGATGGGATATCTCTACCTCTCATCTCTTTCTCCAAGTGAACAAATTCTAAACTCCTTTAAAGAAGAAATGGCTCCTAAGAATGCCATTCTTCATTCCTCGAAAAGGGAGAATATCGGATCTACATCTGAAGGATCCGCGAAGGCTAGTATTGCATATGTCAATCGAAGCGCCAGGGTGATGACTAGGAGCATGACCAAAGCCACTGTCTTCATCACCTCAAAGGAACAAGTCGTGGCTCCAACTTTGCAGTTACACAAAACTCGAAAAATTGGCTCTAACTTGCCTTTTGATGGAGTCAATCAAACTGCTTGTCTCCCTAATTTGAAGCTAAAGCCTCTTGCTGCCTTCAATATTAGGAAAACTTTACCTCGTGGAATGGACGAATTCCAAACCTACATCAATCCTGCCTTTCAGCCTTTCGGTGCAGAGGATGACAACTATGATGATAGTGATTGTTCAGCAACATCTCCACGGGATTTGCATTTCTCCCAATCAGAGACTGAGTCTTCCAACACAGTCGTCATGTCAGTCATGGTGATAGAGACTATAAACTTAGAGGAACAACTGGCAGACATGAAGGCGAAGCTCAATAAGCTCTCAAAGGAAAGCGCAGAAAAGGATGCCCAAATTAAGCGTAAAGACGAGTAGATTGCTGAGCTGGTGAAGAAGGTGGAAAAGAAACCCTTTGAAGCTTCCAACAAAGGTTCAGGCGCTGAAGATTCTGATAAAGAGTCTAATCACAGTGAAGAATCTGACGATAAGCGCAAGGCAAAGAAGGAGCGCTCCTTAGGCTCAATGTCTGTTGAGCAGATTCAAAACTTAATAGCAAATGCAGTCAAGCCCCATCTAGAAGGAGGTTCTCATAAAACTCATTGTTATAGCAAGCCTTATACAAAAAGGATTGATGCACTGCGGATGCCTCAGGGATTCCAACCTCCAAAATTTCATCAATTTGATGGTAAAGGGGATACGAAGCAGCATATAGCGCACTTCATCGAGACTTACAATAATGCTGGCACAGGTGACGACCTCTTAGTGAAGCAATTCGTGCAATCTCTTAAAGGTATTGCGTTTGACTGGTACACAGACCTCGCTTCTGCATCCATTGATAGTTGGGAGCAAATGGAAAATGAATTCTTAAATCGCTCTATAGCACACGCCGCGTAGCCAGCATAACAGAGTTGACTAACACTAGGCAAGGGGATAAAGAGCCAGTCATAGATTATATCAATTGTTGGCGTGCCCTCTCATTGAAGTGCAAGGATTACTTTCCGGAATCTTCTGCTGTTGAGATGTATGCCCAAGGGATGAATTGGGATATACTTTATGCCTTACAAGTAAATAAGCCCAAAACATTCCAAGAATTGGCAACACGAGCTCATGATATGGAGCTTACAATTGCCTACTATGGAAGACAACTCAATGAATCAGTGGCATCGTCAAGAAATGAAAGCTCCGTACTTAGAGACTCCGAAGAGAAAGAATGTCCTTATTCTGAGTCTAATGCGCCAGAAATGCTTGACAAACTTCTTAAGAAATGGCTTATGGAACTTCCAGAGTCATGTTGTCCTGAAGAAATTGGAAGAACTAATGATCCCAAATATTACAAGTATTACAGGATCATTAGTCATCCTACAGAGAAGTGCAAAGCATTCATACGACAAATCCTGCAACTTGTAAAAGAAGGAAAAATCACATTAGACGGAGAAGACACCGAAGAATCTGATTGATTGTCCATTAAGATCATATTGGAAACTTTGGAAGAAAGCGACCCAAAATTTGCGGTTAGGGGGCAAACTTCCAAGTCAGCCTCTATAGACTTCTAAGTTATCAAAGAATTTATAGACTTTCAAGTCACTCATTTTAGACTTTCAAGTCGTCCAAACTTTAAGACTTCTTAGTCAGCCTCTACAAACACCTATGTCATCGAACTTTCTGACTCTAAAGTCAACCATGCGGGACTCTGAAGTCAATTCTGCATTCAAAATCATCAAATGTCGAAAACTTCCATGTCAATACTAGCGGACTTCCAAGTCACTACTAGCAGACTCCCAAATCACCAAACTCTAAGACTTCTAAGTCAGCCCTTATAGGCTTCTGAGTTGATAAACTCTAAGACATCCTAAGTCAAACTTTTAAGACTCCTAAATCGTCAAACTCTCACAGACTACCAAGTCTACAAACTCTCACAGACTACCAAGTCGGCAAACTCTCACAGACTACTAAGTCATCAAAGTTTCAGAATCCTAAGTTAGCAAAGTAAGAGACTGTCAAGTCATTCAAATTCAAGACTCCTAAGTCATCAAATTTTGTCAACTCCCAAGTTGTCACATTAGAAGATTCTCAAGTCATTTGTATTAAACTTCCAAGTCAACAAACTCTAAGACCTCTAACTCAACATAACTATATGCTTGATGAAGACTGTCAAGTCACTCTGCAAGACTATCAAGTCACTCTGCAAGACTGTCAAGTTACAAAACAACTTCGACTCTCAAGTCACCTTTAAGACTTCCAAGTTTAAACTTCTAGAATCTCAAGTCAGTACAGACCATCAAGTCACCCACAGGATGCTCAAGCCATCAAAATCAAAGACTTCCAAGTCGCCTAAAGGCTATCAAGTCGACAAGATTGTAAACTTTGAAGTGAATTCAACGACTCTCAAGTAATCAACATCGTAAACTCTCAAGTCATCAATGATGTAAGCTTTCAAATAAAGCTTAAAAATTCTTAAGTCATCTAAGTTGTAGGCCCACAAGTCAAAAAGAGTTGTTCACTTTCAAGTTATTGAAGACTTTCAAGTCATCTTTACAGACCCTCAAATCATTGATATAATAGACTCTTAAGTCTTCAAAGTCAGAGATACCAAAGATACAGACTAGCAAGTCGGTAAAATGTAAGACTTCTAAGTCATCAAATTGTAAAGACTCCCAAGTCGTAAAACTTTCTGACTTCCAAATTAATCCTAGCATATTCCCAAGTCACAAATCTCGTAGACTTCCGAGTTGATTTTTTCTTAAGAGTTCGAAATTGTTTCTTCAAGACTCCTAAGTCAATGAAATTACTGACTCCCAAGTCACCAAGTGGATTCTCAAGTTATCAAAGTTCAAGTTTCCCAAGACATCGAAATTAAAATACGACCAAGTCGTTAAAGCTCTAGACTCCAAAATCAAGAAAGTTTTAGGCTCGAAATTTGTGTTTACAAAGGGGGAAAAAAAGAAGGGAAGGATTATGAGAAAAAGAAAATGAAGGATGTTTTTGGGCCCCTTGAAAAAAAAAATCTGGGTAAGTGTCAAGTCAAAAAAAATTAATTGGCAGATAAAAAAAAAGATTACCCATCAAATTTTTGATCATCAGCATCATCAAAGTTTTTGAGACTCAACCGCTTCAAATACTTCAAATTCGAGTACGCGGCCGACTCTCGAAGGGACATTTGTAGAAGGCAAAAATTCTACGACAAATCGGATGGTGTAACGTGTAAAAATTTGACTAATTACAGATTATCATGTGTCATGTTGACTTTGGTGGATCCGTTTGGTCAAAATTAAATTCAACCAATTAAAAGCTGTCATGTTTCATCGATGATGCAGAAATTAATAATTATTTTTTTATTTAAAAATAAGAAAATAATTATTGGGCCTAAGCCCAGAACCGGGTTCTAACCCTAGTTGGCAGCGCTTATAAATAAGGGTTCTTCCCCTTCATTTGGAGCATTCAGCATCTGCAAAATTCAGAGCTCAGACAGCAAGGAGCGTCCAGCTACCAAGCGAGAAAGATCAAGACTTACAGAGCTTCAGAAGTTACAATCAGTCACTTACGGATCAAAATGAAGAACAGTCTTTAGAGTTCTTCAGCTGATTTACATTAATCGAGATCAAGCACCACCCACTCGGAACACTCAAATCATTAAGAGATCGAATCAGATGATCATCTCATTCCATTTAATTCAGATATTGTACCCATATACCACATCAATACAAAAACTCAATTTGTTTATGAATTTCTTGTTTAATTTAGTTTAGGTTACGAAATTTGTGTTTACACCTGTATTTAACCCGTCTGTCCGAACTGACAGGTCTATAAATACGGGAGTTGGGAAAGTTTGAGGACATCAACTTAGAGCGGTAGCCCATTCGTGTCTTGAGCCTTCTGTTCGATCCTCTGTTTTTACACTCCAATTTCACAAGATTCATTCGACTTTCAGTTTGTAATTTTCTAGTTTCAATTTGTAGTACACAGAATAGCCCCCAATTCAGGTTCATCTTCTTTCATATTTGGATCTGATTTAGAAGTTTTGGCTGAATTTGAGTCAACCATCTCCTCCATTGTTATGCGCTGTCTTCTTTCCACTTGAGTACTTTATTTTTTCCAGTTTCGATTTCTACAGTTTTCAATCTAAGTCAATTTGGCTACTTTATTTTATTTATTATTTTTTTTAGACTTTCAAACTAGAGTAATTGGTATTCATCTAGTTGAATTCGATTGATATTTTGGGGTTTAGTTCTACATTCGCAAGCAATTGGCTCCAGTTTGGATTTGTTCCCTTCCTCCGTGACGATCCGTTGCTTTGCTCTGTTTTCTAATCCAGGTTTGTGCAAGTGTACTGCTCAATCTTTTCCAGTTCAATTTTCAGTACCTTTTAGCTTTCCTTTGTCTTTATTCAGTACTTTACTAACATTTAGTTGCTTATTTTATTTCTCTTAATCTTATTGTTTATTTTTAGTTTTTTAATTGCCAATACTTTCTAGGGACGTAGAGCATACGCGTGGCATTAGTCTTTAATCTGGATGTGTATTGGTTTTAGTAATAACTTCAATCTTTTGATTGCAAGACAAGGTTGAGTTAGGCCAGGTTGACCACCAAGTGTATGTTTAATTAATTTTTGTTGATTAGTTAGTGTCTAGTTGTGTTTGAGTCAGTTAATTAGTGTTACTAGTTTATTTTAGTAATAGTTAGTAATTAAGTGGCTTAATTTGATACCATCATCTTCGTGGGACGACTCGTATTCGCTGAATCTTACTAGTTACTACAAGTTAAACAGATAATGCTTGCGTTAACATTTCATATCAACAAACTAATAAATAAACAAATATGAAATGGGAAAATAAATAAATATTAATAACAACAATAGTAG
>JACYFF010031958.1:83605255-83636961 GCA_017589665.1 Selenicereus undatus | reverse complement strand
AAATAAAAATTTAAACAATATGTGATTTAAAGTCATCATAATTAATAGTATCTTTTCCACTATTTTAATGAAGAAAAAAAGAAATAAATTACAGATATGTTACTATTATTATTTCTAAAAATTTAAATTATAAGATTAATTATAATATTTCTAAAAAAAATTAGCTAAAATTTTAAAACAAACCATATGCAGCACTGGTTTAAAGGCTAGTTATTGTTTATTTTCCTCTTTTGTCTCTTTTTTATATTGGAGTTGGCTGCCAATCTTAGAAACCATGTTGCATTTTTTATTTTTTCCCTTCCTATTTTCTTCCTTTCTCATTTTTTGGTCCAATAAAAATGCAAAAATAAGAGGGTAGTAACTCAACAACAAAAAGCAATGGTGATTTCGCTAATTAGTGAAGGCCCTTTTCAGTGACTACATATGTATCTCATTGAGTATTTATGCTTAATCATATTACAAATAGAGCTTATGATTAAATTTCTCATGGGTTAATTTAATTTCGCAATATATTTACATTTTCACTTATAAGGATATTCATACTACTTCAACATTAAAGATAACTTTCTTCCAATCCCAAATGAAACATATAATCATTTCCTTGGGCTAACAAGACTTCTTTATTTGTCCTTATACAATACTTAGGCCCTGTTCTTTTCGTGGGTCAATTTTAAAATACTAACTTCAACCCACTTCAATCTATTTCAACCTACTTTAACTAACTTCTACTATTTTAACCAAGTTTAATTAATCACATAAAAAATTCAACTCACTTCAACCTACTTCAACTCACTTCAACTTACTTCAACCCCCCTTAACCTATTTCAATCTACTTCAACTTATTTCACCCTTTTACTCACCCCAATTTAACATGCCCTTATTCTTAGTCAAGATTTAAGGGATGTTCGATAACAACAGCTGTTTGGAAAAAAAAAACAGCCATTTGGGAGGCTTTTAGCTGTTTTGACCAAGTCAAACAGCTAACGAGTGTTTGGCAAACAGCTGTTTGCAATAGCTATTTGGTTCCAAAAAACTCTTTTTGAAAAAATTATTTCTATTAGCCTTTTGAGAAGAGCTTTTTGTAAAAATGACATAATTGTCCATAAGTTCGAAAAAATTACAGAGATCTCATCAAAAACTAATTCATAAATAAGGGCATAAATGAAAACTTACCAACATATTTTTTAGAAACAACTAATTTCTATCAAACACTTTTTTCTAAAAGCAGTAAATTCAAATAGCTAATGTAAACAACTAATTCAAACAGTTAATAACTGACGACTAACACAAACAGCTAACAATTGTTTGCGAAACAAAACCTTAATATTTGACTTAAAGTATCACTAATTTATGAGTGTTTACGGACACATTAAATGTTGCGTTAGAAAATATTACTATAACAAGCACACACACAAATATTGATTTTCACATCCTCTAAAATAAAAGAGGGAGTTTCGAGAGAGTGGCTATGAAAATTTTCCACCACCTTGGCTACCTGATTGCTCTGTCTTCCCAATTCTACTCTCTTTTGTTTAATCTTTCATTTTTGTGTGAGTTGGCTTGCCTTTAAGGTGACAATAGAAGAGGGAGTTGAGGGAAACCATTAAAAAAAATTTCCACCACCGTGCCCGTGTGGTTGGTTGGGCATTTGAATCCGAGGCAAAGTCCAAAACCGGTTTGTCCATGTGGTTAACAAAAATTATTCTAATGTGCTGACGTAGCATCACTTACATATTCATGCGTCACTCCACGCCTATGCTTTGAGTACGTACCACTCGATCAATTTGTTAAATTGGAAGGTTCAGACATAATAAATAAGTAGTATATCGGTACTCAGTACTGGATTAATTGAAGCCATCAAAATTTAAGTTGCTTTAAAACAAAATATCTTACTATTTTAAAACAGAATAAGGCAAGTTATTATCAAGGGTAATTTTGTAATTTAATGAATATTTTGGTCATTTAGAATTAATGCTCATTCTTTTAATAAATAGTTAAATGAGGGATATTTTGATATATTCAAGATTCATCCTATAACATAAGTTACTATTGTAAGTAATAATAAAATGAGACCAATGTAGTAAATTTACTCGATTGGTCATATCTTTTAAGGGGTAGCTTTGACTTTATAATGCAAACCCTACTTTTTTATGACTTTTATTAAAAACAAATAGTATTTAAACAAACATCCTCAAAATAATATTTAGTACAAGCTAAAAAATGTTTCTAAGGGTGTGAATTTTTGAATGAATTGAAAGACAGCATTAGAAGAGTAGGCTTTTTATTTGGTTAATTGATTATGTTTAACAATGGGTAATAGTAATTTTTAATAAAAAAAATTATTTTGTATTTGATGAGATTGAGCAATTTAGTACTCTCTCTCCGCCCTCTGTCTAAATGGGTTATTTTTTTTTGGATTAAATTATATAAAATTGTGAAGATTGGATTAACTCTTTGTTTAGCTCAAAAATCATACAATTTTATCCCCCTTAACTTATGATTTTATGCTGAAAAAAATTATTAGTTAGAATTTTTGTTTCTGTTTTGTTATTTTGTAGGAAAAATAAAAAAACATAAAGAAATTGTTAGAAAATGAAATTTCGGGCCATGAAATAAGAATTGAAGCACAAGCCCAAGAATCAGCCCAACCCCTTTCATCCATCACAAAAAGAAGAAAAAAAAAAGAAAATTAAACAGAAACCCAGCCTCTCATGCGCCCCCCACGTGACTTCTTCCCTTCCCCTTTAGTTCATTCTCTTTCCTCTCTCTCTGCCCCAAAAAAAAACCCCGGGCCCCCCCCCCCCCAACTTTCTTCTTCTTCTTCGCCCATCTTCATGCTCTCTCTTCAACGAACTTATCTTTCTCTTTGATCCGAACTCCACGCATCACCACACCATCTCCATCCTCATTCGAATCTCACACAGCACGCTACACTGCACCACCATCTGCCGTCCACGTCGGAACCACATCAAAGTTCGAGATTGAGAGAGGCTGGGGGATAAAATTGAATATGCAGCGCAAGCTAGGAGGTATAATCTAGGTTGAGTTTTAGTTTGTTAGGTTTAATTTTAGGGTATTTTCGTTTTAATTTTAGTAGTAGTAATTTAGGGTTTGTTTAGGGATGGGCTTGGGGCGGGTTGAGCTATACCCGCACCCATTCCCATTTTCAAAAATCATACCCATACGCATACCCATACCCATCGGATTTTGGATGGTTGTACCCATACCTATACCCATCGGGTTTTTCGGATTTACGGGTTTTATTCAGGTATTTATAGAGTGCGCGAAGTGTCACCCGTATTCAACTCATATTTGCATACACTGCATATTTGATTAGCAATCTCAAGCGACGCTACTAAAATTTATGTCGAATAAACTCATGGAAGTTAAAAATGTAAAAAAAATTAATTTTTCATTTCTACATCAACAAACACTATACACCTAAAGTTTCATGAAAAACATTTATTTTTGGATTTTATCGTATTTTGGTCGCCTTTTCCTAACAAGTCAGGTACACAATCGGGTACGGATTTTAAGAATCCATACTCATACCCATTTTCAAACGCGATACCCATACCCGCCCCATACCCATTTTTTTATAAGTTTTCGTACCCATACCCGCTATAATTATGGCGGGTTTTTCAGGTTCGGGTGCAACTCTCATCCCTAGGTTTGTTCCCGTTTCAATTGTATTGATTTTGATTATTAGATTTGTTTTCGTATCTTGCAATTTAGGTTTCGTTTTGGATTTCTAGGTTTAGTTTCAATTTCAGCCTTCGTAATTTAGGGCTTTAATTTTTTTTGTTGAATTCCAAGTTTTCATGCCCAGTTCAATATGCGAACTTTAGACTTGATTTTGAACCTTCGATTTTTAAGTAATCAGTGCGATTATGGCAATTTTGAGTTACATTCGAAATGGTTGGGTGAGATTTCAAGAGTTGGGCTTGATTTGAGGTTGCTTGAGATCCCAATTCAAGGCCCTATTTTTGCTCTACTTATGCTCTTCAATTATGTTTGCTGGGTTGTGTGTGCTCTAGTATGGCGAATCTCTCCATCCCTTGTTGCTTCATTTTTATTTATTCATGTCAAGCTGATTTAGGTTGTTGTTGTCTGTTGCTTGTTGCTCTGTTACTCTGAAGCTCAGTTTTCTGCTTTTTATTAGTTTGGTTAATTCGATTATGTTCTGATTTTAGTTGAGTTAATTAGAATTACAGATTCTGGACTTGAGAACTTGCAAGCTTTGATGTGATTCTGGTTTAAGTTGATAATCGTAGATATTATGGTCAAACGATAGATTAATTAGGACTTGAGTTAATCATTCTAGTCATTATTTGTTTGACTCGGATTAGTTTAGTCTACTATGCTCGTTTAATTTTACCTAGTGACCCGAATTCCATCCTCGTCCCTGAGGAGACGACCCTCAAGTACTACGACGATAGTCGTATGCTTGCAGCATTTTTTTTCACTCAAAATCTATCGTACAAGTTTTTGGCGTCGCTGTCGGGGACGAGGATTTTGAAATTAGGTCACTGGTTCTAATTCTTTTGGTGTTCATTTTGCTTTGGTAATTTAGTTTTGTTTTTGGTTGATTTCCATTGTTTTATTTGGTTTATCTCCTTCCTTTAGTTAGTTAATCGCTTTTCATTGGTGGTCTTGGTGTCTTTTTTGTTGTTTTTTTTTCTGTTGAAAAAAAGAACCTCAAAAAACAACTGAAAATTTTAAAAGTTGAAAGAAAAAAATGCTAGTTTTTAATTTCCCTCAGTTTGAGCATGAGCCTTTTTGGAGATATTTTGGAGATTCAATGATTACCATGCTCAATTCAATCAAAATTTGAAAAAATGAAAAATTTGTGAGGTTATTTGTGTGGGTCCAAATGCTAAATTTAGAGGTCATATTAAGTCCATGTGTCTTAAGGGTTTTCAAGGCTTGTTGTCTAAAACTCCAGACGAGGTTTGGGATTTCTTTGAATACTTGGCTCGGGAAGCTTGGGAGTTTCAGCAAACTAAAGAAGCTCTTGTTCACTCTTCGCCAGATCCTTATGTTTATCATTCTGAACCTTACCATCAGGATCAATTTAGAGACCCTTGTTTTCAACAAGCTTATATGCCTCCTATTTTATATGATTATTGTCAATCTTCTAGTCATGAAATGTGATCCTGTCCATTATCTGTTGATATAGATGCGCTTGAACATTGTATTAAGGACATGAAGGGGGAACTTTCTGCTATTCAATATAGGGAATGTTATAATGATTTACTTGTGACTGACCCTAGTCTAGGTCATCCTATGTCTAATGTTACTCCAGTTGATGATTTTGAGTCTTTTCTTCCTCAAAGACCCAATATACATGCTGATACGCCTTTTGCCGATCTTAAGGAAGGGAATGACATCCCTATAACCTTACATGTTTCTCCTCTTGAGCCTAGCACACCTAGGGACATCACTATTGATATCCTGATTTTTCCCGACCCACCTAATCCTTTGACCTTGTCTTACAAATTTGAGGAGGGTGAGAGACTTAAGGGTGATGCTAATTCTGAGGAGCATTCTCTTGATGAGCCTTCTGATGTAGATTTTAGTGAGGTTACACCTCCTGATGAGCTTAATGATCCCTTTTCTGATGAGTCTCATCCTGACTTAGGGCCCACCCCTCCCATGACACCCCTTTCTTCTCCCCTTCCCCTCTTTCTCCCTTCTTTAGACCCTCCCGAGTCTACTTTTGTAGAGTCTGAGATTTCTTGCTTGGTAATCCCTATTTAGATTAGACTATTGAGGATAGTGATATAGATAGACTCGCGAATCACTTTAAGGTGAGGAACTTGACTTTAGGGCATCCTTTGAGCTTTGATTGTCATATTTCATTCGATTGGCCTTCTCTTGGTTCTTTCGCCTCTCCCTTTGGAGATGTTGCACTTCATTTTGGTCATTCAGACCACTTTCGATGGCCTATGCATTCATATAGTCACATCATTGTTAGGCCATTGGCTTGTGCGTCTGATTTTGCATATACACATCTTTCTTTTGTTTGGGCTAAGAGCTTTGATAAGCTCAAGAGTGCCTTGACTTGCATTGCATTTATGCACCTTATATGGGCTCCTCTTCCGATTTCTAACTACTTGCATTTTTGCGAGGATTGAGCTCGATTGTTTGATAAGCTGCTTCGTTTGTTAGTTGGTTTCGATATGAGTAGCAGCTTATAAGTTGTGATGGAGTGGCTGAGGCTCCATGGTCCTCCTCGATAGCATTTGAGTGAGGCATTTTGTTTGGGTACAATCAGTACCCAACCTGCTATGATCGTTCCACCATCCGCTCTTCTCTTTTTCATTTCTTTTCTTTCTTTTCATACTTAGTTATTGATATTTAAGATTGTGATTATATGGGTTATCAATCTTGTGTTAGCTATGATCACCCTTGACTGTGTTATTATTTTCTAAATACTTGTTAGTTGTGGATATCTATGATTGTGAATAGTTGTGGATATCTATGATTGTTTTTATGTTTCAATTTGTTTTATTTCTTTATTTTTGTGAGTTTTCGTTTTGGTTTGACTTGATTTGTTTGGTTTTGCTTCTTGGTTTGCTTCCTTTTTTGATTTTGGTTTTTGTAAATATGTGTGTTTGGTTTTGTTTTGATTTTCATTTTGATATTGATTTTGATTTTGGTGATTTTGGTTTTGTTTTTTATTTTCGTCATGTCCTAGTTTGTATATACCTATTACTTTGTGGTTTTCCCGTTGTATAGCTGATGTAATTGCTTTTCAGCGCCTTAGTTCCTACAATGAGGATATTGTGAAGTTTTGATGTGTGGGTGATGTGCCCATTTGGGTACATATTTTTTGAAAGTTTTTTCAAAAATTCAAAAAGATTTTTTGTTTTGTTTTTTGGAATTTGTGTGCTTTCTTAGGTGATTGTGATCCCATGTGGCTAGTTCATTAAGTAATATGTAAATAGGGTTTGCATGATGAGATGTCTAGTTGAGGATGTAGATTCGATTTTTCATAGTAACCCCATCTCGTATGTGTGATTTGTGCCTACCTTGCTCACTTTATCGTCAACTCTTAGGGTCTTGTTGTTGAGTTGGCATGTGAGCTTTTTGTTTGTCGAAGTTGTCTTCTAAGCTCCAAATGAAAAAAAGAGAAAAAGAGAGAAAAAAAGCCTAAAAAGTAAATAAAAATCCAGGCATCAATGCTCATAACTACTATCTTTATTTCATATCTTTAATTGGCTTGAATATATGTTATTTTGCTTGATTTCACATCTATTTGGGCAATGAAATAAGTGCTCGCACAATCAAATAAAAACCCTTTTTAGGGAATGTCTGAATATTTGTAAGTCAAGCGGATTTAAATTGTGTGCGTTGTTATTCTTAAAAAAGGAAAAAAAAAAGAACGAAAAATGGAGGGAATAAGGCAATTAGGCAAGGAAATAGGGATCGTGTCAATGTTAGCAACCTGATTCATAAGAGTTGATACACATTAGCACATGCACCCAGGTGTACATATCATTGCATATTGTGTGTGGGGTGAAAAATGCGAGATGGGATGCTTCTTTTTTACTTAGATGTCTTTTGATTGTAAATTCTATTTGTATATAGCTTGGTGCGGTTGCTAGGGTGTCGCAATTGCCTGAGTCTTATACATAATTTCCCAATCACTTGTATATATGTTTATGCTTTGAAAAAAAAAACCAAAAAGATTTTCCTTTATTTTTTAAAAGATTTTTATGAGTATTTCACTTGAAAACCCTCACGAGACCTCACTCATCCACTTGAGAAACTGAGGGGTTTAAATGGCTTATTGCATACGCTAAATGCAACCGTAATTCCTACGAAAGTGAGTTAGGGTTTCTTTTTCTTATTTTCCGTTTCTTTTAGGTAGTTTAGTTGTTTTACTCGAGGACGAGCAAAATCTTGGTGTAGGGTTTTTGTTTAGCCCAAAAATCATACAATTTTATCCTCCTTAACCTATGATTTTATGCTCAAAATAATTATTAGTTAGAATTTTTATTTCTGTTTTGTTATTTTGCAGGAAAAATCAGAAAACATAAAGAAATTGTTAGAAAATGAAATTTCGGTCCATGAAATAAGGATTGAAGCAAAAGCCTAAGAATCAACCCGACCCCTTTCATCCATCAACAAAAAGAAGAAAAAAAAAGAAAATTAAATAGAAGCCCAGCCTCTCATGCGGCATGCGACTTCTTCCCTTCCCTTTTAATTCATTCTCTCTCCTCTCTCTCTCTGTCCCAGAAAACCCCCAGACCCCCCCGCCCCAATTTTCTTCTTCTTCTTTGGCCATCTTCATCCTCTCTCTCCAACGAACTTATCTTTCTCTCTCATCCGAACTCCATGCAACACCACACCATCTCCATCCTCATTTGAATCTCACGCAGCACTCCACACAGCACCACCATCTGCCATGCACGCTGGAACCACATCAAGGGTTGAGATTGAGAGAGGTTGGGGGATAAAACTGAATATGCGATGCAAGCTAGGAGGTATAATCTATGTTGAGTTTTAGTTTTTCAGGTTTAATTTTAGGGTGTTTTCGTTTTAATTTCAGTGGTAGTAATTTAGGGTTTGCTCCCATTTCAATTGTGTTGGATTTTGATTATTAGATTCGTTTTTGTATCTTGCAATTTCAAGTTTCGTTTTGGGATTGTAGGAATAGTTTCAATTTTAGTCTTAGTAATTTAGGGCTTTAATTTTTTTTGTTGAATTCCAAGTTTTCATGCCCAGTTCAATGTGCAAACTTCAGACTTGATTTTGAACCTTTGATTTTTAAGTAATCGGTGCGATTCTAGCAATTCTGAGCTACATTCGAAATAGTTGGGTGAGATTTCAAGAGTTGGGCTTGATTTGAGGTTGGTTGAGATCCTGGTTCAAGGCCCTGTTTTTGCTCTACTTAGGCTCTTCGATTCTGTTTGCTGGGTTGTGTGTGTTCTAGTATGGTGAATCTCTCCATCCCTTATTGCTTTGTTTTTATTTATTCAGGTCGAGCTGATTTGGGTTTTTGTTGTCTGTTGCTTGTTGCTCTATTACTCTGAAGCTCAGTTTTCTGCTTTTTATTAGTTTGTTGGATTCAATTATGTTTTGATTTTAGTTGAGTTCATTAGAATTACAGATTCTGGACTTGAGGACTTGCAAGCTTTGATGAGATCTGGTTTAAGTTGATAATCGTAGATATTATGGTCAAACGATAAATTAATTGGGACTTGAGTTAATCATTCCAGTCACTATTTGTTTGACTCTGGTTAGTTTAGTCTACTGTGCTCGTTTAATTTTACCTAGTGACTCGAATTCCATCATGGTCCCTGAGGAGACGACCCTTAAGTACTATGACGATAGTCGTATACTTGCGGCATTTTTTTCACTCAAAATTTATCGTACACTCTGGTTGTCTCAAAATGAGTATTGACTTAATTTAACTTGAATAAATCAAAAGGATGTGAATAGGTTTCTTTATTACATATTATTCTTCCCATCTTACTTACTATGGGACATGTTGTCAATGAGATTGCTTTGCCTACTTAGTTGTTCAATCCTTTGTAGCTCTAGATTTTTTTAATTAACGTTGCTATCATACTTTTTTATTTGATTATTCGCCTAAGCTTATCAACTTACGTTGTACTAATATCTCATCTGAATTCATTAGCATATCTTATCCAAACTCACACTATTATAACGATTCTTAATTTAATAATTTAAAGTTACAAATTAAATTTAATAAACAACTTATCGATTTTTAAAGAATCATAAATTTTAATTGAAAAGATTTCACACTATTACTAGCAAGTTTTACAATTAACTTATCCATCCAAACTTACTCGCGCGCAAAGCGGGTGAGTTTTGCTGGTGAGTTTTGACCCTAGTAATTGATAAAAAAAATAATGTTAGTAGGACGGGCACCTCGCGCTAGTATACCCAAGGTCATCCCCAGCTGAGGGACTGCCTCCCAGTATTGGGCCCCCTGTGGCACACGCGTCACCTCCAGCTAGGGACATGCAAGGTAGGACACAGGGGGCGGAAATCTTGCCGGTTCCATCTCGCGGTCCTTTTTTTGTCCTTTTCACAATCAAAACGGCGTGTTTGGTAGGGGCCGAGAGAAAGGGGTGACACGTTTTGATGTTGGTTGGACAAAAAAGAAAAAATGGCAAATATAGCCGGTGGCCTCGAGTGTCTGTGCATGTTAGGCCTGGTGCAATACAGTCGTTGCAACCCAACAACTATGTTGTAATTTTTTTTTTGAATAATTATTTTGTGTATAAATATGAAATTAGTGTTGTAAAAAATAAAACCTCAAATTTCCTCTCAATCTCTCAATGTAAAAATCTATCATTGTAGCGATAATTATATTGGAAATTTCACTCAACCTCTTTGGAAGTGAAGAAGCAAAAATTGTGGTTATTGCAAAATAATTGTTTTTTTAGCTATGTTTATGTTTTTTAATTAAATAATTTTTTTGGAGTTGTATGTTTGAACTAATAATTTTTCTTTATTGTTTTGTTGGAGATATTTGGGAAGTATTTTCAAAGTTGATGAATCAAGATAAAAGTGAAGTGGAGTGAAGCAATATGTAAGAAATTTTTTTTACACATATTTATTCTTAATCATATGTTTAATAAATTTTTCCTTAATATGTTGAAAATTATATTGTGTAAAAGTGAATATGCATAAGTTAATTATTAAAAAATAATATGTTTAATTTGTAAGTTTTAAATTATGATGTTGGAATGAATTGTTGGATGCATTTCACACATGTTAAAACTTAGTAAAATTTTAAGAAAATGAATTGTTAGATTTAAAGAGATGTTATAGAAATTCATGTGTTATAAGTTTAATTTGTATGTTCATATGTTAGAAAGCTTATGTCATTCATGTGTATTTTGAATTGAACATTTACATGTTTAATTGTAAAATAAGTTAGAAGTTTAAAAGAAGCTTATGTAATATGTTTAACTTTTAATGGGATGGGTTGTCTTTTAATTACATGCTTAAAAGTAAACATTCACATGTTTAAATTGAAAAGAAGTTATAAATTTTAAAGAAGCTTATGTAATATGTTTAATTCTTAATTTAATGGGTTGTCTTTTAATTACATGCTTAAAAGTAAACATTCACATGTTTAAATTAAAAAGAAATTAGAAATTTCAAATAAGCTTGTGCAATATGTTCAATTTTTAATTTAATACATTGTGTTTTAATTGCATTATTACGACATGGTTAAAGAAGGTACATGTTCAAATTTTAAAGAAGTTAGAAATCTACTTAATACTTTACAATGATTTTGGGTTGAAATTTAATTTACATTTGTCTACAAAATTGCACTTGGAAATGTTATAGAATAGAACTTGGGAATTTAAACATTTGTCTACTTAATACTTTTCATTTTGTACATGTTAATTTGTTGCTTCAGATATTTCGTTGTTTTATATGCTTAATCTTAGTTAATGTAAGTTGCAGTTGAGAATTAATTCAAAGTTGAAAATTGTTAGAATATATTTATGTTCCTAGGCAATTTGTTTGATATTTGTAAGCTTAGATAAATTTTTTTGTACCTTCATGTTGAACTAATGTTAACTTAGTATGTTTTAATTATTATGATAAGATGTTAAATCACATGCTTAGTTTAAAGTAATTTAAATGTTAAATCACATGCATAGTTTTAAATAATTTAAATGTTAACTTAGTATTCTTTAACTTTATTTGAATGCATAATTGAAAATGTTGTAATTTGAATTAGTTGAAATTTAATTGAGTAGTTAGACTGAAAAATTGTTTACTACATGTAGGTGAATATAAAATGGATCTAAATGACACACAATCATTCATACCCCTACTTACCAGGGACGAGTCACAATGTGAACCTAGGAATAGTTTAAACCTTCCTCCCCGGCCCCCGAATTGGCAACATTACCCACAATCACATAACCGTCCACATTATTCCCAACAATACCCGCCACAATACCCCCCAAATTGGCAACATTATCCACCACCACAAAAATACCTTACCACAAAGTCTTAGCTACTGATCAATGCCCCCATGTTACCCACCCCAACCTCCTCTTACAACCTCATTAGCTCCTCGTCCTCCACCTAGTAATAACCCCACCAATAAGGTAGGTGGTGTAGTGCCTCATAAGTGGACATTAGAGGAGGATCGCTGCTTAGTCAAGTCATGGATTAATGTAAGCACGAATCCCATCACTAGGGCGGATCAAAAGTTACCAGGTTTTTGGACTAAGGTGGCCTACACCTTCAACCAGCATGCTCTTGATGGAGCTACAAAGAGAAGGGGAAAGGTTTGCAATGCCCGTTGGAACCGAGCTGCTCCATTAGTGCCCAAATGGTGCGTTTGTGTGGCTCAGGCATCTTAGGCAAAGCCAAGTGGTGCAAATGAGGACAACATTATACAAAAGGACAAAGATCTTTATGCTGCTATGGTGGGCAAAACATTTGACCTCATGCATTGGTGGGTATTACTGAATGACCACCCCCAAATGAGAGAGATTTTGTAATCAATTTATAAAGGCATCTTCCAAACAGTTGAGAGTACATGAGGTGGGGGCGTACTCTGAAAGTGACACCCCTAGCACCCCTGGCACCCCTCGCACCACCGGCACCCCTCGCACCACCGCAACTCTTGCTAGTGAAGATACACTAACTGAAAACATTGGTGGGCTTATCCGCCCCATTGGAAGAAAAGCTATGAAGAGAAAGGCGAAGGAGCAAGTCGCAGACCTGGTGTTGGGTCTAGTGACCAAAGAGATCTCAATTTTAGGGACAACGAATGTCAAGAACAACATGATGTTTGAACGATATGCTCTAGCGCAAGAAAAGAGGGTGGATGCAGCTCTGAAAGTTGTTGAAGGTAGAGATCGACAAAAGAAAGGGAATCACGCCTTAAGGAGATGAAGTACGAGGACAGAATTTTGAGAATAAACATTGCTGAGATGTGTCCTAAAAGATCAAGCTTGATTTGGCCCAATTCAATAAGAAATTAGGAGTCGCTATCGTAAAAAATCGTCCTCTTCTAATTTTGACACTTGGAATAAGCCAATGACAAAGTCAGGTTAGACTGCTTACAATTCACCCCTAGGGGTGCGGCCCTTCCCTGGACCCTACGTGAACGCAGGATGCTTGTGCACCGGACTGCCTTTTAGATTGAAACCTGTGTTGTAGTTTAACAAAATAGTTGTTGTGTTACGTTTATGGGTTTCTATTGTGTTTTAAGGAAATGTTATTGTATTGGAAAGCCTATTATTTGTGCAATAAATTATTTATTTGTAAGTTGATGCATTGATGTATAAATTCACAATTAGTTGTGTCAATTTTTTTATTTTTAATGTTAAAGGTTGATTTCCTAATATATGTAATTCTATATTTGACTTACATTTGTAAATTTAATTTTATATGCACAGCTCCACAATGAGTGATTCATCATCCTCATCTATTTCGTCATCCTCGTCAAAAGGTTTAAGCTTCATCCTAGAAGAATCTAGTGATGATTCATCGATATTGGAAAATATTGTCAATAATGAAATTGGTCCAAAGTTATTAGAGTTGGCTTTGAAGAGTGGACGAATTAGACAACAAAATAGGGCTTCATCATCATCGCGAAAACCAAGAAAGAAGAAAGGATTTATAAAGAGAGATTGATAAGAAGCACACGGTCGCCTCTACAAAGACTATTTCACCGAAGATTCAATCCACAACGAAACCCATTTTCGGCATATATTTTGTCTGCAAAAGCACTTGTTTCTTTGCATAGTTGATGCCATTGGGTTGTTTTGAGTACTTTCAGTTGAGGTACAATGGTCTTGGTAGGCGTGGGTTGTCATCGCTCACCAAGTGCACCGCAGTTATGTGAATACTCGCTTATGGTATATCAGCAGATTGTATCAATAAATACTTGAAGATTGGTGAAAGTACAGCTATGGAGTGCATGAAAAATTTTGCCGCCGAGGTCATTCAAGTGTTTTGTGAAGAGTATTTACCCAAGCTGATATTGATTGTTTATTACAAGTGGCAGAAGCCCCTGACTTTCCAGGTATGTTGGGAATCATTGATTGCATGCACTGGGAATGGAAGAACTATCCATCGGGTCAGAAAGGAGTGTTTGCAAAAGGGACATATAAAGTCTCTACTTTGATTCTTGAAGCAATTGCTTCCTACGACTTTTGGATATAACATGCATTTTTTGGGTGCCCTGGAAACTTCAACGATTTAAACGATCTTCACCGAATCCAATGTTTTTCAGGACGTGTATGATGGTCGAGCTTCAAAATGCGAATATGTCGTCAATGGTCACAGGTATAATATTGAATACTTTTTATCCGATGGTATTTATCCGAGATGGGAAACCATCGTCAAGACTATCCCCCTTCCTCAAGGAGCCAAGACCAAATTGTTTACTAAGCATCAAGAATTTGTTAAAAAGGATGTGGAGAGAGCATTTGGGGTTCTACAAGCTCGCTTCGCCATCATCCGTGACCATGCTTGAAACATGTACAATGTTGAATTGGGTATGATAATAAAGACATGTGTTATACTCCATAACATGATTGTCGAGGAAGACTGTGGTTCGTATGACCTTGCTTTTAAACATGATGATGTAGAGAACAACACCCCGCAATCTAATGTCTGAAGGGACCATAATTCATACTATGCAGCCTACTTTTATAGAGTAGTACAAGTTCATAACCCAGAGTTACATACGCGTCTCCAATTAGACTTGGTTGAAGAAATATGAAATTGACATACAATGCGAAAAAGATCACAAACGTAGTTATTATGTGTTATTTGTCGATCTTTTGCGTTGTTTTTTTTAAATAGTCGAACATTCGTTGTTTCAAAATGTGGAATCTTCGTATTGTAATTTTTTTAAATATCGATCCTTCATAATGTATTGGTTTTTAATCGAAGTGTACTTTCTATTCTATCTTCTTTCCCTCGTTTAACCAATACAAATTAAGTAATCAATTTTTTGAAAATTTTAAATAAAATTATCCATTTTTTATGGTCAAGAAAATAAATATTCCTTAATTTTGAAAATAAAAAACATTCATATAAGGTACAAAAGTTAAAATACAAACACAAAATTAAAAGAATAAGTAATAAAATATGTTTAATTGTGGACTCTATAACAAAAATTTAATTTAATTGTGCTTGAATGAGTTTTATTATTCAAAAAACTGAATAGAATATAAGTGTAAAATTGTAAAACTCTTGCTTAAGTGGTAGATTTGAACTCCAAAAACTGAAACTCAGCCGCGAATGCCACACGAGTTGTTTGTTGTTCCGGCAAGAGCCTTGTGGCAGGCAGGCAAGCAAGCAAGCAGACACATGTGCTGTGTGCCACACCAGTTGTTTGTTGTTGGTGGATTACAAAAGTAGGGAGGGAGTTAAGTCGCAGCGCAAAAGGGAGAAGCCAAGCTAGACGAGCTGCGTCAGTAGAGAGTAGTGTAGAAGAGGGCAGACCAAATGTCGACCGTTTTAACACCACCGGCATTTTCTCTCGCCTCATCAACCATCAAACACTTCTCCTCTCACTTTCCCTATTGCCGCTCCTCCATCTTCTCTCGCAACCTCAGCTTCAGAGGTGTCAGCAGCAGCAGCGGCAACTTCCGAGCACGAAGAGCCTTCACTGTTTCCATGGCTTCCGCTACTCAGCCTCTTGAAGTTTGCGTCAAGGCGGCTGCTACAAATCCAAACAAACTTGGCGACTGTACTCTCTCTCTTTCTCTTTCTCTCTCTAAATTGCGTACTGTCTCATCATCTTAATGATTACTGAAATTGGTTTGATTGTATTTGTCCAATTTATACTTCGATGCTTACTGTAAGCCTTCATGATCCCTACCCCCCCCCCCCCCCCAAATTGTAATGGTGGTATGTTCAGGCGGAATTGTGTCATTGAGTCACATGCCCAATTTCATGCTGGAAGTCATTATCTATCTTGCAGTGCTTTTGCTTTGGATTAACACTTGGTTTGGGTCTTATGGCGGGGAAGAAAAGTGGGGGGGGGGGGGGGGTGTAAGGGAGGGAAGGGAAAGGAATGAAAGAAAGTTTATGTGATTTACTAATTTTGGCGTTGATTTGACTTTTGAGAATGGTGGGAAATGGGGATGATTTCCTTCAGTGTCTCCCTTTCGCCCCTATTTTCCCTCATTTTGGGGTTGAATAGAGTTGAGTAACGGAGATGTATGGAGTGAACAATTTCTCTTCCCTGCCCTTTCATTCAAGATTCACTATTTGGATTGTTTTGTAGGTTAGTCAGCCCCTCGTAGGCTCCTCCCTCTACACTTAATCCAAACATACAACCGGTTTGGCAAACAACTATTAGCTATTTGTATTATTCATTGACTGTTTGAATCAGCTATTTACATTAACTGTTTAAATCATCTATTTATGATAAAAGTATTTGATAAAATTAGCTGTTTTGAAAATATGTTTCATGTATGTCCATTCTCTAATTTTCTACCTAATTGAATGTGATTTTTTTCATTTATCATCAAATTTTCTTATTAATAACAATTAAGTCTATATCATATGCGCAAATTACTTTCGTTCCTAAAACCTAATTTTCCTTTGCACCAACAGAAAAATATAATTTTCCTACTACTTCTACATTATTTGTACTTGTTTATTGTCTCAATTTCTTTTCAATTTTACTCTATATTTACATGATACCCATGTCTTGTAATCTTGTTGTGTTAGTATTAGATATGATTTTTCCTTTTTCTATGAATTGAAATTTAGATGAATTTCAAATGGGCCATGAATTTTTTTATAGTGGTTGCTGCTTATTGATAACCACTACAGTGGAGTCAATTAAGACCATTAGTTTTTATCCAATAATCTCAACACCTATTAATCTAGATTAATATTTTAATTTAAAACTATTTTATGAAATGATAAAACTACTTAAATATAATTTACTCTAGACCGTATTTGCTCACTTATATAAGCTTATTCTATCTGCAATTGTAGTTAATAGTAGCCGGCATGTTTGAATAATCCAAACTCAAGCAATTTTCTGAAAGATTTTTTTTTAAAACAATGGTTGTAAAAGCATTGGTAAAGCAAAATATAAATAAAACAACCCATTTAAGAAAATAGTAAAAAACAAGTAAGATATAAGTAACATAATTATCATGATACTATATAATTTGATCATATGATAATTTTTCTCCAAGGTTATTGCAATAGGTGCATGAGGTTTGATGGTAAATATGCAATTTCTCTGGAGCCTAGGGCAATTTGGTCGTTCCACAAAAAGTTGTTTAGAAAAGGCTATTTGGAATAGCCTTTTCAAAAAGAGTTGTTCGGCCTAAAACAGCGGTTTCAAACAACTCTTTACCAAACATAGTCATGATCACCCAAAAAAGCTCTTGTTACCGAACACCCCCATGGTAAAGGGGCTAAGTTTTCTGTTGTCTTATAGGCTAGGCTAGCCCTCTGAATTGTTGACAAGTATTGAGCAGGTTATTCTTTGCCCATCAATGATTTGTAGAACAACTCTCTGCTTTTATGGGCACAAGAATGTGTGCATTGTCCCCCTCCCCCCCCCCCCCCCCCAAAAGCCAAAATTGTCTTGAACTCTTGGGGTGGTGGGGTGGGAAAGGAGGGATGTGGCCTCGGGCAGCAAGCTCCTTACAGGTTCTTGCTGGGGGGTTAAGGAGACTTAATTGCCACCCAATTTTTTGTCTTTACAAGAGGAGGGTGAGGATCGATAATCTGTCTGGAAAATTGTGATTATGGGCATGCCCGGGCGGTAATGGGTAGAGGAGTAAACATATGAGAGAGGCACCATTGTGAGCTCGTACCCATTATAATCTTATCTTCATCATGGGTTCTCCCCCTGTTTGTAAAGTTTTCATTGCCATTTTTCTTTCTTTCTTGGTGTTTTTCTTGTTGGCATATCACATATTTTTTTGACAACTGGTATTCATGTTCTGAAATCTATTCGATCATCAATTGTCAAAGAAAGCTTTGTATTTCGGCAGTGCTTGTTTGAAAACTGTAGTGCTTTCTGGTCTTGATAGTCCTCAGAAAATGAGAAGATCGCATGAGTAGGATTCTACATTTGTTATCATTAGGCTTTGTGATTTGCATGGAGTAGGATTCTATGCTTCTTATCCATGGGAGTTATTTTATCCTTGTCTTTTGCTTATTCCAAGGTGGGTGAAAATCAGGCATTGGTGGCCGGCATTCTTTGGGTAACCTTTTAGTGGGTTGAATAGATGGGTTAAGCTATTAGGCTTATATGTTAGACTCACCTCCTTTATTTTCCTGATACATAATACTTATAGGTGCATACTAATCAACAGGAGTTGAGTAGTTGTCAATTTTTCCTTGTTTGATTGCTTGTGGATTCATGAGCCCAGGATGATGACTGGAGTTGTTGTCAACTTGAAATTTTAGGTCATTACACCGTGTTTCATTAACAAAGAGATCTGACAGCTTGTTAAACAATCGAAGCATACAGTGCGGCCTGGTCTTATCAGTGTGGTCTGGCGGGGTTTTAATTCAATTGTAGCCTTATTGTGCTTGAATCCCTTAGCAAGTCTCCAATTCCTTTTAGGTTCCAAAAGGCTCTTCTGTGAATGTCTTGATGCTAAACTTAGTTTCTCTTGGTTGCAAGCTGTGGCTTGCCTAGGATTGCCATTGGCAGTGGCAAGTGGCTAGGGCCTACTTTCCATTTTACTGCAATACTTAGGATAGCCTACATTCAAGCAATTATCTCCTGGTTCATCTCTAGAAGAAAGTCACTTTTATTTCTTGAAGTTTGTCACTTAAGAAATTCATCTTGTATCCAGGCATTGGAAGGACTTTGAATTATACTCCAAATCCATAATAGAATTTAATTCTTTGCACATAGAAAAATGAAAGATCATGATGATAGAGTGGGCCATGAGGAAGTACTCCTTGTCTTATTGGTACTTCTTGCGACCATAAGAGAGCAATGAGGCAAGTAATTGAGCTAAGATTTTATGTATGCCAAAAGCAATTAAAATATATCTCAGTTCTACGTGTACTTTTATAGGTATCCATGGTGGCATCACGGTGCTTCGTGATTATGGTAAGCAACTTAGGTTGAAGTTTTGACCTTTACGGAGGGAAAAATGCTAATAGCTCTAGGATGCTAGACGGTTGTTTTTATTGTAGCATAGGAGCTAGTGTCCTAGCAGATTATGGGCATTGGCCTGCATACATTTGCCAGGTATAACATAAACGTTGACATGACATGAGAACAACACAAAGAAGGCATGCAACTGCCTAGGAGAAAACATGAAAGACAACAAGAGCATGTTTAAGTCAAATGTGGTCTCAGTTGAGCAATGTGGCATAAACCAAACTGGGCTAAATTCTTGGGCGGGAGTTTGCCTAGGGTGGGGTGGCCTGGGGAGGGTATTGGCAGCGTTAACCTAGAATAAAGTTGGGACAGGGTGTCTGCTATAGCCTAGATTTGGAAGTTGTTAATTACCTATTTCTCTGGAAAAGAAGTGGAGGAAAGTTTGATAGACCTTTTTGCTTAGGCTAATGGTAATACAAACTTTTTTATAATGAATATTTCAATTGCATGGAAACTGGACTGTGTTTGAGCAACTTGGCATCTAAGGTAATTTTTGTACATATTTAATGGAGATCCATATTGTCATGAATCATTGATCCAAATGTACATAGCCTGAATTGGCAGCGATGGCATTTTGGAGACTTCTAGTTGTGGAAGGTCAGATTGTATCTAATGTGAAGCAAGGTCTTCTACACATCACAGAGAAGTGACACTTTGCTCATGAGGAGCTGGCTCTATCTGAGATTTCACCATTGTATTAGGTCACCTCTTGATCCTGCATAGAGCTTGGTTCACTCCAAGATATGGGTCTAATTCTTAAAGATGGCTAGCAAATAAGTTTATGTAACATCTTCCCATTAAGTAATATCTTCCTATATCAGTAAAACCCAAATATAAATCCATACCTTGGAATCACGCTTAAACATGGCATGGAGGGATTAGATGTAGTAGTCTCAAATCCGAATTACAGAATGGCTGGTTTCATAGGACAGTAGATTAAGAACCTTGCTTTAAATCTTTCGACTCCCTGCTAGTCCAGGCCAAAGAAGTGTTTGACTGTTTTGTGAGGCATTTTGCTTTAGTCCACTGTGCTCTAAGTTGTTGGGGGAGGGGGGGGGGGGACAAAGTGACCTTTTAGTTGTGTGAAAAGTGGGCGTTAAATATTTTCCTTTATCACTGAGAAATGTAATATCTGTGAGTGTTAAGGTTTTGGTTGTTGAATGAAGCAGTCTAATGGCTTGTGAGGAAGTAATGGACTTTGAACTACGATTATAGAAAGTGCATAGTATAACTGCTCATTTGATTACAACATGCTAAAAATTACATTGTACAGTTGTCATCTCATTTGGCTTTATTTCCTGCTTCTACTAGGTTATTGGTGAAAATGTGAATGTCTCATTAAGTTGATCCCTAGAAAAGCTTCCTAGGTAACCAGAGTGGTCTTAGGCCTTTTCCTCTACAACATCCGACAGTGGAAAAGAAGTGCATCCTTTTGTTATTTGAAGCAATGTCTGGGGGTATGGGCTTATAGTGAGCTTCTCAAAAAGCGCTTTCTTTCCAATTGGTGAGGTTCCTGAGCTTTAACACTTGGCTCATTCCTTTGGCCGTGAGACTGATTACCATCCATCATCTCAACTTAGCCTCGTCGTTGGTGCGAGTTTCAAGAGTAACCCAATTGTAGAAGGGTTCCATACGAAATTGGCAGGGTGGAAATCAAAGCTTTTGTCCAATGGGGTTAGGTTAGCTTTATTGAAGAGCACTTTATGGAGTCTCCCTATTTATCTCATGTCCTCGTTCACTATTCCAGTTAGTGTTGCCAATCATCCAGAGAAGGTCCAACAATGAACCAATATTTCATCGGGTTAGTTGGACGGAAGTTTGTCGGCCCAAGCAAGAGGGAGGGCTAGGCATAAGACCTCTTCGACATAGGAATAAAGCTCTTAAGACCAAGTGGCTTTGGCGTTCCACTTAACAAGGGATGATGGGAGAATGCTCTTTAGGGAAATGTGTAAATCACAAATTATGGGGTTCATACTGTGGGTTACTGGACCAAAAAGAGCCCCTACAATCATGGAGGTTGGTTGTTGGACGTCTATTTTACCTGTTTTGGAACATTTCAAACCCTCTAGTGCGTTTTGAAGTGAAGAATATGTCTAGGGTGCTTTTCTGGTATGACATTTGGTGTGGGGATCAATGTCTCACAAGATTCAATTTCCTAGTCTATTTAGGATGCTGCATCTAAAAGATGTTACAGTGCAAATTGTGGTCTCTTGGAATGGTGACCAAAGTCATTGGAACATAAATTTTTCAAGAACCCCCAATGGTTAGGAAGAGGAAAGTTTGTGTGAAAGATGAAGGTATAACCTGAAGGCATTGATAAGATTTTGTGGCCTTATAATCTTAAAAGCTCCTTCACTGTCAAGAGTTTGTATCAAAAGCTTTGTGATTGCGGGATTGTCCTAATTTTCATGCTAACACAGTTTAAAGCGCCTATAAAAATGTGCTTCTTCGCATGGGCAGCTACTAAAGGAAAGATTCCAGAGAGTATGTGGTAAAAGAACAAATTTTAATGGGCCTAGTAAGTGTTTTATGTGCCTTAAGTAGGAAGAAATGATGGACCATTTTCTTATCCATTGTCAGGCCTGTTCTTTTTGTGGTTAAATTGTGAGTGTGGTATGGGAAGAAATGGAACGAAGTGGGAAGGAGTGGTTTTTTCTTGCAGGAGTGGAATGGAGTGAGGATGAGTGGGATGGGGTGGGAACAAATAGAATGGAGCAGGAGAAAGATAGAATTATTGATATGTCAAGGTGTGGAAAAGAGTGGGAGAGAGTGGGAGGGAGTTAAAGAGTGGAAATGAGTGGTATTTATCTTTAAGGAGTGGGAATGAGTGGGAGGAAGTGGAATCGTAATGGGAAACATAATTTCCCCACAAAAATGATAGGCCAATCGTTGGGCTTTATCTCTTTGGCATTTATCCATTTGTTGTTGGGGTTTAGTTTTGTGCAATCTTCATCTGTCAAAGATGTGATGGTGGCTTGGAGAAGAAGAATGAAGAATACTTGGGTTTCTGATGTTTGGAAGATGATTCTTTGGGTTATTTAGCGGAGATCTTGGAAGAAAAGGGGTCGTCGGATTTTTTAGGATAAAGCCTTGTCTTGTCATGATTTCAAGCTCTACTTTTTGAGACTTCTATATAGTTGGAGTTTTGTGCTTAATGGTGGAAGAAACTTGAGTTTTCTATATTTTATATTTTTATAGTTAATATTATGCATGAGACTGGTGGGCATGATTTTTTTTTTTTTTTGTTATTGGTCTCTTTTGTACTTGGTGTCTATCTAATATTATTTTTTGATTACTCATCAAAAAGTCCTGATGTTCTCCATTTCCTCTGTCCGTTGTGGATGATCAATTCTTATGGCTTTTTTGTTGAACAAGCACTTATATTCCAGTTTCTGGGCTGGGTATGATTCTCATGTTTAAAAACAAAAATAGACTGGTGAGTGACTGAATTGTAATAATGAAGTTTGAACCATGGTTCCAGCCAGGTATTAGAATATAGGGGTACTTCACAGGTACCCCTGACTTACAGTCAAGCACATAATGTCAAGTCACCTGTCGCCACATACTCACATATGTGGCTGTCATTGAAGGGGTTCAAGCCAGCCAATTTTTATTTGATAACCTTGCTTATGTTCTTTTTATTTCTACCCTTTATAGCCTTTAAAAATTAGTAACGTGCAAACCAAATGGGAAAATGAAAAAATAGACTTTTGGTGTTTAGAATGCAGAGGGTCAGCGTGTGTTTTTGTGCACAAGGCAGCTTCAGAGATTTATGTTATATGCAAGCCATCTAGAATGATATACTTGAATATGGAGTTAATCAGATGGGAATGAAGAAAAAGGTATGAGTTTGGCATGTAGAGATGCATCATTCAGTAGCGTTTTGGTTTATGACTGTGTTACCTAAGATAACACTAACTCTGTTTTGGAATGATCTTCTCCAACAAAAATGTCCTAGTTATCTTTTCCTTAGATTTTTGCTAGCTGGCCTTCAGCACCTTTGGCCACTACTAAAATTTATTGTTTTCTTAGTGCTTTCATGAAGAGGGTATTCTCTAACAAATTTGCTGCTCACTTTCCCCTTTGTTAGCTTTCATGAGCTTTGCTGTTGATTAACTAACTTCTGCTTCTAATTTCAGGTCCATTTTGCCAAAGAGTATTGTTGACATTAGAAGAAAAGCATCTTCCTTATGACATGAAGTTGGTGGACTTAAGTAACAAGCCAGACTGGTAATTCACTGCTCTGAAATTGTTTTCCCGATTTGTAATATTTATTGATATACTTATTTATGAATATTTTATGTTGATAGGTTTATAAATATCAATCCAGAAGGTAAAGTTCCTGTTATTAAACTTGATGAAAAGTGGGTTGCTGATTCGGATGTAATCACAAAGTCTCTTGAAGAGAAATACCCAGATCCACCTTTGACAACACCCACTGAGAAGGCGACAGTGTATGCTTTCTGAATGCTTGCTTAGAGGTTTGCGTTGTTTACAGTTAACTGGGTTTTGGAAGGGGGGTGTGTCCTTGGAGAGCCTTAACATTTACTCTGAAGGATTTGCTTGAAACTGAACAGACCTGATGCACTTCATGATATCTTGCATTGCTTTTATAGCTCACAATATAACGGGCATGTCAATATAAAATATGAGTCAGTATGGATATCTCCGTGAAAACAAACTGTGGCAGTGTATGCTGTATATGTTCTTGATCACTTATGGTTCCGAAGACTCAAATCACTGCTTTATAAGTGGCGCATGAATCATGTTAGCCCCCGGTGGACGTAATCATTAACTAGTCATGAGCTCGTGAGCATTCTTGCCGAGTGTAGCTCTTGAGCCTTCTCTGCTGATATAGGTTATTTTCTTCTTCTTCTTCTTCTTTTTTGGTTGAATTGCTTATGTTAAAAACATTTAAAGTTGGTACTGGAGGGTGGATGCTAGTCTGCCACATTTGAATACTGAATCTTAGGGTGAGAGTATCTGAACTGATCGTCCTGTTCAGCAGATAGCGGAATAGATTACAACTTGACGTGTAGTATTTTGCAGCCAAGCGACTTTATTAGTGGTATTGTCTTGTAGAAAAATGTTTTCTCCTTTCAATGTTGATCCCCTCTGTGATTAATTTATAGCAATGCAAACGCTTGCACCTCTTCCCCAGCTTATCCTTAGGGAGTCCTGCTCCTGTTGTAAAATCTTTTCAAAATAGACCTTTTCTCTTCCACTTCTCCTGTTTTCTAATCCTACTAACCAGTCTCCAGTGCAAACACCATGTCCCAATGCATTATCACGTGCTACATCATGGGCATTGGACCACTGCATTGCCTGCATTGCTCTTTCTGTGGTTGCATTTGTATGAGACTGAGTTCAATGCTTGATTTCATTGTATGATCTCTTCAAAGTTTGACATTAATTAGTTTGTTGCATAATTTTTAGATGCTTGTCTGTATATCTTACAAAAAGGATGTTCTTCTTGCAGTGGCTCAAAGATCTTCCCAGCCTTTGTTGGTTTTCTCAAAAGTAAAGACCCAAACGATGGAAAAGAACAGGAATTGCTGAATGAGCTCAAATCTTTCAATGATTACCTGAAAGAAAATGTGAGCTTCTTCTGCTCTTCTCTGCCATAATTTCTAGGACAAGAAATGCAAGGTTTCTATGGGACGGGAAAACAAATTTTGTGACAAATAAGAAAGTTTTCAATCATTATCTTTCTAGTAGATGAGATGATGATGCGGATACACACTCCTGAATCCCTCCCCCTCCCTATCAAATGTCTCCTCCAATAACCCACTGACTCCTCCGCCATCCTTTCCCATCCATGACAATTACTAAGCTGATTTTGCCTAAGGCTTGTGATGGCAATGCCTAAGAACCCCCCCCCCCCAGGAAAGGAACTAGCTGTTGGGTTCAACAACATGCCAGACTCGCTATCTGCAAAAGATTGAAATAGGGCAGGATACAGATGACTGTTTTTAACCAAAGAAATCTCTCAATTACAAGACTGTAGTCTTGTTTTCCTGAAGACCGAAAAGTTGTAATCCCTCTAGGGCAAGTGGATGTTTTATGGCCAGTGAAGCTTGCAGATGAATTGTGTCGCTCTTCCCTCTTTTATCTTTGCCCAACTTCATTCTCATGTTCTCCCTCTTCCCTTAACTGAAGTTGTGGAACCTTCCATATTTCATCGCTCAACTAGTGATCCATGCTGCCATGGAAGAGAGTGTACAAACTTAAGGAGAGGGCGGGTGGATGTTCCATGGCCAATGAAGCTTGCAGATGAATTATGTCTCTCTTCCCTCTTTTATCTTTGCCCAACTTCATTCTTATGTTCCTCCTCTATCCTTAACTGAAGTTGTGGAGCCTTCCATATTTCGTTACTCAACTAGTGACCTATGCCACCATTGACAAGAGTGTGCAAATTTAAGGAGAGGGAAAGAGGGATTTTCTTTGGTATAGAAGAAGAGATTTCATTGCAGAATTCTGACCTATAAACCTTTTTCTCCCTCCCTCTTCTTTCTTGCAGGGCCCTTTTATTAATGGTGAACAAGTCTCTGCTGCAGACCTAGCCCTTGCGCCTAAGCTTTACCATATGCAGATTGCCCTGGGACACTACAAGAACTGGTCCCTTCCAGAGTCTCTGCTCTATGTAAAATCCTATATGGAGGTATCTCTATTCTTGTATCTTGGAAGCCTTAATTAACTGCTTCTCTGTAGGAATTTCTGAAAGAAATATTCTTCTTAACGAACAAGAACTTCTCCAATGGAAGAATTCGAATAAAGCTTGCAATGTTATTGTTAAGATGCATCCCACCTCCGCCACCTTGTATCCCTATAAATATTGGAAGAAAAAGGGGCAAAAGATACGGTGGAAACATAGAACAAGATGGTTTTGTGAAAGAGCTGCTCAATGATGTTGCAGTAGCCTATTTTATGGAGTCCCCGGGTTCAAGTTTGCGGAGCATAACTGTTGGAGAATCATGCATGTGGGGCCTGCCCGACGCAGTTGCTACCTCCATGCCAACCCCCCATGGATATGCCCTTCCTCAGGGTCAGATATCTCGCCTAGAGTGGCCCACTTCAAGAAAGGAAAGATGTCTTAGGTGGCCCCCCCCCCCCCCCCCGAACGTATGTTCGTTTCTGGCTTGGTTTAATGGTTCTTCCCCTGAAGAAAGCCACATTCCTCGTGGGGTGGTGAATCTCCCTTCTATATTTTTTTCTTCCTTTTTCCCCCTTTTTTGGTTAATGAAATGGGTGGGGGTGAAGTGGGACATAACATGGACAAAGTTAGGCTGCAAAAACTATTGGGACATTAGCTGGGGAGAGCTTGATGGAACACCCCCCCGGGGGGCACTTTCTCCCAAATGCGACTTGTAGGAGACAGATTGGAACCTCAGGCTTTCTTGAGAGAAGATAGTTAAATTCCATTGGACTGTCCCTTTGAGGTTTTTGAATTCGCAATAATTGACTGCTGTTTTTGTGTCCAGAACATGTTCTCAAGGGAGTCATTCAAGAGAACTGCTGCTTCACCCGAAGATGTAATCACGGGCTGGGCCAAGCACCTTAGCTAAAGCAAAGCAGTTCAGGATTCGCAGAGGCCTTCCTTGAGCTGTTACAAGACAGGACCTTCTGTGATTTGTGTCCCTTGTTGCACATCTTTCTGTACATTTTTTCAGCTCAGCATAAACACTCCGCTTCGGATTTGATTTCAAGTTGAGTTAATGCAACCTGTGAAGAACTAAATTTAGCATGATGACTCAGTGCATGTGTGATAATGCAGCTTTTGGATCTTCTATAAGAAGTAGAGGTCACAATTTCACCCGTGCCTCATGGATATCTATTCCACTCAATTTGAAAAAGCGGATGAAAATCCAAAATATATGGATAGGTGATAGATGGATAGTGGATGATGGCTGACGAATTGGGTTGTATTTGGGTGATGTTCCATCCGAACCATCACCCTATCCATCGCCCGCGTAGTCATCTACTTGTTTATCTCTTATTTGCAATTAGTTTATTTTTTTATTTTTGTCCTTCAAATTTTGCCCCCTTTTTGGACGATTATATTGTTTTTATGATTTTTGTCGAATTAATATAACAAATGTGATATTTGCTCATTTCTTGTACCTAAAATATCTTTTTAAACCTCTGAAAAGGCAGCATATTACACATAAGTTTTCTTCATCCGTTTACAATTCGATCCATTCGTCTTCTCTCGCGAATATGGATGGATTGGATTAGATCCTTGCGAATGATGGATGGATTGGATGAAGCGGATGATAGTGGGTGATGGATACAGATGATGATTCAACCAATCCGAATTCGATCCTTTGCCACCCTAAATTAGGGTTCATTAATCGGTCTGGACCGGCCCTGGACCGGACCGGACCGGGCTTAGTCGGTCCGGTCCACGGTCCTGGTTTTGTCCAGTTTCGGTCTACGGTCCGGGTCCGGTCCGGACTGGCCGGTCCATGGACCGGACCGTGGACCAGTTTTTTTAGGGTTTTTTTTTGAGTTTTGAAAATTTCAATTCTTCTTTAGTCATTCATGGGCAATTGGGCATGACTTTCTGATTTCCTTTCCAAAATCCAGACTTTTTGATCCAGAATTTCAAGTTTGCCGGCCTGCCGTAGGGTGCAAACTGGACCGGTCCAAATTCGGTCCGGTCTCGGTCCGGTCCGGTCCGGACCGAATTTGGACCGGTCCGGTCCTTGGTCCAAAGTTTTGCCCCAATTCGGTCTTCGGTCCAGGCCGGTTCGGTCCGGTCCCGGACCGATGAACACCTCGACCCTAAATTGAGAAGAGGGACCAATTGAAATTTCTGGTGCACTTGATTGTCTGACCTTGTCATGTTCATGTTGATTCATTGACATCAGATATGTCCTTGGGATTTATTTATTTATTTATTTTGAATGGTAAGTGGTAAGAAAAGTAAAATGTCTCTTCTCATAAGAGTGCATCTAACTATATTTGCATGCAAAATAGCATTGAGGATGGGGAAGGCAATGGTATCCATGATATAGCCCCACAACCGGTCAGCTGTAGTATAGCTTTTTGAAAAATGTGTGATGTATCATGAACAGATTTAATGTATCAAGATACTTCAAAATGTAAATGTCACGAATGATTGTAGTAGTTTGCCAAGGAGTAGACGTGAGTCCTTCAAGGGCATGTATAATAGTAATGTTGCCCCTTAAATGATTATTTCCTACATCCTACTTCAACTGTCGCCCAAAGTCCATCGCGCAAAGCGTGTGCCTCAGCAACTAGGATACTAGAATCTGATGGAGATCTCTCCATGCCCTTGATTTAAAAGAAGCAAATCAACTAGGTAATTTCATTTTGCTGCCTAAAGGATGAATAAATCATCTAAATTTTGTTTAAATATTGAAACTGCCGGTCACGGGTTTAATTCCAGCAGCTAACCCGTTTTTGTGTGCTTAATTACTTAGGCCTCCTTGAGGTTTAAGTTTAATATTTTGCATTGGGGTTTAAGTTCAAGAAGTTAGCTTTCCAGAAAATCAAGTTTCATTCCATTTGGACTTCATTTACCCTCTTAAATTAGCCAATAAAACCAGCATATAAAAACTGCCAGTTTGACCAGAATATACCCGGTTTTGGGTATATGATTTCTTAAGCTTAATGGTGGTTTAAGTCTTGGATTTTAACCTTTTTGGAATCCCCAAGATATCTACTTTCAGATCTAAGCATTGAACTCCAATCTTTTTCAAAGGAACCAAAAGAGATTAAGTTATTTTGTCAAACCTGCCAGTTTTGGTCCAAAACTGCATAGTTAAATATTTTAGTAGAATTAACCTACTTAAACATAGTTTAACCTTGATTTCTTTGTTTTTTTGGGGGGGGGGGGTTGTAGACATCCTAAGGTTCCACCCCCTAGCTGAAAACAAGATCATGCATACTTTTGCTAAGGTAAAACTTGGTTGCAAAACCGGCTCAAAACTACCCCTTAAACCCGGTTTACAGCAGTAGCACCATTTCCCTTCAATCCGTGAGCATGCTTGGTTTTCTAGCTTCAATCTAGATTGGCACATGTCTCAAGGCCTCTAGAAACTCAATCATCAAGCTGCAAAAGGAAGATGTATAGAGAAGAGCAACCAATGAGAAGCAAAGACAGCAAAACATGTTCTTGAAGTTGATTGGTTAGCCGTAAAGTGCTCACTACAAGTTGCTGCTCCTTTTCTTTTGCTAAGCTAGCTTATTGTCTTAAGGCTTAAACGTGTATGATTAAGGTTGTAACTTCATTTGCTTTGTTTTCCTTTGCATTTTGAATGTAATTAGATTAGGTTAAATGAGCTTGTATCCGGATTAGCCTAAACCGTGTAATTAGCCTAATCTAAGACCTTTCCTTCCTAGCAAGGAAACCTCTAGGTGTGTGCTTGCTTAGTTGGATGCTTGCTTGCCTTGTATTTAATCATTGTACACGGCCATAGCATGGAGATATATCATACTTTGAATCAAAATCAGATTGAGAGCATTTGTTGCTTTCGTGCTTAGGCACATTCAAACACTAAACTTGCCTATCCTTAACTAGGCCGGTTAAGGTGGTGTTCAAGTGTAGTCTTAAACTTGATTAAGTGATGTTTCTGTATCTTAGTCATAGTTTAAGGGCCCTAAGTTCACGTTTGGTGGTGTTTCTGTATGTAAACATTGAGTTTAGCTCTATCATTCTACCTTGATTATCCTCACGGGTTGAGTTTACTTTGCTAGCTTTCAGTTTGCAAGCCATGTATATTCGGATTCCTAGCTTAAGTATTCGTTTAATCCTTTGAAGATACTTCAAGTTCTTTTTCCTTTTCTCATTTAGAATCCTTGATTCTAAATCCTATTCCCTACCTCACGTTGCTACTGCCTCACAACCAGCCTCAAACGTACCACTTTCTTTGGTTTTTCATTGATTGTATTATCTCTTGGTTTTAAGCTTTCACTCCTTATTTGAGTTTTAGCTTAGGCCCTCGGCGGATACATCAGAATCTGTATAGAAAGTTGCGCCCCTTGATAAGATTATTCGCCCAATCTTTGATGATGAAGCCTCTCAAGATCGATTTGTGTGAAGAGCTGTCTAGAGATGAAGATGCATGAGGAGCCCATCAAAATTGATTTTGAAATATCCCTGGGGAGGGGTGGTTCACCTGATAAGAAAGTTTTGAAGTGGAACTATAAGTGTCTTTAGAAAAAATTCCATCTAACAAACAATTTCAGTTTTTTTTTTAAAAAATTTTTAGCGTATGCTATTTTTGCTTTCATCAAAACACATAACAGATTAGAAAATATCATTTTGGAAGTCAGTATCATTTCTTTCTTTCCAAACACTCCCCCACAAGTAGGCTATTTTTTGAATATCATCCGGAATTCATGATTAGAGCTGAGCCTTTATTTCTATAAAATGTTATCAAAACATTGTTTTGCAGTAATAAAAATGGGACAATGGATCCACTGTTGATGGACTAATGTCGATATATTTATAAACGATAGATGCTATAAAAAAAAAATGATCACTAGGTTCAATATAGTGGGCAGAAGTGTCAATATTCAAATCCCTCTTCGCTAGATGGTCTTGTACTAAAAAAGCACCATGGAGACCTTGCCATAAAAATATTTTAAATTTTGGCATCACATCTAACTTTCAAATTCATTTATGTAGCAATTCTTTTTCCGTGATTTTAACATTATTGTGTGTTAGCCATGTCGACGATAAGTACTTAATTGTTCCAACCTAGTACATCCCCAATAAAAGGATTCTTCCATTAAAGTCGGACTTTCTAAAATCTTTAGGATCATATCTTCTTCAAGATTATTGATCTTAGTTTTTCATCATCCAAATACCCATCTTCAGTGATGATGTCACTAACTTTGCAATAAGCATTAGGGATAGAACCACTGTCAATATCAATTGATTCAACAAGATTCACATCATCAACCCAGTTGTCCCACCAGAAGTTTGATATTCTGATCATTACTTATTGTCCACTAGATCCCTTTATTAAGCAGGGATTTACTTCGTAATACACTCTTCCAGATAGGTCAGTCAATGTTCCTAGGTTGGTAATCCGTAAAGTTTGAGTTTTTTTAGATATTTTTGCTACAACATTTGTGTCCATAAATTATTATTGTTATCATGAATGATTTTCCAAGTTAACTTACATCAGAATGAAAGGTTCAGCCCTCTGTTTCATGCAGACCAAGTCACCATATTTTATAAGTCGACATACTTTATCCCATGTCAGCATTGTTATACGTTTCTCAATATTTGACTTTTTAAAAGAAAAATTCTCTGTTTACTTTGTCCAAATTGTGGCTGTTTTTTTAGGGGGGGGGGGGGGGGGAGTTCAACACATTGCATTATATGTGTAGGTACCAATTTCAAGTTGGATTGAATCAACAACCCTCTGCCAGCTTTAGAAAGAAAATTTTTCTTCTAACATTCCATCATAACCCTCGCTTTAGCCAGAATATCTGAAAATGTTGACGAGTTAGGACATCCTTGGAAAACTAGACATTCAAGGTATTTTCCTAAGGAGTCTCTTTGGGGAATGCTAAAAACTCCAACGGCTATTTGTTTTTT
>JACYFF010031958.1:83571512-83590255 GCA_017589665.1 Selenicereus undatus | reverse complement strand
GATGAACAATGATTGAATTAAAACATGTCAAAATTGAGAAGAAAATATGAGCAACCAAAAAAAATGAAATCCAACAAGTCCAAAAGCAAGCAATCACCAAACTCCAATCCAATCAAACAAAAAGTGAGTTCGTAAACAATGAGGTGTACAATGGACTCAAAAATGAGGAAAACTAATTTGAAATCGAAGGACGAAGAAGCACAAATGAAAAAGAGAAATGAGCCTACGATTCAAAAATCAAGAAGAAAATCAGTCTGAAAATTTTTAACACCATCACAAAACTAAACGAAAAGCAATGATTTCTACTTTAGGATCTAAATTCAGCAATAATCAAAGCAAACTATCTCAAATTGAAGACATAATATGCAAATGATGAGAGAGACTCAAAAACAAGGAAGTTGAAGGTAGCGGGAATAGTGTGTGCAAAGGCAATCGAATGGCGACTGTCAAGCGCGTGGAAGAGAAGGATTTTGACATATCAAAAAAATACTCATGGACCCCGACCTAATATATAAATTGTACCCCTTTACCCCTCTCCTGGTCTTAACTTAGCTCCCTGGCTCTTTGCTTATTGTTATGGGTGCTTTAGTTTTTCATCATCAACACAAATATGAAGAATCCATCCACCCTGCTATATCATTATCTGGTAATCAATCCGCCATTTTTGTCATTATCTCCCCCCCAATGTTGTGGATATCTAATCCTTAGTTCACATAAGAATATTCATAAATTCAATCGAAATACATCAAATCAACCAATTCACACAAGATAAAAAATAACAGGACCAAGAAGCGATTAATCTTCAAACTTGGCCACTGTCTTCATGCTACTGCTGCTGCAAATTCTTAGCAATAGGAGAGTTTCTCTACCCTTATCTCTGCGCGCTCTTACTACCCTTCTCTCTTCAAAATCTCCCATTGTTCTCCAAAAAGGACAATGGGCCTTGCCCTCTCTTTGCCCTCTAAACTCTTTGTCTCCCTCCCTCCCTTATGATTTTGGATATCTATTATCACCATTTGCGATGGTGCATATTAGTGTCCATTTCTTGTTCTATCTAGCTTGTTCAATTTAGATGTTCATAGTTTCCGAAATGTAATATCCCAAAAAATTCAAAAATATTTATTATTTATCTTCCAATGGACAAAGAAGAATTTTGATTTTTGTTATAGCATATCACCTGCTCTCGAGCTCGTAGGATAAATTAATATGAACTAACCCACTGGACTTCTTTGAGACTATGTGTTCAAACAAAATATCGCAACCTTCCTCCATCATGTGGCTATTAAGCAAACACAAGGTTTGAATTCGAAGTCAAAAATTGAGGTGTCATGGCTAAGTGTATTAGAATCATCCACAAACCCATATTTTACAAAGTAATTACGTGAAGTATCAAGGCCTAAATACACTAGATCCTTGTTTTGCCAAGTAATAAAATGAGGTGTCGAGGCCAAAGAACACTATGATCATGCATTCCTCCATACTTACCCAAGGAATCAAGTGATGTGTTACAAGATTATGAAGCCAAGGCATGTATGTTTAACTAGCTATTTCTCTTTTAAGCTAAGGTTAACATCTAAGACCTCCATGAATACATGAGGATGCATGGCTTAACGTACTCAACTTTATTCTTTCCTCCTACATGATTTTCTCTTCTCTCCTTTTGTGAATTAATTCTTTCACTCATTTCACACAAACTGTTCCTCGTCCTACCACTCTTTAGCATTCTTATTCTATTGGTGGAATAATCCTAGCCGAAATACAATTTCTTTTGCCTTGAGCCTCCAATCTCGATTCTACACAAGGTATGTTTAATTCTGGAATACTTTTCTCATTTGTAATGTTTCAAGTTTCAAACCATTAAGCATGTTTTGATTCATATCGATATCATCATCGTAGCATAAAATTTTCGTGTCCTTTGGAGGTTTATAGCCTATCAAATCAAATCAAATCAAATCAATCCAAAACCTCAAGTTTGCTCTGTTGAAACTTAACTATAAACTAGGTTTGACTTCTAACCTCTATTGGGAATTGTTGGGAAGCTATTCCAATATGATTTTGGGCATATGTAACTCTAGGTGTTTAGAATTCTCCAAATTTTGAATCTCATGATTTAACGTGTAGATCAAAATATATATTTGTTTTTCTATACTTGTGCAAAACTAATCTGGTTTGTACACATTTAAATCTAGGCTTCTTTTCTACCTGAAACCATGAGAATTTTGATAGAGACATAATAAATAGAATTGTAGTTATCTTTCTGGGTTTCTCGAATGCGGTTCAAGGTTTCTCGAATGCAGTCTTGAACCTCAATCAAACCACCAGTGAATCTATATGCATTTTTAAAGTTGGAACTTCAGAACCTAACCATGGGATAACAATTTGGAAACTTTGAAACTAGGTAATGATGAATTTTTTGCATGATTATGGCATGCATATGAGGTCAATCATCATGGGCAATGTAGGAGTATTTTATATTGATTATGGTTTAATCTTCCTTGTTAGGTTGAGCTCAAGCCAGGCGATATAGTTGAAAAGGTAATGTAAATTACGGAACCTTTAAAATATTGTTTACTAATTGGTAACCTTTCCTGTTGTTTATGATTTACAACATCTTTTCTTTAGGCTATATTGTAATGCCTAAGTGTGTTTTGAAGTTTTTAGAATTTTCAATTAAATGTTTTACCCGAAACTATTATATTTGAAAAAGGATATGTTGATTTCGTCATTTGGAATATTTTATGGAAAATCCTGTTAACTTCAAGAATTTCTAAACTGGATTTCTCATGAAAGAATTCAACTTGTTTTGTGATTGATGGCATCATTTTGTCCTGTTGGACGGTTGACTTATGAACCCGAATTAGGTTATTTTGTTCGGCGATTATACCTGTGAACCCAATTTGGGTTATCCTGATATTTCTGTTTGAGACGCGTGTTCTTTTCAGTTTACGACTAGCCGCTGAATGCAACACTGCAAAGCGGACTAAATTTTTTGGTGGGCTATTGCCAGCTCTCTTGTTTCTTGTGTATGCTAGAAAGTCAGAGTTATTTGAGCTAAAAATGAGATTTCTGAATTGAATATTATTGGTTTTATTTAGGAATAATATTTAATTAAGCATCCTATTTGGCAAAAACAATCTTGTTTTTGCCTTAGAAAAATCATGAGTTTGGAAAGCTACTTTATTTCAAAGACTTTGGTTTGCAAAATAGGTCCTGCTCCCTAAAAAATGTTTCAATTGATTTTTGATATGAGTTTCTAAATTTTTCTTAATTTGCATTACTGAATATTCACAACTCTTTTTAATTGTTTCAAGTCATGTGTATGGGGATAGCATGGGCATGAGTCTTTAGCAACAAGGGCTACTATACATGATAAGTTTGCATCTACAACATCAGTTTGAAATTTTTATTTTTAAATTATCAGCTGTTATTTTCATGTGAATAATTGAGTATGAGTTAGTTGTCTCAAGTTATATTTAAGCCTAATGAAAACTATTGGGTTTCTATATCACATGAATTGTTCATTATCCAGATTACCTCCACCCTGTGTTCTCCTTAGCGAAGCACTATGGTAACACCCTCAGTAGCTCCCATTGCATGGTAACTCTAATTCATTAAAATTAATAGGTAGGAAACATGTGGTGTTCCATGAAATCTTCAAGTGATTAGTTTATGATTGTTTAGAACGAAGACTTGATGTTTGATTAATGCATTAGTTGTTCTTGTGATGGTTTGCAGTTTTGATGATCGAGTGTTAGATTTGGCTATTGCGGTGTTGATTGCATTTACAAGGGTTTATTGAAGAATTTATTAGTGTTCAACTTAGTAACATTTGAATTTCTAATCTTTGTGTGTTAAAATCAGCAAAAATAGTTGTTGCATTGTATAATTTTTGAGAAGTTTTGATTTTTGGTCTTTTTATTTCAAGAAAGGAGGTACCTGTCAAATAGGCAAAAATAAGTGATCTTAGATTGTGGAATCAGTGTCACATCTTTGTGAAGTCAAGTAAAACTTACTTAAGTAAGTAAAATAATTGATTTAATACGCCCAAATTAATTTCTCATTCTTTGTTAAATCTGCTGTTTCGTAAAGCTTTGAAAAGTTATAATCATCATCATCACGAGGTCCCCAAGCATTCTCCCTAATAGGCTCATATGTATCAGCTATACACCACATCAAGACATCAGAATCTTGCTCATTTAAACTCTCATCATCTGATCGACACTTGAGGTTCACTTAATTTAGGTTGCTCATAGTCATCATCTACTAAGTCATTATCTTCTGAGTAATTATTTTTTGATGCAGAGCAAGGCATCCACGAGAGTTCCCTAAATCCAAGCCATGTCTAGGATACCAATCAAGACCAGGAAGACCAAGGTAATCAAGTCACACTCAGCCAGATTCATTCTTTGTTATCCTGCTCTAATCCAGAATTGATCACGGTTTTGGTTGGTATGATTATGGGAGTTTCCAAGACTTCCGATAGGCAATTCCTATTCTACTGGACTCCCTAAGATGTCTAATTTCACTAGGAAAACTCAATTTTGGCCTAATTTGTAGGCATTTTGCTACATTGGCCCAAGCAGTGATGGTATGCTGAGGAAGTTCCAATTTACCCATATTGAAAAATTAGGTGGGATCACCACCTAGCACTTGATTTAGGGATACTAATTTTACTTGGGATGATAGCCAACATCCTAACATATCAATCCAAGAAGAGGAAACCAAATCATGACACATTATTCATTGTGATTCAACTACATTTTGTTAACTGTTGCAGTTTGAGCTCATTTCAGATGCACTTTGAGTTTCTATTTGGTTAGCTCACCTTAACCTTATTTAGAGCTGATTTTTCTATTTGAGGTGCGTATTAACATCCTAAGAAATCATATCCAGCATTAAAATAAATTCTAAATCAAGTATAAGTTGAGGAACCACCTTGATCATTTTCAGTGTTTACCCAGGTTCTTTAAGCTTAAACAATCTGTTTTGCGTCACTTAGTACTTTCCTTACTAGAGAGGGTTTGTTAACTGCCTACTTGCTCTCTTGACAACTTAAGGACATCAGAAATATGGTCATTGCCACTTTAGCAGCTTTGGAAGGCCACTTGACCAATGGGAGATAAGCTTGTCATCCACTTGCACCCGAATTGGTCAACCGTAAAGCAAGTTACTTCAGCCTACCATTTCTCTGTCCTCCATGTGCAAGTGGTCTACTTAGACCTAATTAAGCATGATAAAGGCTAAGGTTTAGCTTAAATGAAATGTCTTTGCTAAACTATCAGTCTATCACTTGTAATTAGCTTAAATTAAGCTTGTTTTACATTTCAGTTAGTGTAAGCATGCTCACGGTTTCCTAAGCATCAAGGGACTAGCTTGCTTGCTTAGTAGCTTGTATTAATGTGTATATATATATATATTTGTTTGCTTGGCATATTATTCAAGCAGATTTGAAGAATGAAAACTCCAGTTTCGTGTTTTAATACAAACACTCTTAAACTCTCTCTTTTATTAATCCAGTTGACTGCTAAACTAGAGTGGTTCCCTTTAATTCAAGTTTGGTGGCTGAGCCTTTATGATTTGAAGGGTGTGTTCCTAAATTAGCTTAGGTGGTGGCTTGGCCTTTATCCCATTCATATCGTCTGTTTTGATTCAAGTTCATTGCTAGATCAAAGCCAGGTCAAAATCAGATTGCAAACAGATCCCATTGCTTGAGTTTATTCAAGGCTCACATCATTTTCCAAGTGGTAATCTCCATCATGGTCAAAAACCAAGAGTGACTACCCCTAAGCCTAGTGTTATATCTAGAAGGTACTGGGCTGCTGCTAGGAGAAGGAGCAGGGGATTCTTGATTTAAAATAGAACCCACTGACTAGATAGTGTTTTCTTAGCCTTAGGAGTATACAAACCCTTCCTAATTGCAGTATCCCTAGGCATTTTCCTTCTAGGAGGGGGAAGGCTAGGTGATGATCCATATTGTTGTGACTATTAAGAGGAAACATTGGCTTTTGAGGCAAACCTATATAAGTGTTTAGTTATAGGGGTTATTATACCACCATATAAGCTGACATCAACAAACATCATTATCATGAGCTTTTGAAAACCTTTGGCTTCTTTTTGGAGCAGGAGATTCTTTTTGGAGCAGGAGAATTAATAGGAGAATGAAAAGAACCAACACCATGGGTAGGACCAAGAAAATGGGTAGGACCATGAGAATATTTAATTAGGACTAGGACAAGTATTTGCAGCAACCTTACACATAGGATTAGAAAAGGTAATAACAGCAGAAGAGGTACCCTTGCTTTTTGGTGATGAATAAGTTTGAAATGCGTAGTAGCTATTCAATCTAAGTCTTCTCCTAGGTGACACTAAAGGCTATTGTGTGGTAGGTTGGGTCAAGCTAACCATTTCAAGGATGCTGGTACGTAAGATATTATTATCCTTCATTGTTACCCATTCCATTCCGTCGAGTATACATCTTGGCCATCCTTGGATTTCCATATTTAGCAGGTTAAGAGGTTGACCCTTCAATAGATAAAGGGACATGCTAGACAGGTGAACTAGCAGGTGAGATTACAATGCTCTCAAACCCAATTGGTTTCCTTACTGACCTAGCAAGGGTAAGAATCTTACCAGAATGTTCACCACACCTAATCCATATGTAAATAACCCTCAACTTCCTTTTTTCATATGACTCAAGTTTATTAACCAAGTCCTTATCATAACTCAAATCAAAAATCCTATTATTTGTAGCATAACTCAGGGTATACTATGCTAATTCAAAACGTTTCTTCTATGCCTTTCCCTCAAGTTCATTGATTACATCCATAAGCAGTGTTTTATCAAGATCATCAATAGGAATCTTATCAATTTTCCCCAAAAATAAATTATGCCATTTCTGTAAAATGAACCCCAATTTACCTAACTTGTTTACGTATAAACCAAATTTACCAGGCACAAATATGCAAATACACATTGGTCACTTTAAACATGCAAATACACAAAGATTCATGCATGTAATCTAATTTCAGAAACCCTTATGTTAAAAATCCTAATTTCACATACCTTAATTTCATAAACCCTTATTTACCATACTGTAATTTCATAAATGGTGATGTAACAAAACCTAACTTGACATATCATGCCAACACATATTCCTCATGTAAATTACAGATTCTAATTCAACAAAAGTTCATAACTTCAATAGCTTAGGGAAAGAAATTTTCGATCAAAGTAAAAATTGAGCAATAATTGAGAACCATACAATTAAATCATACTTAATCTCTCCTTTAAATCGTCATCCATGCTCATTTTCTCACTGTAAGACTTTGATTTCACTTAATTCTTCAACCCAACAACAATAATTACCAAAATGTTGAGAGACTTCGGTTCGCTAACTGAAATTCTTAAATTTTTTAGATTGAGAAAGAAGATTGTAGAAAGATATGAAAGGGAAAGAGAGTAGAGTAGTTTTGAAAGAGGCAATATCAACCGAGAGAGTAAAGCCTAGGATAATGCAGTTTAACGTCGATGAAGGTGAGGGATATGAATAAGGACATAACGGGAAAACATAGATAGTTAATGGCCCATAACCTCAATTTAATCAGACCACACATATAGGACAATACATAAGGAGATACTATGAAAAAATTCAAAAAAGTTAAAGATACTATGAAAACGACAAACATTTAGGGTTATCAAATGAAATTTCCATTTTATGTTTAGTTGTTTAATTTTTTTAGTTGATAATCTAAGGGGTTGTTTGGTGAGATATATAAAATGGAAAAGAACTTAAACCCTTAGGTATCAAATTCCACTCTTTTGTATTTGGTGAGCACTTTAAGGGGAAGAAACTTGATAGCTAGGGGTATCAAGTTCCCCCCAATCTTAAGGAACTTGAACCCTCCCATTTCCAAGGGGGTTCAAGTCTCTAACCCTCTGGAACCAATATCATCATCATCATCATCATCATCATTATCATCATCATCATCACCATTATTATTATTATTATTATTATTATTATTATTATTATTATTATTATTATTATTATTATTATTATTATTATTAATTATTATTATTATTAGTAATTATGTAATTATTAATAACATTAATAATAAGTGTTATTGTAATTATTAATAATTACTATTACTAATATTAATTAATCATTATAATTATAATTACTAATTATTATTGATACTATTAATCATTATTATTATGATTAATAACAATAGCAATGATGATTATAATTATTAATTATTACCACTAATATTAACTAATAATTATAATTATGATTAATAATTATTATTTTTATTATTAATTATTACTACTAATTATTAATTATTGTTACTAATAATTATAATTATGAAATTATTAATAACCTTAATAATAAGTGTTATTGCAATTATTATTTATTATTATTAACATTAATAGTAATTATCAATATTAACATTAATAATTATTATTACTAATGATTATTACTAATATTAATTAATAATTATAATTATAATTGCTAATTATTATTGATAATATTAATCATTATTATTATGATTAATAACAACAACCATTATGATTTTAATTATTAATTATTACCTCTAATAATAATTAATAACTATAATTATGATTAATAATTATTTTTTTTGTTGTTAATTATTATTAATATTTATAATTAATAATAATTAATAGTATTAATTAATAATTATGATTTTAATTATTATTTTAATATTATTCTGAAGTATTATTTTTTAATTAATTAATATTATTAATAATATTTATAATTAATAATAATTAATAATATAAATATAAATATTAATTATTATTATTATGATTATTATTATTTGTATTAATAATAATTATTTTTGTAATTATTTTTATTAATTATTATTAATAATGATAATTATTATGATTAATTGTTGTTATTAACAATTACTAATAATTATTATCATTATTATAATTATTATAATTATTATAAATTATTATTATTAATTATTAATATTACTTAATAATAATATTAACAATAATTATTTTTAATGTTAATAATAATAATTATTAATTATTAATTATTAATACTATTAATAATAACTATTATTAATAGTAATAATAATGTTTATTATTATCATTATCATTAATATTACTATTATTGTTATTATTGATCATTATTAATCATTATTATTTTTTAAAAATAAAACAGATTTGACTCCATTCCATTCCTTTTCTCTCCAAACACATGAGTTTAGGATTTAAGTTTCACCCCTCATCCCTTAGAGATCATCCTTTGATTCCATTCCATTTCATTTTTTCTTACCAAATAGAGGGTTGAGGAAACACTTTTACAACTGTATCAAAGTCGTCGAATAATTTGTCTTTTTCCCATCATCTGAATTCGGTTTTTTATAACGGGGGAAAACCCAGATAAAGTAGTCAAATATGAAACTGAGTTTGTCTTCCTCGTCGTTCCTTGTCCCTCAAACAACAAAGGTCATCATGATAATAAACTTGCTCTTCAAAAGCACGAGTAGCATAGCACTTGATTGGCGATATGCCCAGAACCCTCTTCGCAATTCCATGAGTTGTTTCACAAATATTCACTGAGCGCTCGACAATTTTCTCATCAGTAAAAACATTGGATACGTAATCTTTTGACAAGGCACTGTAGGTTGAAGGTCATAATCGATTCATTGCAAGTTATACTTTATTCAGGGTCTATGGTCCTCTGAACAAAGAAAAGTTATACTTTTATGCAGCAGCCATTAGCTTTTATGTCTTCTTATGGGAGTTTTATTTTTCTTTTCCATAGACTGCAGATCGATCAAGAGAGAGAAGGATTTGTTTTTTGTGTGGGAGCTTCAATGAGTAGGCGAATATCGAAGACCATGCATGTCTAAACAATTATTTTGCTCTTTCTTGAGCCGTCAAACTTAATCCTTCAAACAAATAGAAAGGAGAGATGAAGTACGGTTTACATGCTATGCCTGGGACGACATTGGTACTGGAAAACAATAGAACTATTTGATGAACTGCTTTTGCAGCTGTACTTGCCCAATTCAATGTAAACCAAAAGACCCTTCTACACAAAAACCAACCTCTTTTAAACAAATTCTACAGGCACAGATCAATTGAGATCCAGCAATAATATACAGCCAAATCATCCAATAATTTAAGAATTTTGGCCAAAAAGTTCAACATTTAACACCAAAAATAAGGGCAGCCCGGTGCACAAGCATCCCGTATTCACACAGGATCCAGAGAAGGGCCCCATCCCAAGGGCTGAATTGTAGGCAGCTTAACTTGACTTTGTCAGTGGCCGATTCCAATGCTTAAACCCGTGACCTTTTGATCATATAGAGACAACATTACCGTTATTCCAAGGCTCCCTTTCTCAACACCAAAAATACCTATTCAAAAATGTTCACCAACACACACTCACACATGCACTCTCTCTAAAAGAGTTCATCAAACAGTTGAGTAACAAAAAACTCAACTTTTCAAGTCTAAATGTTCAGTATCTTTACCCAGATCAACATTTAGAGATGAGTGCTCGATACGTTAAGCTCGAATGCTTAACTCCATTGACCTGAGCATTGAGCACTGCTTTGGTGCAACATGTTTAACTTTTTTTTTTCTTTTTCTAGTTGAGCATTATAACGTTCTTTGTTGCGCAAAAGAAAACTAAGCTATTAATAAAAAAAATCCTCACAACTTAAGTTAAATAACGAAATTCACTCAACCCTTTTGGATAGTCATCATCTTCGACAATACCAACCTTCGGGTGTGTTTGGTAGCGGCGAAAATCATTTTTTTGAAAAATGGTTTTCTCATTTTACGGTGCTTGGTAAAGCAAGGAAGGTAAATTTGTTTTTAGGGGAAAATTATTTTCCCTAGAAAATATTTTCACTTTGAATGGAGCGTAAGTTGATTTCACGTTTCTTTGGTGCTCACACAGTTCACAATCTTTCTCGCTTCCGTGTCTATTTTCTCGGCATATGATTTGAAGATTAAGGCAATGACATATAATTCGAAAATTAAGGCAATATATTAAAGATTAGTGAAAAATCATCCTGATGTTGATACCGATACCGATGCGGGTGAATCTAACAATGTAACCATGATTTCATCGCAATCTAAAATGCTCTGTAATTTATCATCAAGGTTAAGAAATAATTACTAGGTCTTTCCTCTTCTTTGTTTGAATTCCTACTTGAAGGTGGGAAATCAAGAAAGCATTGCTAGCATCAAATTGTTGGCAGTAGATAAGATCAAAAAAATTGAAAAATGTTCATATTGTCATAACTTTGATCTGTATAACACCGCTATTCTAACATGACTCCCTAAAGAACAAAATATAAATTTTTATTTTTCTAAATATCTTACTTATTTTTGTTTTTTCACTCTAATGTCCCTCTTTTTAGCTTTTTTGTTCATTTTTTGCTAATTAAACTCATTTTCAGAAACTTCATTTTTTCTTTTACCAAACAACTGAAAATATGAGTTGAAAATCATTTCACATGAAAAATGGTTTTCTAGAAACATAGTTTTCAACCCACCAAACACACCGTCAATTTCCTTAGAGCTTCAGCATGCATGACAAGGATCCATGTCAAACACCTGATATAATATTTCATGACAACAATGACGAAGCACTTCCTGTAAGTTTAGAGATGAACATCACCCAACCAATAAATAATATGGTGGAAATCATTCAAATCAAATACCATGCATTTTTTTGGCATAGCTCACTGGAGTCAAGAGTGTGCCCGAAGCTCGAGATTTGCGATTCCATGCTATGGTGTAAATGAGAGTCCCAAAGTTTATTTTCAAGAGCAATGATTTGGAATTTAAAAGACTGAAAAAGAGAGAAAGAAGGAAGAGTATGATGAAAATGGAGTGTTGAAGAGACAAGAAGCAAAAAAGCAGTGACAACGAGATTTAAAAAGTGTTGATGTGGTTAAAAAAATCAATCCAAAACTAGAAAATAATATAAATTCAAATGCAACTTAATTCATTTGATCAAACTGTCCCGAATCAGAGTTAAATTTTAGCTAGCTCCATCATTCTATAATGTGAAGATATAATATGATAATTCATAACTTTTACATAACTAGTTTTACATGGGTGTTTAAAATTTTAAAAGAGAATTTGAAATTGTTTATTTAAAAATTACAATAATAAAAAACATATTAACAAGAAGTAGCAAATCTAAATAGTTTTTAGTTAAAAAATTAAATTTATATTTAGGGCCTATTTGTTATGATCATATTGGATGAGTAGGTAGTATGGTTGAGCAGATTTTGCCAGCAAAAAGTAAGTATGCAAGTTTTGAGCAGATTTGATTAGCAATTTTGGAGCAGCTCAGAAGCAGGTTTGTGAGTTTGTTGGAGTAGGTTGAAGTTGGTGGGAGTAACAATTAGCAGTTTTGAGCAGATTGGAGCATATTAAAGCAAGTTTGACTAGCAATTAGCAAATTTAAGTATATTGGAGCAGGTTGAAGCACAGAGCATGTTCAATATACCCATACCGAACAAGTCCTTAGCAAATAAAGAATATGAATCACGATCAAAGATCGAAAATAATAAACGGAAGAGACTAGGACTAAGCAAAATTGATATCTCCTCTGCCACTGTCCTCCATCTCCTTCGGATACCTCAACTTATTTTCTTCATGTGTTTCTTATCTTCCGTGATCTCCACCATGCATCTCATCAAATTTCGATTAACGTTACACAATTCAATTCAAAGCACAAAATTAAATTTCAAGCAAAATCAAAATAAATGAAATGATGAGTTTGAGAAATGGTTAATAAAAATTAGAAATCTAAGTTCACAAATGTGTGAGTTGATCCATAAAAAGATATTCAAAATGAGCACCGACAAGATAAAAGATTTTGTTTGTCATACATATTTCATTGTTGCCCGCCACATATACTTAATCAGACTTCATAGGACAACCAAAAGCCCATCCCCCCCCCCCACCCCCCCCCCCCCCCCCCCGCTCACCAAAAAGAAAAAAAGAAATCCAAAGTAAAAGAAGTAATCCTTCATATTGATTTACTCACTATCCCATAATGTAAACCATTTCAACTTTGAAACAGTTGTTCAAGAAGCCATGGCGACATCCCTGTCTCAGGTAAAAAAAATGTGTAGCTCAAGAGCAAACTGAAGTTGTCAATGCTTGTTTTCTCTACCATATCTGAGTAATTAAAACGGTGGTGTGTGTAATCAAGTATCTTCCGATCAATCTAAATGTAGCGTAAATATTATGAAAAACAGAAGCAAATGGGACGCGTAGTGAGGGATTAAACTAATCATAAAATTGAAATGTAACATAAGAAGATGATTCAAGGATCAGCTTCTTTGCTAAGGCTTCTAACGTAGGCCCCTAAATAATTCTTCAGCGGGCTGACCACCATTACGTTTAAAGTGAACCATTCTATTTTGAATTGCATCTTCCTCCATCCCTATTAGCCACACCAAGTTATAGCTTGCTTCAACACCCAAGTTTCCGCCATATCTGGATTGACATTACCTATCTTGGGTCAAATCCTGGCCGCCATGCATGAAACTGCCATTGTCGGAGTTTTTGACATTATCAAACCCATATGCGGTCTACTCTTCAATTATGGTTTCAACCTTGGTATCTGAAGGAAATAATTCAGGACTAACCTGGATGCGGAATTGAACTGTCGGTAATAGCCCACAATAAGAATACCAGTTCTTCAGTAATAATAAATCCAAGCGGCTACTAGAGTCGCCTTATAACGTCTACGTCCTAAACCCGATTACTCCGCAGTGATGGTAGAGTAATTGTGAGGAGAGAGAGAGAAATAATATTTCAGTTCGCATATCTTTAGCTGACCCTCCCAAACCTCCTTATATAGGTATTGGAGGGTAGCAACTAGGGTTCAGGGAGGTCTTTTAGTGGCCGTCGGGCCTCAACTAATGGGCCCGGCCTACAGTGTCTTTGACCCACCCACCGTTTGGATGTAAGCACTTAATAGTATACTTCCTTTGGCTGCTAATAAAAAGAATCCAAGGCATCTTTGCACAAATCATGTCTACCATGAAACCACTCCAAGCAATGAAAAGAACCCAAGACATCTATGCTACTTCACTTCCGTACCAATTTAGCCACCTTATGTTCTTGAAAAACATGCATTTCACTCTTAGCATGATCTTGATAAACTTGGCAATAAAAAGTGAACTTTTAAACTTGCAATTAACTTTACAGACAAGTGTATTTTTTTGGTGCTCTTTTAAAAATGAGCTTAACTTTGCCTAGTACATTGAAGCTCCAAACCTTGCCGCAAAATTATATTACCCAGAAGTTAAGACCTCTGGTTCCTCTCTTCAACCCTTTACCATATGGTACCCAAATAGTGAGCTTTTATACATAACCTATCCATCAAACTTCAACGAACTAAGATAGACATATAATAATTTGTCCTGCCCTGTGGAAAGCATGCCAATCAACCGAAATACAATATTGATTACCTTAAAGAGAAAGATCAAGCTCAAGAAAAGGAATTCAAACTGAAAATTAGTAGAGGAAGAAATCAATTGAATTGCTAAAAGTAGAGCACTGAGAGGAATACATAGTAATTAATACATATAAAAAAATTATTTTTTTAAAAAAAGAACACGTACAATACCATTCAGATCAGAGATGACCTAAATTGTCGTTAGGGTGAAGGACCTGTTCCTCAGCATGATCTTGTCTCTAGCTCGTCAATCATACAAGGCACAATACCACTTTGTAGAGCAAATCCCAGGTCATGCCATCATCCTTATCAGTAAAACCAGCCTAGTCAGGTACTCCCGCTTGACCTTGGTTTTCAACACACGCCTGTTCTATTTCGCGTTTTGATAGACAGAGAGATGTAAGGAGCTGTAAGGAGATGTAAGGAGCTGTAAGAAGATGTAAGAAACTGTAAGGAGTTGTAAGGATAGATGTAAGGAATTGTTGAAGAGTTGTATAGTATAATTTGTTTTACAATAAATATTTTGGATGAAAAATAATAATATTACATAATATACTTATTGAAAATAAACAATTAATTAAGTTAATTACACAATAATAAAATATATTAATCCCCTTAAATTTGGTGAATAAAATTTCGTCTACTTGAGGTGATTTTTTATATGAACATTAGTTTGATCGAATAAGCAAACTATAAAAAAAAAACAATTTTTTTTGACAAAATTGATTACAACTCTTCAAATAAATTCCTAGTTTAAGTAAATAATTTTTAATATAAATAAATGCATGGTCATCTATAATAATATATATTTCATATCGAAACTCAAATATAATTTACGCCGTTATATATTATGTTTTTATATTTATGTAAATGTTGTGTTCATAAGATATTTATAAATTTTGTATATTGGTAGTATCATTAAAAAAATATACATATTTCTGTAACTAAAATAAATGAATGTTATAGAAAATCTATGAGATGTAAATAGATGTAAAAAGATGTAAAGAACTGTAAGGAGATGTAAGTTCTTAGCTAAATCCTAAAAAACCCAAAATAGAACAGAGCCATAGGCCATTGCAGCGAATCCGATGAACCCAAAACTTGAAAGAAAAATCAAATTTTAGGAGAGAGAAAAAAGAAAGCAGAGCAGAAAATTAGGGGACAGAAATTCTTTTAAGCACAACAACCATTCAATGACAGAGGCTTTTGGTCCCTCCATGGTTGATTTACATGTTAATTCTTGCTTTAGGATTTGGAACCATCGCATTCTAATTGATCGTTCTGCAAACCAGAAGCACTCAAACCATTGTTTTACCCGGGGGGGGGGGTAAAGAAAACTGTAGTAATTATCTTCTTACAAAGAAATAAAAATGGCTACAAGGGGAATTGAATTGAGGAAATAAGGCAGCAAAATGAGAATTTTATAGATAGTAGCAAGAGGATTTCGTGGAGGAGGGATAGGACGGTTACTTATTGACTGCCTGACATTATCTGGAAAGCAGATAATTAAAATTTAAACTTTATCAGTAATTAACTTATGTAAGCTTTTGAAATTTAAAAGACACCTGCCCTTGGCGGAAGTGAATGAGAATGTAAAATTGAGGGAGGGAAGGTTTTTCAATCTCAGATCATTCTACTATTTATTTACCCCTCTGTGATTTGTGATTAACTAATTTTTGGAAAATAGCTTTGTGAAAAATTTTGATGTAATATTTTCTATGTTTATAGATGGGTAAGAAAATACAATCTAACAGCAAAAATTAGTAACTCGCACTGGTCTCCTCATGGTTTGATCCAGCGGCCCAAAGCCCGCCATGTGTGGCAGTCCATGTAACACTGTGATCTAGCATCTTGTCTAGCAAAATTATGAAAAAGATGAGCTCAAATGTATGAAAAATAGATATGTAGAACATATATATTATTGAAAAAATAAAAACAATTACTACTAAATACATAATTGCCATTATAACTTAGAAAAGATAACACAATGAGTACTGCTTAAAAAAATAAAATGTTATTAATTTCGTACATAGCAACTGAGATTAATAATGTAGGAAACATATGAAAGTAATATATTCAACTCATTAGTTCTCCAGAAGGAGTTTTCGAGAGTGGACAGCAATAGATTCGTGGTGGAAGAGACAATTGGGGTAGATTCGATCATGACTTGGCTGATCTGTTTGATAATTTTTTTATTTTGCATGTCTTATGTCCAGCTAATTTATCTTTTTAGGGCAAGATGGAATTGGGATGATTCAGTTTATAAATTTACATAATTGAGTGTGATGTTTGAACTAATTTTCTCCTTTCAATTTATTTTTAGTAATTAAGCCTCTGATTTAATTTGAAGAATTAAATGGGACCTATTACATGACAGACCTTGTAAGCTAGTGTGATTATTATAAATAAAGCTTATAATTGTAGCTAATCTTGAATAATTTATTTTGACAATTAGAAAAGTTGTGTCAAAATTGAATAATTCAAGCAAAAAGTTAGCAAAATGTTGGAGGATGTTGAATCCCAAGCCATTAATTCTTATATACGTCGCATCCCTGTGGATGCACGCCTGAGGAAATATATCCATCTACTAACCAATGTTTGTATAAGAACATTGATGCGTGCCCTATGAAATTTGCTCTTAGAAAATTTGCTCATCCTTAATTAATGATCCCAATAAGAAGTTATTATTTGATCTTGCCCATTTTAAGAGAAGCTAATTCACAAAATCAATGGGAAGTTAAGCAACACAATAGGGGAGACTCGTCAAGCTCCGGAACAAAAGGGAGGTTACCCCCTCAATACGTGAATGGAAGCAGTGAGTGAACAACAAATGTAGGAGGAGAATTAGAAAAACTACCTGGAAATACAGTATCAGATAATGTAATCCTTTTTGTTATATTTTTTCCTAATTGACTGCCTTTCAAGGCTAATAAAAACAATTCGCACAAAAGAGAAGGTGAAAAAAGGAAAATTTAAACTTTATACATAACAAGCAAGCCTTTCCAACCCTAGCCTCCGCTTCTCTCTGTTCCTCGTCTCTAGAAAAAAACCCCTTATCTTTTGTGATTGAAAGGGGCTACCATTGGCAAGGGGCTACCATTGGCAAATTTGCCAATAGTAAGTCCTAATATTTTCAATTACTATGTTTTTTCACTATTTTTTTTATTTTAAATTTAGTCTCTCCATTGGTGAGAGTTGGTTTCTCCCCCCCCCCCTTTGGATGGGTGGTGTTGTTTGTTCCTTTTGGAGAGTTTCAATAAATTCAGTTTGATGTTCGTCAACTCTCGGATAAAATTATCGATTGATTGCACAGCGGACTTTCGATGAATATCAATTCGTTGGATACAATCTATGATAATAGTAAGTATTTTTTACAAGAAAACTATACAAAGTCTACAGACCTCTTTCCCAAATGACGTGTCAAGAAACACTGAGTGAGTGGAAGGTAAGCGATCAGTCTGTTACCAATTAGCTTTTCCAAACAAGAGATTTGTTATGTTATTTTATATCTGAATTCATTTGCATTTGATATGTTTTATAAGTGTAAATATGGTTTTTAATCAACGAATTTATCTTTCATTTGTTCAAAAAAAAAAAAAAGATGAGCCTTTCTTTGTATATGACATAAATACAAATCAAACACAGAAACATTACACAGTTTGACATGTGTGTGTGTGTGTGAATATTCTAGGTGCTGATTTCCCAGCACTCGATATCCATTCCATCCAACCCAAAAAAGAGGATGAACACCCCAAGTCTATGGATAATGAAGCATGAAAGACGATGGTGTGGCATATTAGGTTCGATTCAGATAATACTCCGGCTAAAACAACACCTGATTCGACCGCAGCTTGCTCATCCATTTGTTTACCACCTATTAGAAACTATTTCACTTTTTATTGTCATCCTTTCATGTTTATTCATTCCTCGGACGATTACACGGTTAAGTTTATGATTTTTGTCAAAACTAAAACGAATAATACACACACATATATATATTGATGTATGCATGTATGTATGTGCACACATATGAAAATGCATATCTATGTGTGTGTGTGTGTGTGTGTGTCTATATATATATATATATATATATATATAAATGTACATATATATACACACACAGAAATATAGATATATACAAATATGTATGTATACATATACATATATATCTATAAATACATATCTATATATATATATATACATACATACATACATATATACATACATACATATATATATACATACATACATACATATATATAAATATATATATATA
>JACYFF010031958.1:83509801-83531512 GCA_017589665.1 Selenicereus undatus | reverse complement strand
TATATATATACATATATATGTATACATATTCCTCCAAGCTCTCTCCTTTGTGAGATACATATATATATGTATATGTATGTATGTATATATGTATGTGTTTGTATGCGTATGTATGTATGTATGTACGTATGTGTGTGTATGTATGTATGTATGTATGCATGTATGTATGTATGTATGTATGTATGTATGTATGTGTGTGTGTGCGTGTGTATAACACCGAGTGCTAATAGGAAAAATTAACGAACTGAGCATAATCAAAGTTCTGATCTTGTTGCTGAGAATATTAACTTGAGCATCTGACTTTGTTTCATTACTATCTTCAATTGTAACTTTTAGTTGATTTTTTAATAAGCCATCAGTCATTTTTTTAAATTGTGTTTTAGGAGGCTATTACGGTCAGATTTCTCAAGAGTTTAAGAAGATATATTGACTTTTTAAAAAAAAAATTGATCTACAACTTCATACAAAAATTTAAATCTATTAGCTAGGAAAGGAAATGTAGATCACATATTGCGAATATTTCTCAAAAATTATACATTGTTCATTTTTTATATGTGCCAATTCATTTTAATGAGATTTCTTTTAATAAGTAAAGCTTTATTTTCTTTTTTAAATCATTTTTGAAATTATTATTCATTTTTTTAGATCACATATTGTGAATAGTTTTCAAAAGCGAGTTTATGTCCATTTTTAAATTAGACACTATTCATTTTCCTATATCTTACTATTCATTTTTAATAAATAAAGCCTTATTTTCATTTTTGAATAAGCTATTATTCATTTCAAATATTCAATATAGGAGTCTGCGCTAGTTAGGTGCATTTTTAAAAATTTGAGATTAATGGTGAATAGTATGAATATTCATGGTGAATATTGTGAATATTTCTCAAAAGACTGAATCTATATTCAATTTTAATTGTACATTGTTCATTAATTTTTGCATATATTATGATTCATTTAGATTCATTTTGAAGTCATTATTCATTTTAATAAATAAATCTTTACTTGCATTTTGAATATACTATATTCCTCATTGTTTTTGTGTATAAAATTGATTTTTGAAGAATTACATAGAATATAGTGTGACTATTTGCTTGAATGCAATGTGACTATTTGCTTGAGTTGTGAAAGAATTTCAAAGGATGAAAACCTAGCAATCGCAAAGAATGATGTCCCAATTCAATATCTTGCACTATTCTGTCTTTCTACTGGACACATGGTCTTTTATTATTATTGACAAATTGCACATTTTGTATTTGTTAAAAGTACGATTGGTGTTTTCAAGGTCAAAGACTAAAGTTAACAAAAGCAAAGATCAAATTTGTCAATTGGAAATTGAACGAGACCAACATAAATCTGAGGAAGACCAGGCTTTTTTTATTACAATAACCACAGAGTTCTTAGCCCAAAATGCCACTAAGTTATCAATTTTTTTCTATTTTCTCCCAAGTTCACTTTTTTTCCCTCACTGTCATTGTGTTGATCTCTTTAGGCCATATTTACTGGAGGTCAACCTGAGAACCCACTATAGTCAATAAAAATGAATTTTGAATTATTTTTTGTACCAAAAACTGGATATTTACTTATATTTTTAGGGTGAAAAAAGGAAAAATAAAAGAAAATTTTCTTCTTCCCTTTTAACGTTTTAAAATGCCTCTCTTTCACTCCTTTTGTAAGCCCTCCATCATCTCTTTCAAAGCTACTTAACAAAGTTCCTCCCCCACTATTCTCTTCCATCATCTATAAGGCCTCCACCCATATCTAAGGCATTATATTAAAAACCTAGCAAGAAAAACACATGGTTTCTTGGTGTACATTTTAAAAAGCATCAATTTTGGAGGACATACATCAGGATCAAGTATGATTTTAGGGTTTATGGTGTTATTACGTTAAAAATTGAAAAGTTCATATATTGAAGGTCATTATTGTTAAAATTAGGGCTTTCATTTTGATATTTGTATGTTATATCTTCCTATAGATTTAAATTGTGGTAAAATTCTCAAACCTTAGATGCTTGACATTTGAAGGCCATTTTTGTAATGTCTCTTCCCCATTGTACCCAACAAAATGCAATTTCGGGTTTGATATGTTGTTTGAAATGTTGTTTTGGTGTATTATTTTGGAGCTTGACTTGTATGCTGATTTAGGATCATAATTGGGTTTGTCAAATGCAGATTCTGAAAAGCTTGCAAAATTGTATATTGTCCTGGAGGTGAGTTTGTTCGGCTCCTAATTTAGTGTATGTTGAACATGAAGAGTTTGGTGTGAGTATGCACCCAAATTATTTAAGTGTAGATTATGTGAATGAGACATCAACTAAGTTGGTATATGGGGAGCATAGGATTCATAAAATATACATTAAGAAGCCAAATGTCCAATTTGAGCAGTCCTTTCATCCTTTCGAAACTGATAAAAATGTGCATTTGCTGATTAACTTATGTTTGAATGATCCAGTTCTTTGCATATATGTGGAACATATGAATTCTAAAAATTGGGTTCATATGCCAAGCATTGCTTGTTCTAGTATTACAGGTGGTCAAACTCAAGAGGATATGTTTGTTGACCATGAGTTGAATGTAAAGAATGAATCTGATGATGATTATAACTTCTTGCTTGATGAATATTAAATCTGAGGATGATGATGAAGACATTATCGATGCAAAACAAAATGTGAGGGAAGAAAAGGTAGAGGAAAAACAGGGCAAAGTTGATAAAGGAGCAGGGCCTACCATAGAGGAGTACTTGAAATTTGATGATTAGGATAGATAAAATAAGGGCTCTTATACTGAAAGTAGCCCTAGCGAGTCAGAGGATGAAGAAACAAGGCCTAGGAAGAAGTCATCTATTATATCATATCCTAAATTCAATCCTAATGTAGCAGTAGACAAAGTTAAATTGGTGTCAGAGCTGAAATTTGTTAATAAAGCACAACTAAGGTCAGCATTTGGCAATTACTGAATCATGAATGGGTTTGATATTAACATCACCAAGAGTGATATGACAAGGTTTCAAGCTCAACGCATGGAAAGTGGTTGTACATGGAGGATATAGGCATCTCCATGTAGCAATATGGCATCTTGGCAAATAAAAAGTGTAAGTAAAGGTCATGGTTGTGTACAAAGGTGGGCAATGGGTCAGGCACACATTGGGTCAAGCGGGTCGATCTCTTCAAAATAAAATCGATAAAAGGTTAGGTTACTAATGGAACAGGTTAATAATGGATCGGTCCATTAAAACATATTAATGAGTCAGACTGGATCGGCCATTAACCGCTCATTTAGTAAGCCATTACTTTCTAGACCTACTTGTCATACTAATTTATATGCTACAATTAGTTAAACTTATTACCAATGTTTTATACATAATAATACTTATTATAAGAGTTTTGTGCAAGTTTTTTCTATTTTAGTAAGGCCTAAAACCAGGTCACCCATGGGCTAACCCAACTCATTTATTTACATAAACGGCCCGACCCAGCCCAAATTGCTAGTAGGACTACCATGACCCTACCCAACCCACTTTGTAAATGGGCCGATCCTAACCCGACCTGACCCGATCCATTACCCATCCCTAGTTGTGTACCATTCAGCTTTGAGAAGGGTAAAAGGGAATTCACAAGTAGTTCGCTTGTTAACAGATATGTTAAGAAGTTTAAGATAATTCCAGCTATGAAACTAAGAGAGTTTAAAGCCCTCGTGGACCAAAAGCATAACTCTAATGTTTCAATCAAACTGTGTTATAGAGCAATGCAAAGAGAATTATCAAAATTATGGGTGATTATAATGCTCAATTTGACATCTTGAGATATTATGAACTTCAACTATCAAGCAAGAACCTAGGAAGCATTGTTGAAGTTGTCACTAAAAAAACCAACAATGATCAGCAACAGTTTGCTAACATGTATATCTTTATTAGGGCATTAAGACAGGGGTTGTCTGAAGATTGTAGGCCAGTGCTTTTTGTTGGTAGATGTTTCATGAAAGGGACTTGGAAAGGCTAGATTTTAGTTATTGTAGGACGAGATGGCAACAATCAAATGTTTTCAATTGTATGGGCAATGCCGAAAAGGAAGATAAAATAAGTTACGGTTGATTTACGAAAAAGCTAGAAGATGAGTTGGCAAATGGCTTGGGCTGAACCTTTATCTACAAGTAGCAAAAAGGGTTGCTTGACAGCATAGAAAAGGTCCTTCCTTGAGCTGAGCACAGGCTGGGTGCATTGCATGTTTATGCAAACATGCGAAAGAAATACAAGAGGCTTAAATATAGACACATGCTCTGGAAAATAGCAAAGTCTACTACAGAAGCCAAATTTCAGAGGAATTATAAAGTGACACAACCCTTTGATGCTAGTGCTTAGGATTTTCTTGTGAAGAAGAAACCAGAGCGATGGCGTCGATTTTTTTCTAGAAATGATCCCAAGTGTGATTTAGTTGATAACAATATCCCAGAAACCATTAATGGATCTATTATGGAGGGAATGCACTGATACTTTATTTTCTGCAATTTTTTTACTCATACTGATATTTAATTTGTTGGCTACTAATAAGTACCTAAAGTGTATATTATTTTAGGATCATTTTGCTGCATTTTTAAGGAAAATTATATGTTTTATGTTATAATCTCTACTCCTTTCTCCGTTTTACGCTTGGATATTTTATGTGTTCGCAGGTTTTTGGACCATTTTACCCTAATTTGGATCCTAAATGAGTATATTTTGACTCCCCACGGATGCCCCAAGTCACTATGCCCATGGAAGGAAAGAAGAACAGAGGAATGTCAAGTCAGAGCCCTCCACAGATTGTCAATGGCGGTGGCCACGGTTTTCGGTGGCTTCATTTCCCCCGAGGCTTTTTGTTTTCTCGAGTCTGTTCAACATCTAGGCAGTTTTAATTCCATTAATTCTCGTGGCTATTCGACATCTAGGAGTTTCACTATAAAAAGGGGTTGGTTGCATCCTCAATTTGTCAACCCATCATCCCATTTTCCGCTCTTCAATTTCATCAATTAAGTTAGGATTCAGATTAGAGAGAGTGAATTGAAGGTGAAGACTACAAGGATTTCGGATCGGGTTTGCAACGGCGACTCAAAAGCGCATCAGTTAAGCAATTCATCTCCCTTCTCTTCTCTTTTCTCTTTAGATTTTTACACTTTTAGATTATTGTTGATTTTTATGTTACGTTTTGGATTGTTAACTTTGGATTTGAGTTGAATTATTGTGATTGAACCAATTCCTGTTTTGATCTGAAAGTGCTTTGGATTTGTTAGGTTTATTGTATTGAATCTTAGACCTTGATTTAATTTGCTAGTAAGAAACTTCATCAATTTCTTACCTGTTTTAGACATTTGGTGAATAACTGAAAGATGAAACTAAATGTTGGAAAACTAATATTCGTCTTACATGTGCGGTATCTTGAGAAAGACTCGCTATTTAAGAAAACCCTAAATTTGATAATCGCATTCTTAATGATCTTAGATTAATCGAAAACTCTTGAAAAATGGTGTTGATTAGATTTAAGAATTTCATTCCACCTTGAAAGAGGGGTTTGATAATTCGATTATCGGTTTTGGAATTACCCATTAAAGAAGGGGTGCTTGATTAATTTTTGGGTTGAAAAATTACTTGATTTGATTAAATTCCTGGATTATTTATCTATTAGATTAGATAAGTAGCATAGTTAAATTCCATTCTCAAATTTGGATTCGCTTAGCCTATCTTGAGGGATTATAACCTAGTAGATCAACATAATCTATGTAGAATCGACCTTTATTTGTGACAATGCTGTCGTGCACGTGCATCCCTATCAAGTTTTTGATGCGATTGTCAGGGACAAGTGTCAAATATTCAGTTTTTTCCAATAGGTTTGACTAAGTATTTTGTTTTTCTTTAAAAAAAACTACAAAATCAAAATTTAAAAAAAAAAATTAAAAATTTTTGAGGAAAAAAAACCGTGGCCATTTTCCATTTTTTTCCAATTCGAGCATGAATTATTTTGGAGGTATTTTAAGCGTTTGCATGCTTTTCTTGCTTAATATGGTTATTATGTGGGTAAATGGGAAATACTAGACACTTTGATACGCCGCAAGCACATGGTGGCGTTGTAGCAAATTAAGGCCGATTCCACAGAGATTAGGTGAAACTACTGGGTTATAATCCCTCAAGATATGCTGAGCGAATCCTAAATTAAGCGGTTTTGATTCAAAAACTTCAAATTTGCCAATTCTAAATCAATTAAGGAAAAATGCCTAAGAATGCATGTAGTTATGAAAGTAGATTATATCAAAATCATGAACATATGCTTTTCTCTAATCGGTTAATTTCAAGCAATTGCAATCTCTCCAAAAATTTAGTATATTCTTTCGAAATCGACCAAATTTGCCTAAACTAATTTGTCGTAATTAAAATTAATTATCTTCGATTACACTCTAGTCCTCCTAAGATGTAAATTTCTCTTTCGAGATAACTCCACGTTAGGTCTAATCAAGCATTCCAACAACCAAATGTCATCTTTTAGTTTTTCACCCGATTGTTTCAATTGTGCAAGCAAACTTTGGCCAAATATCTACTCACAACATTAATAACACTTGATAGAACTAAAATCAAACCAATCATGAAGATCAGTACAATTCTATAGATTAAAACATGATCCAACAACACTTTTATATACTAATAAATCCCTAGACAAAAATTAAACTACTCACACATGATTAAATTAAACGTCTAACTACTCTAAAATGACAAATCTAAAGAGAAAAGAGAACAGAAGAGAGAAGATTTTGCTTAGCCAAAATTCGTACTTGAACCAGTGTGCAAACCCGGGATGGAATCCTTGCAAATCTCCTTCTTCAACCTACTCTCCCTCACTCTAAAATGAAGTCTAAATCTAACTAGATGGTGGAAAGAATGAAATGGGATGTCTGTTTGCTGCTAAGGGACATCCTATTTATAGAAAAACACAATCAACGCCAGCCACAGGATAAGGAAAAATGAAGAGACAAGCAGTTATGTCTCCACCACGAACCATGGCACCTACCACGGGCTGACCGTGGTGCTGGCTATACCCAAAATCTATTCTCTCTTCTTTTGCTCCACGGGCATGGCAACTTAGAGGCATCCATGGGGAGTCAAAATACATCAAAATGAGGGCCCAAAAAAGGGCAAAATGGTCTAAAATCCTACAACTATCATCAAATAACCATACCCTAGCATAAATCGAGAAAAGGAGTATAAACTATAGTACAAAGCACATAATTCTTCCTAAAAATGACACCAAATGACCCTAAAATGATATACACTTTAAGCACTTATCAAACTCCTCCATGCTTAAACTGTTGCTTGTCCTCAAGCAAACACTACAGAAAACTGACAAGTGGAAATGCATCTAGGACTGAAAACGTGAAGCCTCTTTAAAGTAGGCAAGTCATAGCATTTCACAAGCAAGAATGCCAATCAACGACAACCCCAAATAGTGTGCAAAACATTTCAAAATCAGAAGAAGGTGAATGTTATCAAAAAAAATACATGACCACAAGCTCGACATCAAACTTGATCACCCCCAAAGAACCACATAGCACATCATGCAAGCACATGGAATTTAATAGAGCCAAATGGAACGGTAGAGCCTCACTTTTGGGAAATGTGGATCACTCTCGCTCATGTATTTAAAATATAGCATAGGTTTACTCAAGACTCATTCCAAAGATGCAATCTACCATATGCTTGACAAGACTATCATTCTTCACCACTAAAATGTAATGTGCACAAGACAACCAACAGGATTTTATATGGGTTGTAATGCGGGCTAAAAAGGGTTAAGGGAAAGGAGTGGACAAATGAATTTGGGCAATGTGGAGCTATTTATCCAAGTGATTAGGGAGCAACCAACAAAACACCAAGAAACCTTGAAGATCACTAACACTCCAAACCTTGAAACGAGTTGGAAAAAAAAGGAACTCAAGCTATGCACATATCCAATGCCAATAAAAGGGGCAGTCTGGTGCACAAGCACCCCGCGTTCACGCGGGGTCCGGGAAAAGGTCGCACCCAGGGGGTGAATTGTAGGCAGCCTAACCTGACTTTATCAGTGGCTAATTCCACGACTCGAACCCGTGACCTTTTGGTTCATGGAGTTCTTTTCTAATTTTTTTTTCGCTTCTTTTTTTTCTTTTACTTTTTTTTCTTTGCTTTTTTTCTGGCAAGATGACTTCATTTCCCTTTTTTTCCTTTTTTTTCTTTTTCTTCAACATAATTTTTTTGTGTAATGAAACAAAAACTGCAATTATTAAAAGGCATATGATTACACACTATCAACTCACAACCGAATAGATGTATAGACAACCCAAACAAGAGGAAACCAAAACTAAATACTCAATATCATCAATCCCTCAACAATCCAACATACCAAAGCCACCTTAAAACTCAATTATCACTAAAACCACCCGCTAGATAAATAAAGTGATGCTCCATATACCGACTTAAAGGTAGGAATATGTGTTTGGCCAATGGCTAATATGAAGGGATCACAACACAGAAAGATATAAGCTCAAAGGCGCTAGCAAAGGAGGAAAAACATTTAACATAAGGGTAGGCTATTTGGTTATGCGGTTAAAATGACCAAAGAAAGAAATGCCTCTATCATATCATCAACTATGCACATGCTAATGTGATTTTGAACAAAAGTTAAAGTTAGCTCTAGAGATACAACATGGAAGAGTCTCATACATGAAAGAAATATGAAACTAAATATAATGAATTAGTCCAAATAAGGCTCAAAATCTCACAGGATATCTACCAAAGTCTCATTTAAGCTCACAAAATGACTCCCATGTACAAACATTAGTGCTAACAAGTCTAAGGGATAACAAAGTTCTGAACCAAGGCATGGGTCAAAACAAGAAATATTTACAAAATCTTCAAAAATTTTAGCGCCAAAAGGGATTACACATCAAAAGTTACTCAAGCTCACAAAAACTATTTTGCCTAACAAACATTTCATCGAAGGTTATCTCAAACCGATCCTCACCATCTGTATATGCAAATCTAAAATAAAACCTAAAAATCAACTAAATGCAACATGCTAACAAAAAGAAACCTAAAACTATATGCTCTAACAAGAATGTGAACTAATAACTAAAACACAAAACAGAGAAACTACCCTTCCCCCATGCTTAGATAAAGCATTATTATTCAAAGGAAAGAAAACTTAGAGAAGGGGAACAAAAGAAAATAATCTCACCAGGTTAGCTGCAGAGTGCACCTAAGCTATGCGGCCTCATAATGACTAGGGCACATGGAGCATCAACCACTTCATCACGTTGTCAAGACTCGACTCATTAAAGCAGACACTGTCAACACACGCAGGAGCTTATCATACTCCTGGGACCACAATTTCAAAAATACAAGGTAAGAGGTAATAGCCAAAATCACACTAAAGAGTATAAGTATCCTCTTAACCTTATCAAAACCTATAGAAAAATCATATGAAGGATTAAAGAAGGTAGTCCCCATGACTTTCTTAGGCAAGTCCTCTAGGCATACACAATAAGGGTCAATGGAGGGATCATACCCTCTAAAGTAACCTAGGGACACATAACCATGAACATTCCCATGAAGCATACTAACCATGTTATCCTCATAGCCTAAATTTATATTAGCATCACAAATCATAGAATTACCAATAGGCGTGTCAATTTAATACTCAGGGGAAGGAGAGGGAAATGAACACATAAGGGAAACATGAGAATGAACAAGGGGATTGGGGATGACACTATCATCAAAACCAAGGCTAAGAGACTCCTTATGCATAAACACATCACATGACCCCTCCAAAGGAGTCTCATCTAGATCATGCACCTTATCTAAAATATCTTCTGACTTAAAACATGGATCAGCAACACTAAACATAGCAACTCCCTCAAAAGACTCATCCACCTCAAGCCCCGTACACTGAGCTAAAGGAAAGGATAAATCATGTAAGGTCAAGACATCATCAGTATTGTCCCGGGCTGATACTAAGTCATATTGATCATAGCATGCATAATGAGGACAAGAATTTATATCATGGTCAGAAGAATTACATAAATCACACCAAAATGGAGCATAATAAGATCAACAATAGGATGCGCAAGGATCACAAAATGAATATCTAGAAATACGACTAGCCTTCTCAAATTTAAATAAATCCCAAACAAGCCACTCAAGCAAATACCAAGCCTCATCAATATTTTTATCATGAAGACCCCAAAACTCTAAAAGAACTTGGATTTTACTGTTTATACCCTCATCAACAATGACTAAAATTTTCCATTTACTCACTCAATAACCACATTGACCAAGAAAAACAGTCAAACGCTTAAAATACCTCCAAAATAATTCATGAACGAAATGGGAGAAATGAAAAATTGCCATTGTTTTTTTTCAAAGTTTTTTTTTGTTAATTTTCAATTTTTTTTAGGTTTTTTTTTTCAAAGAAAAATAAAATTCTTAGTCAAACCTATTAGGAAAAACCCAATATTCGATGCTTGCCCACGGCAATGGTGCCAAAAACTTGATACAGCCGTAAGCGCACGGTAGTGTTATAGCAAATCAAGGTCGATTCCACAGAGACTAGGTAAAACTATAAGGTTATAATCCCTCAAGATATGCTAAGCAAATCCTAAATCAAGGGGTTTTGATTCAACAACTTCAAATTTGCCAATTCTAAATCAATTAAGGAAAAATGCCTAGGAATTCATGTAGCTGTGAAAGTTGATTAGATCAAAATGATGAACATGTGTTTTTCTCTGATCGGTTAATTTCGAGGAATCGCAATCTCCCCAAAAATTCAGTATATTCTTTTGAAATCGACCAAAGTTGCATAAACTAAGCAAAAGTCATTCTTTCGAACTAATTTGTCTTAATTCAAATTAATTATCTTCAATTACTATCTAGTCCTCCTAACATGCAAATCTCTCTTTCGAGATGACTCCACGTTAGGTCTAATCAAGTAGTCCAACAACCAAATATCACCTTTCAGTTTTTCACCCGATTGTTTCAATTGTGCAAGCAAACTTTGGCCAAAAATCTACTCACAACATGAATAACACTTGATAGAACTAAAATCAAACCAATCATGAAGATAAGCACAATTCTATAGATTAAAACATGATCCAACAATACTTTCATATACTATTAAATCCCTAGACAAAAATTAAACTACTCACACATGATTAAATTAAACATCTAACTACTCTAAAATGATAAATCTAAAGAGTAAAGAGAAGAAAAGAGAGAAAAATTTGCTCAGCCAAAATGCGTGCTTAAGCTGTTGTGCAAACTCGGGATGGAATCCTTGCAAATCTCCTACTTCAACTTGCTCTCCCTCACTTTAAAATGAAGTCTAAATCTAACTAGATGGGGGAAAGAATGAAATGGGATCTTTGTTTGCTACTGACGGACTCCCTATTTATAAAAAAAAAAAAAAACACAATCAACCTCAAACACTCGATGAAGGAAAACGAAAAGACAAGCAGTTGTGTCTCCACCATAGATCGTGGCATCTACCACATGCTAACTTTAGTGCCGGCTGGACCCAAAATCTATTGTTCTTATTTTGCTCAACGAGCATGGCAAGTCAAGAGCATCCGTGGGGAGCCAAAATACATCTAAATAAGGGTCAAAATAAGGGCAAAATGGTCTAAAATCCTGCAAACAACATCGAACAACCATACCTAAGCATAAATCAAGAAAAGGAGTATAAATTATAGCATAAAGCACATAACTCATCCAAAAAATGACACCAAATGACCCTAAAATGATATACACTTTAAGCACTTATCACATTGCCCACGAGGGTATGAATAGTGAAACCCATATTCTTTTAAAGTATTGTAGTTTTCTTGCTAAAAGCGTTAATGAGGCATGGTATTTGCTTAAGTAGATTGCTTCGAATTCATTTGAATTTGAGAAGGCTAGTCATGTTTCTAGATATTCATTCCCTAGTCCCTGTGCATTTTGTGCTAGATCCTATTATGCTCCTTTTTGATGTGATTTGTGCAATTCTTCTGACTATGAAACTAATTTGTGTCCTTATTACACATGGTATGCTCAACCTGACTTTGTATCTCATATGGACAATATTGATGTTGTCCTAATCTTACATGATTCATCCTCCTCTTTAGCTTAGTGTATGGGGCTCGAAGTGAGTAAGTCGTTTGGGTTTGAGTCTAGGTTTGATGTTGCTGATGCGTGTTTTAAGTCGGAAGACATTTTAGATAAGGTGCATGATCTAGATAAGACTTCTTTGGAGGGGCCACCAGGTGTGTTTATGCATGAGGAATTTACCAGCCTTGGTTGTAATATTGCTCTCCCTAATCCCCTTGATCATTCCCATTTTTTACCCATTTGTTCATTACCCTCTATTTCCCCCCAAGTATTGTATTTATGTGCCCATTCATAATCCCGTGAATTTTTATTCTAATGTTGATTTAGCCTGAGAGGATAATATGCTCAACATGCTTGGTGAGAATGTTGATAATTTTATGTCCGTAGGTTACCTTCATGGGTATAATGCCTCCTTTAACCCATATTTCATGTACCTAGTGGATGCATCTAGAAAAATCATGTGAATACTTTCTTTGATTTCTCTTTTGATTTTTCTATAGCATTTGGTTTATTAAAGAGAGCACTAACTTTCTTTGTTATGTTCATCTTTATGCTCTCTTATAGCCAAGCTTATGAGCCCGATGCTACGGTGTGTGACAAGCTTTTTTTGTGGGCCTTGACTATGTTCAATTTAATGAGTCAAGTCTTGAAGTTGTGATGGAATGGCCCGTTTGCGAGGAGGCCTTAGCTTAGGTGTACCTAACACCTAACCTAGTGAGATCATAGTATTTTGTTCCCTTTCCCTTCTCTTGCTTTCTATCCTTTGAATAATAGTGCTTTATGTAAGCATGGGGGAAGGTTAACTTCCATGTTTTTCATTTTGGTTATTAGTTTGCACACTTTTTCAAGCATGTAGTTTTAGGTTTCTTCTTGTTTGCATTAACATGTTGCATTTAGTTGAATTTTGAGTTTGCATATAGGATTGCGTGAGCGATGGTGTGGATTGGTTTGGGATAACCTACAATGATGTTTTTGTTAGGTAAAATAGCTTTCATGAGCTTGAGTAACTTTTGATGTGTAATCCCTAGTGGTGCCAAAATTTGTGAGGGTTTTGTGAATATTTCTTGTTTTGTCCATTATCTTGATTGAGAACTTTGTTATCCCTTAGAGTCTTTAGCACTTATGTTGGCACATGATAGTTGTTTTATGAGCTAAATGAGACTTTGGTAGATATCCCTTGAGATTTTGAGCCTTATTTGGACTAATTCATTATATTTAGTCTCATGCTTCTTTCATGTGTGATCCTTTCATGTTGCATCTCTAGAACTTGCCTAGATTCTTGTTCAAACCCACATTTGCATGTGTACAGTTGATGATATGATAAAGGCATTCCTTGTTATTGAATATTTAGCCACATAGCCAATAGCCTACCCTTGTATTACATGTTTCTTCCCTTCGCTTGTCCTTTGGGCTTATATCCGTCTTTGTAGTGATCACTTCATATTAGCCCTTGGCCAAACACATATTCCTACCTTTGAGCCAAGTCTATGCAGCATCACTTTATCTATGTAGTAGGTGGTTTTGGGGATAATTAAGTTTAAGGTGGCTCTGGTATGTTGGTTTGTTAAGGCATTGATAATACTAGGCATTTGCTTTGATTCCCTCTTGTTTCGGTTGTATACATATATTCAGTTTTGAGTTGATAGTCAGTGATCCTATGCCTTTCAATAATTGCAATTTTTTATTCATTTCCCAAAATAAACAAAAAGAAAAAGAAAAAAGTTATGTTGAAGAAAAAGAAAAAAGAAAGGAAGATAAAGTCATGTTGCAAAAAAAAAGCCAAAAAAAGAGAAAAAAAAAATAAGTGTTTGGCATTGGATATGTAAATAGCTTGAGTTTCTTTCTTTGTTAGCTAATTTCCAATATGATTCACCTAGGGCATGTTCATCTTTGAGGTTTGGAGAGTTGGTAAACTTCATGTTTTTTGGTGCATTGTTGGGTGCTCCCTACTCATGGGGCTAAGTAGCTCTACATTATCTAAATGCGTTTGTCCACTTTTCCCTTAACCCCTCTAGCCCACATTACAACCTATATAAAGTCCTCTTAATTATTTTGTGCATGTTGCATTTTAGTGGTGGAGAATTTGAGAGCCTTGTCAAGCCTAAGGTAGATTGCATCTTTGGAATGAGTCTTGAGTGAATCTATGCTATATTTCAAACACATGAGTGGAAGTGATTTATATTTCCCAAAAGTAAGGTTCTACATGCCCATTTAGCTCTATTCAATTCCATGTGCTTACATGATATGTTTTGAGGTTCTTTGGGGGTGATTAAGTTTGATATCAAACTTGTGGTCTTATACTTTTTCAAAAACCTTCTTCTCCTTCTAATTTTGAAATGTCTTGTGCGTTATTTGGGATTGCCATTGATTACTATTCTTACCTGGGATACGCTATGCCTTGCCTACTTTAAGGAGGTTGTTCCGTTTTGAGTCCTAGATGCATCTCCCTTGTTGGTTTTCTCTAGTGTTTGCTTGGAGACAAGCAACAGTTTAAGCATGGGGGAGTTTACGCTTAGATATAGTTCTTTTCTGTGTTTGTAGGTTTTTGGACCAGTTTATCCCACCTTTGATCCTAAATGAGTGTATTTTGACTCCTCACGGATGCCCCAAGTCAATATGCCTATGGAAGGAATGAAGAACAGAGGAATGTCGAGCCATAGCCCTCCACAAACTGTTCGTGATGGGGGCCACGATCCGTGGTGGCTTCATTTCCCCTGAGGCTTTTTGTTTTCTCGCGTTTGTTCAATTTCCAGGCAGTTTTAATTCCATTAATCCTCGTGGCTATTTGACTTCCAGAACTCACTACAAAAAGGGGTTGGTTGCATCCTCAATCCATCAACCCATCATTCCATCTTCCTCTCTTCAATGTCATTAATTAGATTAGGATTTAAATTAGAGAGAGTGAGCTGAAGGTAAACATTGCAAGGATTCCGGATCAGGTTTGCAATGACGGTTCAAGTGCGCATCGGCTGAGCAATTGATCTTCCTTCTCTTCTCTTTTCTCTTTAGATTTTTATGCTTTCAGATTATTGTTGATTTTTATGTTAAGTTTTGGATTGTTAATCTCGGATTTGAGTTGAATTGTTGTAATTGAACCAATTCTTGTTTTGGTCTAAAAGTGCTTTAGATTTGTTGGGTTTATTCTATTGAATCTTAGACATTGATTTCATTTGCTAGCAAAAAGCTTGATCAATTTCTTGCTTATTTTAGACATTTGGTGAATAACTAAAAGGTCAAACTAAATGTTGGAAAAATAAGATTTGACTTACGTGTGTGGGATCTTGAATAAGACTCACCGTTTAAAAACCCCTAAATTTGATAATCGCGTTCTTATTGATCTTAGATTGATCGGAAACCTTTGAAAAATTGTAGTTGATTAGATTTAAAATTTTCATTCCACCTTGAAAGAGGGGTTTGATAATTTGATTATCGGTTTTGGAATTACCCATCTAAAGAAGGGGCGCTTGATTAATTCTTGGGTTGAAAAATAACTTGATTTGATTAAATTCCTTGATTGTTTACCTATTAGATTAGATAAGTAGCATAGTTAAATTATATTCTCAAATTTGGATTCGCTTAGCCTATCTTAAGGGATTATAACCTAATAGATTAACCTAGTCACTGTGGGATCGACCTTGATTTGCTACAACGCCACCATACACTTGCGGCCCTATCAGCTACTTGAGTATATTGTGGTACTTATTGCATGCAATATGCAAGCCGATTAAATCTCTTTTAGATGACATACTCAACTTTGTTATGGACAGGGTTAGGAAGAGAAATCATTTGTGCAAATCGTTTAATAAGAAGATTTGTCCAAGGATCATCAAAAGACTAGCCAAAGAGAAGAACAACTCTAGGTGGTGGCCAGTTTCACGATTAGGAGATAAAAATTACAGTATGAAGTATGGAGTGGAGGGCTTTGTTGATGCACTTCTAAGTCCCAAATGATGAAACAAAGAAGAGCTTGTAGAAGTTAACTATCAATGAAAGAAAAAAGTATTTTGGTTTGAAAGTGAAATGGATAAGCAAGAGATAGACTAAGCTTACTTGGATAAGATATCACCACCAAGTTTACTTAGAGCTCTTCCTAAAGTTCAAGTGAGATAAGATATCACCACTCAATTGATCTTTAAGGACCCTTGAACACCACACTAGAGAGCTAATCTAGTGATAAGCAAGAGAAAGAAAGAACACAAGGGAGTTTGATCTCAACCTTACTTTGATATTCAAAATCGATGATGCAAACTAAAACTCAGCTTTGGCCTTTTATAGGACTTGGCCTTACATTGGAAAACTTGAAAAATAACAACTTACGAGACTAGAATTAAAAACATAATAATTGACAATGCAAATTGAAAAGACATTGATGTAGTTCGGATCACTTGGCTTGAATCTTGACTCCTTCATTCTTTGAGACTTGCTAAACTCTCTTTTCCCACCTTAGCATAGGTATTTGCAGCTTTGGGCCAGGGGGGGCGTGCATCTAGTCCCTAGAAAATGAGAAGTCTCAAAGCATTAATGGCTCCTAGTATTCAGCACATTCACACAGCAGTAGGGTCTGATTCAATGGAACATATCTCCCTCATTTCTGATCCAAATTCAGTGATTTAAGAGTTGAAGGAAAGCTTTAAGAGTCTAGGTTCCAATGCCAAAAGTTTCAGAGCATTTGGATCAGCCGTTTGAGAGAAATGGGCCGAACAAGACAGATGGGTCAGAACTGGACTGGATTTGACTTTTCTGGAGCAGTCCACTTTGGGGCTAATTTTGACCAACCTATTAAACTCCAAACGAATTGAATCTTGGCCCATGTGAAAGCTAACTTCTTGAACTTAGAAAGAGTGGTCAAGGCACTTGGTCGTTACTTCCATAGCTGGGCCCACAAGACATACAAAACCGGGATAATTTCCGGTGGACACAGGATAGCTTGCTGTTCGGAGTTCCTTAACAAGGGCCACGGTATCTTTAACCTCACGGATGTTTGGATGGTCTTGATGATCATGGGTTTGGTTTTCAATGGAGGTCTCCTTGGGTACATCATCCTCCCCTTGTTGAGGAGAATTTGCCCTCAAATTCCCAAAGTAATCATCACCATGATATGGTTTGAGGTCCGCCACATTGAATGTACAAGAAACCCCATATTCTCCCGGAAGATCAATTTTGTAGGCATTGTCATTGATCTTTTCAAGGACCTCAAAAGGTCCATCAGCCCGTGGCATAAGCTTGGATTTCCTTTTGGAAGGAAATCGTTCCTTCCTAAGATGTACCCAAACCAAATCTCCCGGTTTGAACAAGGCTTGCTTACGATGCTTGTTGGCTTGGACTTGATACCTCTCATTGGACTTCTCAATTTGCTCTTGGACTTTCTTATGGAGCTCTTGGATTTCTCTCACCCTCTTTATAGCTTCAACATCCATCTTTTCTTGGTGTATGGGCAAGAGATCAAGGGGCCCAAGTGGATTATTCCCATAAACCACTTTAAAGGGTGACTCACCAGTCGTTCTACTTGGGGATCTATTGTATGCAAACTCAGCATGTGCAAGTAGAAGATCCCAAACCTTCAAGTTTTTCTTCACAAGGACCCGTAATAAAGTGCCCAAGGTACGATTTACCACTTCAGTTTGGCCATCCGTTTGAGGGTGGCAAGTAGTGCTAAATTTCAACTTTGTGCCCAACTTCCTCCAGAGTGTGATCCAAAAGTGGCTAAGAAATTTGGGGTCCCTATCCGAAACAATGGATATAGGGAGACCATGGAGTCTCACAGCTTCTTTGAAGTACAGATCAGCTATATGAGATGCATCATTTGTCTTGTGGCATGCAATGAAATGAGCCATCTTCGAAAATCGATCTACCACCACTAAAATAGAGTCTTTGTTTCTTTGAGTGCGTGGAAGACCAAGCACGAAATCCATGCTCACATCTAGCCAAGGGCCCTGAGGAATTGGTAAGGGGGTGTAAAGGCCTTGAGGGAGTGAATGGCTCTTAGCCATTTGGCAAGTAGAGCATCTCTTGATCAAGTCTTGGATGTCTTTAAACATGTGTGGCCAAAAGTAATGCTCTTTGGCCATGATGTATGCCTTGTCTTCACCAAAGTGGCCGGCAAGGGACCCACTATGAACTTCCCTAAGGATGAGTTCACGAGTGCCACAACGAGGCACACATAATCGGGTACCTTTGAACAAGTACCCCTCTTGGAGCATGTAATCTCCTTTTGGATGAACTCGGCATGAATCATAAAGTTCTCCAAAATCTTCATCATTTTCGTACAAGGACTTGAGATGTTCAAACCCAAGTACACAAGAGCCAAGTTGGAACAACAAAAGGTGCCTCCTTGATAGGGCATCCGCACCTTGGTTAAGCTTTCCGGATTTGTGCTTGATCACAAAGTGGAATGATTGCAGATATTCAACCCACTTAGCATGCCGTGAGTTCAACTTGTGTTGCCCTTGGAGGTATTTGAGGGCCTCATGATCGGAATGTAAAATGAACTCATTGGCTATTAAGTAGTGAGTCCAATGTTCAAGGGCTCGTATGATGGCAAAGAACTCCTTGTCATAGGTTGAATACTTCCTCCTTGTATCACTTAGTTTCTCACTAAAGTACGCAAGGGGTCTTCCTTCTTGTATCAAAACCGCTCCTTGCCTACGCCGGAGGCATCACACTCAACTTCAAACACCTTGTCAAAGCATGGGAGAGCTAAGACCGGCGCATGGGTGAGTCTCTCCTTGAGTTCCTCAAATGATTTTTGTGCTTGTGGAGTCCAAACGAACTTGCCTCCCTTTAGGACCTCGGTCATGGGGGCGGCTATGGAGCTAAATTGGCGTATGAACCTCCTATAGAAGGAAGCAAGGCCATGAAAGCTCCTGACATCATGCATGGAGGCGGGTACGGGCCATGACCGGATTGCCTCCACTTTGCTTTGATCAACTCGAATTCCTTGGGCCGTGACTATGTACCCCAAGAAGGTCACTTCAAGAGTGAAAAAGAAACACTTCTTGAGATTCCCATATAGTTGCTCTCGTTCAAGAACCTCTATAACTTGCTTGAGATGGCGAAAGTGCTCCTCTTCGGTTTTGCTAAACACTAGGATGTCATCAAAATACACCACCACAAATCTTCCAAGGAATGGCTTGAAGACTTGGTTCATGAGTCGCATGAACGTGCTAGGGGCGTTGGAGAGGCCGAATGGCATGACAAGCCATTCGTAGAGTCCCACCTTGGTCTTGAACGCGGTCTTCCACTCATCTCCTTCTCTAATCCGGATTTGGTAGTACCCACTCCTTAGGTCTATCTTGGAGAAGATCCTAGACCCATGGAGTTCATCGAGCATATCTTCTAACCTTGGTATGGGATGCCGGTACTTGATTGTAATTTTATTGATGGCACGGCTATCCACACACATCCTCATTGTTCCATCCTTCTTAGGCACAAGAAGGGCGGGTACGGCACAAGGACTCAAGCTCTCTCTCACAAGGCCTTTAGAAATAAGTTCCTCCACTTGTCTTTGGATTTCCAAGGTATCCTTGGGGTTCATTCTATATGCGGGTTTATTTGGAAGGATGGCTCCAGGAATGAGGTCAATATGATGTTGAATGGATCTTTGAGGGGGTAGGCCGGAGGGGATCTCATCGGAAAAGACATGAGCATAGCTTTGAAGGAGTTGGATGGCAAGTGGGTGAGATGGGGTTTCGGCTGGGTCTTCTTGTGAGGGGCTAAAGAGGATCATTTCCTTGAATGGTTTGAACTCATGATGATTGGCTAGCAAAGTGGGTTCAAGGAATGAGAGATACACTTCCCCATCCTTGGAATCTTCTTTGGTTTTTGGCTTGGTGATTTTTTGTGGGGCTAAGGGGGCTAGGGTGATCTTTCGGCCATCTTTGTGGAGGGTATAGGTGTTGAGGAAACCGTCATGCATGACCTTTCGATCATAAAGCCAAGGTCTTCCCAGGAGAACGTGACACGCATCCATGGGGATGACATCGCACCACAACTCATCAACGTAACTTTTTCCAATGGAAAAGGAAATCAAGCAACGATGTGTAACTTGTAAACCTTTACCTTGGTTTAGCCATTGAATGGAGTAAGGTTGAGGATGTGTCTCGGGTTTGAGCTTGAGTTTCTCCACCAATGTGGTAGAGGCAACATTGGTGCAACTCCCACCATCAATAATGAGTGAGCATACTCGTCCTTGGATAGTACATCTTGTATGGAAGATGTTTTCCCTTTGTTCCTCATGGTTAGTGCCTTTGTGACCACTTAAGGCCCTTCGAAGTACAAGGAGTTCTCCTTCGTCCGCTTCCTCAACATGTTCTTGTATGCCTTCCATCAAATGAACTTCTTTGTCACTTCCCTCCTTTCTCATTTCTTCATCTTCTAGGCCTTGGTACTCAACTAGAGTGATGACTTTTCGATTGGGACACTCGGAAGCTATATGCCCAAAACCTTGGCACTTATAGCACCTTCTTTTGTCAAATGGGTTGAGGGGGGATTTTGAGGGGCTAGACTTGGGGTTAGGAGGGGCCATGGGAGTAGTTGTGGGTTTAGGGGTAGAAGAAAGGGGGCTCCCCTTGTTGAACGGGTAGGCCTTTTGTGGAGTTTTGGATGACTCTCTCTTGAATCTAGCCTTCCTTTGAAGTTCAACTTTATGGGCTAAAGAACAAACCTCATCAAAAGTAGTGTAATGTTGAAGCTCCACTACATTCCTAATGGATTCATTCAACCCTCCCAAGTAACGTACCACCATTTGCTCATCACTCTCCCTAATGTCACAAGTCATCACAAGCCTCTCAAACTCACGGGTGTATTCCTCTACACTCTTGGTTTCTTGCTTAAGGGAATAAAGTTTATTGTAGTTGTCTTGAAAATAATGGGGTGGAAGAAACTTAGACTTAAGTTTTTCTTTCATCTTCCACCAAGACCTTATCTTCCCTTTTCCCTTTCTAGCTCTCTTAGCCACGACGTTACTCCACCAAATGGAAGCATACTTACGTAATTTCAAGGCTACGAGCTTGACCTTCTTGTCATCTGGTACTTCTTTATATTCGAACACTCTCTCTACGGTGTTTATCCAGTCTAAGAACTCATCGGGGTCAAGGCGACCTTCGAACTCCGGAATTTCTACCTTGAAATCCATGAAGGGTTGCTTTGGCCTCCTCCTTGCTCTCCTCGGTCTTCTTTCTTCTTCTTCATCACTTGTAGCAAGTGGTTGCTCTTCGGACTCTTCACCAACCGAATGGGTCTCACTATGGGAGTGAAAACTTCGGCCTTCTCTTTGGTTGTACCTCATGGTAGAGTCAAGTTGCCTCCTTAGTTGCTCAATTTGAGCATCCTTTTCAGCATTGCTCTTCATTAGCGGCTCGAACCTTTCTTCCAAAGTTGGGATTGTGGTCATGTTTTGGAATAAAAGTGAACGAAGTTTGAGGAATTTTGGGAAAATTTTTTTTTTGGGTTGTGTATGGAGATGGATTGGTATGTGTTTGGGGTAGAAGCAACGCCAAGAGGGTAGCCAATGCTCTGATACCACTTGATGCACTTCTAAGTCCCAAATGATGAAACAAAGAAGAGCTTGTA